>CM062829.1:24328528-24710632 GCA_031772345.1 Himalopsyche anomala
ATTTTACGATTTCGTCGGCTGTGAATGTCGCTATTATTGAAGAGAGAATTGATATCAATTAGTGATAAATAAAATGCTGCCCTCGGGAGTATTTCTCTTTACACAATGACGTCACTGCGGCACAATACATAATGGAATATTCCTTGCCAAAGGTTAAGAATTTTACAAGTTTCAAAAATCACAAAGGGACTTTAATAAATAAGAGAATGTAATTACAACTTCATCATAAGTTCATAAGTATGTAATTATGGGCATAACTATACATATATCCGTATATTGTTGTGTAGCAGTGGTTCCTGCGGACCCCCAGGGGTCCGTGACAAATTGGAAGTTATTTGGGGGTGCGTGAATAACGTCAGGGGGTCCGCGGAAGAATAAATTTACCAATTATTCCTGACAATTTTTTTATTATTACGAAAGTTAAAATAAATAAAATGGTTAAGATTTTGATGTCATGAGTAAAATATAATTGTAGTACATAAGAAAATAAGCAATGACAATCATCCCTGTGCAATCAAGCTGATTGCGGAAGACTTAAAGTAGGTTTACAGGAACCTCTTCCAATTTATCAAAATTTATAATTTTATAAATACAACATTAATGTCATTAAAAAAAAAAACATCACCATTAACCATTCAACCGTTGAGATACCTCCATTTGAGACGATATGCTCCACATTGGAAGCGGACATGTATACAAAAATGATCATTCAAAATTCATTAAAATTAAATTTATTATTTCACTCGGGGTCCGTGGTCAGGTTTTCGCTTCGAAAAGGGTCCATGAGCATAATAAGTTTGGGAACCACTGTTGTATAGAACAGCAGTGATGGTAAACCTTTTTTGTGATGCGTGTTAAAAAAAGAAAACATAGCCAAAACAATATTTTCCAACCGATTGACATGTCAAAAAAAATGATAACATATTCACAGCAGTTAAGCAATATAAAAATCATATAAATAAACTGCTAACAAATAAAAAAAATCAGTTGATTTTTAATGAGATTTCTGCTGTTTTATATTCGATACGAAATACGAAATACTTAAAATTTATCCAAATTGATTTATTGGCAATTTTATTTCGCGAATAATAAAAAAAACTGTAAATCGCTCACTTGTCAGCTAAATTTCCGGACGTGCCACTTTTACCACGCGTGCCCTAGGTTCGCCGACCCTGTAATTTTATCTATCAAAATCTATGACCGATATCAGTGATATAATCTATAATGTTATCTATATTTCATTGTTTATGATGTATCAATAATTACTTGTGTCGTAAAATATTGTATATTATTTAAGGAATGTAAGTAGGTAGCGAACAAATATTTGTTAGTAATTATTGTAACATACTCAAGGTCGTTTTTGCTAATGACTAAAGACTTCGTAAAGATTCCATCATAAGATATTTATTTTCATCGGGAACTTGTTGGGCGATAAAAATCCAAACGAATCATTACCTCAAAGCCCCTGGTGTTTGCAGACACAGACATAAATCAAAAAAAGCACGACGTGGCGAATCAATCATTGCACTTTTGAATCGTGAATCCATGTGGTTTCAAGTAACATGAATTTCGTCAGATTATCACTCTAGAAATGTTTTTTAAATTAAATGAAACAATATTTTAATAAGATTATGATTGCGATCTTTAAATATAATTGATAGTTTTGTAGTTATGTGGTTTTTGAAATAGAGTATGTATAGTTAGTAAAAATAATTATAAAAACAAAATATAACACCTAGATAGCATGATATGCTATTATTATTTGGCTCGCATTTTTCCGGTCAGATTTCATATTATATCGGTCAGAATTAATAGTCTTAATTTAAATGAAATTAAAAAAAAACTAACCTAACCTAACTTCAGCAAAATTGTTACAAAATATTCTGACCGTATATATTTTTATTCTGACCAAAATTGATTTAAATTCTGACCAATTAATTTGTTTCCTTATCATTAAATTGATTAGCAAGTTGGCACATATTGACCAATATTTACCACCAAAATAAGTTTCCTAAATAAATAAGGCAAACTTGCGTATTTTAGCTAGTATGTATACTCGACAGTTTTGTTCTACACGGTAGATACGTTCCACAAAATCGTGTAAATGATGGTGATGGAATTCATATAAAATGATTGGACCCCTGAATTGTGTAAACAAGTTATAATAAAGACCCAAAAAGTATGTTACACAAAATATTATTGGTAAAATGTATTTTAACGACGAAAAATAATATTATTTACCGCGGGGACTTTAATGAAGGACTGGACATAAAACGCTTTCATCGCTGGAAATTTCTGACACATGTTAAGATCTAATGAAGCCTTTTGTTTGTAATTACTGTCATGTGTGGTTGAATTTCTTGTTATAAGGAAGTACGCTATCAGCTTCTGTGTTTTTTGTTTCTGGGAATCGCGTTGGAATATATAATTCGTGTAAATATATATGGGCCTATTAGAAGTGAAGTGAGACAACTGGTATTTTAGAAACAAATATGTTAGATGCGTTGTAATATATATTCTATACGTCTTAAAGTATCGTGAAAGGAAATTAATCTCAGTTAATACACATGGCAATAGTGTTTGTTATCTTCGTAAAATAAAAAATATGCAATCCACCAAAGCACCAAGTAACGAAGTGAATGTGAAAATATTTACCATTTTACTAGTTGACTCACTTCACCTCTTGAGTGATCATGTGTAGTATTTGTTCTTTTTAATGGACCGTGTTATATTAAAAAAAAATGATTTGAGTATACACAAGGTACATACTTCAAAATAAAACTTTAAATTAATTTCTAGGCCAAAAAGTTAAGTAGGAACGGTTCGAGGTTCATGGGAAGATGTATTGTTTGTTATTGACTGACTAATGAATTCATATTAGATAATTACACTCTTTGAAATACAAATCCATTCGCCACAAAAAAATACTTTTCAAGAATACATTTCGTAATAATTTTTGACTACTAGTCATTTTCTGTAATTGCAGAAGTAGACATTAAAAAATCGTTAGTTTGCACAACACAAAAGTGTGTAACTATTACAATAAGTATACGAGATTATTACGTAACTATCAACATTGTCAAGTAGCCTATCTTCGAACTTTTGATGACGGGCCACTCTAAAACGACAACTGCGTTAACAACTTTTTTCAAAATTTTTAACACAGAATGACAGAAAAAAGTATAGTATCAAATATCAGTATGGTCTACTTTTCTACTTCCCAGATTTATATATATATATATATATGTTAAAATTAGCATTACAGCGAGTGCCAATGCGCCAAATATTTTGAAGTTTGAAGAAAGATCATGCGAGATAAACTCAAGGAGATTTGACGTCGCAAACACCCATGTCTTAGATCAGGGGTGGGGAACCTTTTCTTCTCTAAAGGCCGCATTCATTTTTCTGATTCGACATAAGGCCGCAGTAAACATTGACTAGGGAATTTTTAGGCCTTCCAAGAATTTTAACATAGAAAATCTCAGGAATTTAAGAATTTACAACCATTTACAGAATTGTTCAGTAGGCCGCACCAGAGTGGCCAAAAGGCCGCAGGTTCCCCACGCCTGTCTTAGATCTTAAATTTAAATTGAAAACAATCTAAAATTGATATTGACCTTGGCGGGAATTAAACCCAGAACCGCCTGGTCGGTAGAGGCAAGTTTTTATCAACTAGTACCTAAACCAGTGCTTCTCAACCTTTTTTGTTCCACGACCCCCTAAATCTAAAATAATAATACGGGGCCCTCCTCAATTGTCTCCGTAATTCGTATTTTTTTTAGCTCACCGAGGAATTTGAAATCTGCGATTTGGTATACTTTTCCCCCGGAATTTCTCAATCTCGCATTCCCACGGCGGCCCCCAATATGGGAAGCACCGATTTGACAGACTTAAATAGATATGTGTACTTTAATTTCTTGGCCCACAGGTTGGGAAGTACTGAACTAGACCACAGCGGGCGATATTTATCCAGAACGCTAAAAAGTAACTTTTTTCATAAATAGTAAAAAACGGCAGATACGTATTTTATATATTTTTTAAACACTTAATATCTCACAAAATTCATGTATTTAATAATGCAAAATTGTGATTATGTTTCCATTATTCAAAATACATTTTTATAAATTAATTAAGCTCGGCAAAAACTGAAACCCTGCTAACTATTTTAAACAGTGAATCGAATGTGTTTTCGAATATCACGTACATATTCCCAAATTATGCGATATAGTTTGGGATTTCGTGATTATTGATTAATGTACACCATTTAAAGACGTGATAGAAAATGTCTGTTTAAATTGTGTCACGCAATAAAACAGTGACGATTTGAAGAAGCGGCGACAAGAACTTATTCTCAATAACCATTTGATAGCACAAAAAAACATTTAATATAAGTGAAATATTTCGGTGAGTGTTTTTGATGTCGACTCAATAACTTTTTATTGCGTGGAAATGGTTTGACAAATTCTAAATTCATTTCAATTCTGCCAAATAATATTAATTTAAAAAATAAATATATTATTTGATGAAAAGTTTTAACACGATACCTATATATAATTATTACATTCACAAGAAATTCTAAAAAGCGAGAAGTACCTAATTGTTTTTTGCAACAAAATATAATTTTAATTCAATGTAGACAGTTTTTTTTACTGTTTTTTGTGACGAGTGTACAATTCAGTGTACATTTAATCACTTTTAAACAGAAAAAAAGGCTTTAAAAAAGGTATTTGTGTAATAAAGATTCAATGATACTCATTTATTTTGCATTGAATAATTTAAAGATTTTCAACTTTTGTTGAAAAGCTGCACCCACCAGGGAGGGAAGGGAATCACTGGAATTTTACGCTCAATATTATATGCCTACCGATTTGTTTAAAAATATTGTGTGCTTTAAAAAAATAGGTGCCAGAACCCATTTTTTTTTATTAAATCTAATGCATGTCCGATTCTTATACTCAGCACAAGGTTTCCTAATAGGATAGTTAATCTCTCATAATGAAAACTCTCATTTGTGTATTGAAGTGTAACTCCACGAGACGCACACAGTAACAATTGAACTTCGTGATATGTTATACAATCACTTATATTCATTGTGACGACAAGAAAAGCGTACAAAATTTACTTTTAAACGGCTCCCAACAATTCGCACGTGTCTAAAGGGAAAACTCCGACGATACGAAGTCCAGTACGTAACGACTCTATTCTGGGAAACTCAAAATACACTGTAGGAAGACTTGCGTCATCTTATCTAATCGAATACTCAACTATCAGCTGTTTTATATCGTGTACATCAATTATAAACTCCTAGTTGGTACCTATGATTTCGCAAAAAAAAATTGTTAAATATTAGCACGTCTCAATCATAAATACTAATATTGTACGTGACCATTAGCCTAAGTCGTGACTGTAATATATACTTGAGTGACAATGAAAAAATAACAACTATCTACTTATAGCATTATCATCACTATTTTGTCCAAAAACGTTTACTTAATTATTGTTCGTAAATGATAACGTTGAGCGTATAAGAAAAATGTATTCAATATTTTTCTTTTTATTTTTGAATGCAGAGGTAATCTGAAAGCATTCAATCAGGGTAATTGTAAAAAGAAACAATACTAAAACCAGATGTAAAAAGAAAACGCGCATTGAACCAACAAAAAAATCAGATACATCAACAGAATGGTGAACGGATTCTTTTGAATACGAATTCTTCTAGCAGACTACTCCGAAATTTGAATTATCCGAACACAGAACCTTCCGTACATAAAATGCACCGTACACAGAAAACTCAGTACATTTAAAGATTTCAAAAATAAAAAATATTGTTTTATTTTATATGTAATACAGCGATTTCCAACCTGGGGGGCGCGGACTATTGCAAAGGGAGGCGCGAACAGTCCAACATATTTATTTACCCTTTAAAACGTGTCTTTATTACTATATAACATTAAGGATGGGGAGGCGCGAAGATATTTTTTTCTTCAAAGGGAGGCGTAGTAACATAAAGGTTGGAAACCACTGGTGTAATGCATTATGTTTATTGTGCCAATTTTTTTTTCAGAACGGAAACAAGTAAAATATTTAATTATAATGTTTGTGAACAGTTTTTTTATTTACTACGTATTTTGGCCTGTTAATTTAGAAAAATATGCTGTATAGGGCCGATATTTTTATTTTGAGTGTTCAGTGTACGGAGTATTCAATGTACGAAAGGTTCTGTGTTTGGAAGAATCGGCGTACGGCGAATTCGTGTCCGGAAGAATCTAACCTAACCCAACAGAATCTATGCGTTTCGTGTTTTTCACGTTATTTTAAAAATTGTTGGTTTCAATTACTAAATGCGATTTTTAATACATTCTGAAGTACCCGACACTTAAAAAAAATATTATTCGTCATATGTGGAGTTATAATGCAAACTATTTCCAGAACTCGAACTTTTTAGTAGAGTCAAATACTATCACGAATAACACAAACAAAATAACATTTAAATAAAAATATGATTTCCAATTTGAAAACGACAGTGCTGTAGACCAGGGTTTCTCAACGATTTATTTTTGTTTTAGGG
This sequence comes from Himalopsyche anomala, assembly GCA_031772345.1. Lineage (NCBI taxonomy): Eukaryota > Metazoa > Arthropoda > Insecta > Trichoptera > Rhyacophilidae > Himalopsyche > Himalopsyche anomala. The sequence continues at coordinate 24,335,097 of CM062829.1, forward strand.
AGCCGCAACACAGTTTATGGGGGCCGCGGGTATTGATAAAACGATACAGGGAAGAGCATAATGGCGGACGTCGCGCAGCTATTTTTTATAAATCCGTAAATAAAATAAATTACTGGCATTCTAGATTCGAAAATCTCGGAAGAGCTATAAAAAAAAGGTGGGTTTTTGAAATTATAATTTTTATATGATAACAAAACAATGGTATGGGGGGCACAAAAAAATAAAGACACTCAAAAGGGGCCACGCTCCCAAAAAGGTTGAGAAACACTTCTGTAGACATTTTATATTAAAACTAATATGATCAGTCGATTCCTTAGGCTTGAATTATCCTATCTGCATACCTAACTCAATATCGCTAATTTTGAAAATAGTACGTTTTGCATTATAGCCCCACATATATGACCGCGAGTTGGACAGGCCTGGATAAAATGAAAGAAAGCTGTATTTTTTTTTATACATCACAAATTCAAAAGTAAGCAGGTATGTGTTCCTAAATCGGAGAAAAATATTTGAGTACCTTTCACTTTTGCGCAAACAACATTTGGGAAAACGATAGATACTTCCAAATCAGCTGAATGGTATCTGCAAGAATGAGTTCCCTATAACTATAACGTAGTTTGTTCTCATCATATATATCTAGACATCAATTCATTGCTTTATAAATGATCATTGGCAGAATATATTAAATGGACTTGCGACAGCTATAAACAATATTAATTGAAAATAGATTCAAACTTGTATTGGTAGAAAGATAGACATGGTCAACAACAAATAGTTTCGTGTTTTCCACCAACGGATGTAGATTAAATAGTAAAATTTACAACTTAAATCTGTCATAAAAATATCAAGTAAGACTTTTTCATTAAACTATAAACATAATGCTTGTTAACAAAACAATGACTATTTATGTATCATAAATCTATAAGTACACTGTAAAATACGTTATCACAATTTGTGCACCGTTTAATATTTCAACGCCTTAGTAAAATAAAATCACACCTGCTTACCTCGGGATTTAAGTATTTAAAATGTGTTAATTTTTCGTGAGAAATGGATAACTGTAGAACATTAAATACAGCATTGGCGGACCCAAGGGGGAGGCCATGGGGGCCATGCCCCCCCCTGAGAATTTATTTTCTATTATTAAAACTTTATTGTGAAATAGGCTCCTTAATCGTTTAGTTTACTATGTTTTGTAGAATACATACTTAATTATGTATTGACTATTTTTATATGGATATATTAGCTTAAAATCATTTATTTTTAATGTATTATGTATGTATCATGTTTATTTTCAAATTTAATGGCCCCCTCCTGGGACAATTTCTGGATCCGCCAAGGAAATACAGTGATATTTTTTTAAAGTATTATAATGGAAGTAAATGGCAATTTACTTGGTATAACCAATCAATCAATGGTTTTATATTGGTACAGGGCTGTCCAGGACCCAGATGTAAAAAAATCGTATTTACTACTTTAAAGAAATTAAAATACAAAATGTTGCATGTAAGTAGAAATTGAAAAAATACGTTGATAACGACAAAAAGCTATTTTATATATTTTTTTGCAATTGGGCGGCCCTAGGCGCAATAAAATTTGGAGGCCTTGTTTTCTTGAATTACTTAAATAAAATTAAAAAATATTGTATGGGTTGTATAGATTTTGTTATTTTGAAGCCCCTACGATTTGAGTTTTGCGAAGTGTCAAATATAATATTTTTAAAAAAAAACAACCCGAGCAGTGGGGCATTACACATTGACGATACTCTGGCTCCAGGTTAAACCCTGTTGTTCCATTGATCCGTGCTCCTTTTAGCAGTGGCGGTTCCTGACCTAAAATCTTGGGTGGGCTAGAGAAAAGCATATTTACACTTCACCTTATACATTAATCTACAAGCAAATTAACAAATACTACGACACTACTGCAATGCATACATTATTATATAATAAAATCAATGCTAATGTAATTAAGAAATAATAGAATACGGAACCCTTAAACTCGTCTCTTTCAAAGTGAAATAACAAGTACCTACTAACAGCAATACAGAACTGTCACACTGAAGATCAATACCTGTCACTTTCATACAATACAACGATATTGGTATTTGTGTTTCAATGCATAAGTATGCGTAATGGGCAGATTCAGTTTAGCCCCAACGGTCGACAGAAGCTTGACAGATTGAAACACAATCGTTTGTGTTTGATGACGTTTCCGTACATACAAAAACAAAAAAAATCTAATGGTGCTTGATTGCGTCCCAGTGTAAAGAAATATTGTCTGTGGTTACGGACTTAACATCTCTAGCCCTTGAGTGATGTTGCCAGACTGACGTGACGTTACCTGTTCCCTGTGAAGTATTTATAAGGTTATTGGTTTTTTTTATGCCGGCTCAGTTTAAAATTGTAATACAAAACACAATCGAAAATATGATTGTAGGTAGACGTAACATTGTCTTATATTGACAGAGGAAAATTAAAACAAAGATATTATATTCATTTGGGAAAGGTTAGTTACGCTTATAAATGTATTTATTTTGTTCAGCGGCCGAATTGCTGTTCATTTTTATTCAGCCATCTAAAGTTTTGGGTGAAAAATGCAGGTCGGGCTTAGCCCACCTAGCCCAGTACCTAGAACCGCCACTGCCTTTTAGGCAGCGACATACTGATTTAATGTAAAACGGTTTGATGTTAAAAGTAAAGTTTAATATAATCAATCTAATCACCCACATGTTATTAATACAAGAGAGTAGGATACGAATACGATGTTTTTTACTTTATATTGAATGTAAATGCAGTCGTTTAAATTAGCTAAAATGCAAATTTGGTGATGTGCAATAAGCGATACAAAGTTGCATTTGATACAATGTTGCTACCGTGTTGGCAATACTATTATCACACTGAGTTATAGAGATATTTGTGATATCCTGTTCTAATGTGTATGATTGATTTAAATATAGTCGCTCTCGAAGCACCACTGCTCTGTCTCACTTAATGACGTACAACACAACCAGTAGACTTACGATATAAAGAGATGACCTTGGCGCCTAATAGTGGTGCACGAAACTATCTTGGAACCGTAAAAATATTATACAATTAAGAAAAAAAACATAGACCACAATATTGTCAAAGCTAACAGGTAGAATTATCGATTTACGTATACGAGTGGAAGACAAATCTGGAGATGTGGTAAAATCGTTGAATGGCACCAATGTGCATGTGTTTATCTGTAAAAAATATTTGTCTAAAGCTAAAGTGGGAAGCGCATTCAAAAAATATTTTATATAATGCTTCCCGTGGAAGACAAGTGGCTGGCCTCTAAAATAAAATGAATAATTGTTCCAATTTATTAGTAAAAAGTGTTTTGCGTATTGCAACCAACTTTGAACTAAAAGTTGACATTGTTTTTTTGCGAATATCATTGTTGCTCATCATTTCTCTAAAGCAGTGATCGGATACTTTTATTCTTCCACGGCACACCACAAACAATATACATCTAAAGGACACTGAAATTTTAATTTGATCGATATAATAATTATACGGGTTTTGGAAGAAATACACTAGAGCAGATTGCGAAGCATTCATTGCTCCTAAGAACTGAACGACTAGGTAGAAATGACGATACTAATTGCTATGGTTTTGTTGATACACATTAGTAATCATTGGGATAGCGTTAACTGTTAATTACTGATAGAAAATACATTGCATTTATAAAACACCATTATTAATTGTAGTAATAATAAAATTAAGCGATTGAGCAGGGCCAGTTATTTAGGAAGATGAAAATACTCACAAATCTTCAGTTTTTATAAACGAGCGATTTCTTCGAAGTATGTACATTTAATTTTGGAATGGTTCCGTAGTGAATTTTTGAATATGTAAAATAAAGGAACTAATGAACCGTCAAAAATAAATGAATTTTGGCCCACATGTGACATTTAGGGCACTGATCATTTTTATTTCTATCTTACTCATTTGTTCGTTTAACTGCGGCGTTTGTCCGTTAATTGTAATCGTGAGTGCCTTTACCCTCCAAGGACGAGCGTGAAAATATGGTCACAGTATACACTGTTGTCTATTGATCCCACTATTCATCCTTTTTCTACCTGAATATCGTTGCTTTCAATCATGTTTGGTTAAGAAGGGTACAGACTTCAGTTAGTCATCAGTCGCGGAGACAGAAACGGCAACCAAAAGCACATGCGATTTTTGGAATTTCCGTTTTTTAATGGACTTTTTGAAACTGTCTTTTTTATTAAAAGATCAAATTATTTGCAGTTCTTTTGTTTATATATTTGTATTGAAATAATGTTGATCTAAAGAGGTCAAATTGTAAATATTTTAAAAAATTTCACGTTTAGCTATATTTCAACCCCGAATGTTTGTGTACCCGAACGGTCACGCTCGTCCTTACTACTGTCCGTACATAATATTACACGGTAATAAAAGGATGAGCATGACTTTATAGTCATGTGGGGTTTCTATACAACGACTTTGCGTTTTTTTTTTAATTTTTGTTAGGAATAAAAGTTATCCGTGACTTCAATATGGCATAAAAAAATATCGAAAAAAAGCTCTCGTCTCTGGAGGGTTTTTAATTGTTGTATTTTTATTTAATTAAAAATAATAAGTCTTACAAAACTAAAATTGTGCAGAGTTGGAAATTTATTGATTGGAATATTTGCTGCAAAGAAGTCATCAAAGAGCTACAAGAACTTAAAATACTTAATAGAAAAAGTATTTAAATTTAAATATTGCAATAATGGAGAAGTAAACATGTACTATTGTTGTAGAATGTATAGTAACTAGTATTTTATTTTTTATTACATATAGACAAAAAAAATAGTTCAATAACATATGCTAGTAGAATAAACCACGAAAATGACAATACTCGGTCTCGAACACAGCCATGCATCACTAATTGCACATTTTTTGTACCAACATCAAACTAATAATAAGCCCGGATATAATGACTCCATGCATGCAATATCAAAATTAGTTTTTAGAAGTCTGAGAATCAAAAATGTTTTTATTTTAACATAACAATATTTATTATTTGTCTTGGTTTATATGTGTTCATCGCATACTAAAGCACTGCTTACGCTCGATGCGCATACAGACAGAGTGTGTGTGTGTGTGGGGGAGGGGGTGAGATAATGTTGACAGGCGGCATTGCTACCTGGTGTATACTTGTTAAGAAATATGAATATTAAGGACGGTATGTTACGGGTTAAGTACCTATTAGCAACTGAATTTCTTGAGGGTAGGATAGCATTGTTATGAGAGGCAGTTAGTTGATATCCGGTTAAAAAAGAGTAACGTGTTACAAAGTACAATTACCAAATATGGCCACCGTAACATTATGATACACAGCAATTGGGAGCCGTCGAGATATTCCTGCTGTTACCTCAATGTATTCTAAATAATGTATGTAGTCTTAACATTGTAAACACTAAAATTATTTCAATAGGCCCTTTTAAATCATTTCATTTTTATTAGATTTATTTATATATCACCAGTTAGCATTAATCAAAAATCACGCATCATTCACGTGTATGCATGCATGCATGCATGCATCCATGCATACATACATACATACACACACACATACAAACAAATATTTACATGAATCTTACATATAGAATATAGACTGTGACGGATAAAGCAAGTGAAATACCTCAGGCCATGTTTTTCATATTACTAGAACTTTATTTGAAATATATGGGTTTTATGAATGACTTATTATATAATATGCTATTTTGAGGCCCCAGTGCGTGCCTCGTGCGATTTCGGATAATCCGTCACTGCATATGTAGACTAATCAATAAATATTTATTTTTCATAGTAATAATTCAGGATATTAATGTTTAGCTATTAAGCTAAATATCTTATTAGCTGTTAATACTATTAAATATCAATAAAGCGACAATGTGTGCCATATATTTTTTTCCTGTGTATGTGTTATATCAAATAATCCTCCATTAACTTGAATGTAAACTGAAGGGAATCTTTGAATTATGGTTAATAATTTCAATGGTCAAGCAAGTTGCATTTCTTAAGCGTAAACTTTCGATTCCTAACATCCGAGTAAAAGAAATAAAGCACTTTTCAGTTAGAAGGGTGTAAAATGTGACAGCGCAAAAATCGTAAACAAAGAAAATATTTCAAAAATAACCAACGAAAAGTAAACTTTATAGTCGAAATATTTGTAGAACAGTTAGTTTATCATGTCTACGATCACACAAAACGTGAGATACATGCATTTTGTAATACTTCTAGTTTGTTTAACCGGCAAAACCGTAAATAAATAGGAAATGGTTGAATATATAAAATAACATTGTTTCGTAAATACCTCTAGAACGGACGAGTTATTCCCAGAAAAAACACACGTAAACACACTTGATTTGTAATATTAATTTATCATTTCGAAGATTACTTGATTACAGCCAGAATAATAACCTAAGCGCGGGCTGAGTTCTACACCGCCAAAGTCAATTCACTAACTGGCAGCTAGTTATTCTAGGTTCTATCAAACAATAATGTGAGTGCCAACAATGTCACTGCAAACGCAACGTTGCAAACGTGCAAACAGCAATGGCGAAAAGAGTTGCCACAATAAATTGATAAATTTCCATAAAGGAAAGTTTGATGAAATAAAATATTTATTTAATTGAATACAAAAATATTTTTTTCACTACAAGAAATAATAAATGACACAATCTAAGTATTTGAATGGATTCGACTAACGAAAAGAACGAAATATAGAATGCGAATTACAAATGAATTCGTTTATTATTCTGGGTAGCACGCATTGTTATAAGCCAAATATAAACGAAATGACTTTTTTCTCTCCTTCTTTAGAAATATAAGCTGAACGTGAGAAAAAAACGGTTATTTTTCAATCGATAAAATATATTTCAATAAAAATCAATGCAAACTATTATATGTATTGTTTGTACGTACAGGCATTCGTGTCTGAATATTGGGAAAATTAAGTGAATGGCAATTCCTACCAAACATATGATTTTTTAAAGAGAGAGCGAGAAAGTTTTGTTGTTTCATTTGTAGGAAGAGCCAATTTACTGACACAAGTTCCGCTGACTATGTTGCCAAAAATATAAATATAAATTAATTGAAATATATTTCAATATTTTTAACACAAGTGTTTAATAATACTAGCTGAATAATATTATCAACTGAATAATATGATGAAGTTTTTTTATTTCATCATAACTGTTGCGCAGATTGTAGGTATAGTAAGTTATTCATTGAGTTTCTTGTAACTATACTTTTACTGCCATCTATTAATAAAAATTTATGACGTTTTTTACTATAAGTAGATTTCTGTTTATTGAAAACATCCATGTTGAGTCAAGTAATTAACAACAGATGGCAAAAATAATAGTACCTAATAATTTGAAGGGTGTCCGGTCTACATCGACACATATAATTAAGAGAAAATAATTAATGGTTTACATTATTTAAAAAAAAATGTTTATTTGATAGAAACTTGGTCGTCTTGAATGAGATACGATATTTTATTGAAAAAAATAGTAGGTTTCTGATTAGGTACGCCACTGGCTCGCTGTTCAATTTTTACAGATAAATTGTATTAACATATAATAATAACGAATGCTTTACTCAACTGGGATGATTTGAAAATACGGGTAAGTGTTACGGTCTAACACCTATAATTAAGAGAAATCATTAAATTGCTTATGTGTACACAAAAAATCGTTTAATTGATAAAATATAGCTCTATGAGATGTTAAAATCATCTCAGCTGAGTAAAACATTCCATTCATTTATCTATCATTTTTTTTTTTTTCCATGTCCGCTCCCAATATGGAGCATATGGACTCCTAATGGAGTTTATCTCAACAGAAATGTTTCTACGAGAACTGCTTGTTACTCAGTTGCTCAACCTCTCTTTTTCCAAAGAGAGTAGGAATAGAAGGAAAGGGCAAGGACAGGACTAGTGGTTAGCTAATCGCTCTCTATACGCCCCGTTCATAGGATAGGATGGGTGAGAGGGGGGAATTCAAGACATCACATACATCCATGCCTTTGAACAGAAATTAATAAATCGATTGAAAAATCAATTTATAAAACTGCCCGTACCGGGATTCGAACCCGTGCCCTCCGTAGCGGTAGCCAACAACGTTGACCACTCGACCACACAGGCGGATACCTATTATTTGTTTTCATTAAAAATTCGTATCTTAACCAAAACGAACTATTTATTTTAAAAAATATATCAAACGTTAGCAAAATCAAATACATCAACAATGATATTTAGTTTTTATTCTCCATTTGACAGATACTATTTCAAAATTTAATAAGGTATGAATGTCCAATAAAAGCTGAAAAAAAATCCATCCCTTCACCTGCACATCTCTAATAGCCGAGATCAAACGAGCCCCTCGTTGACGTATCGGCAGCCCACCGCTGTGTCAACATGTATTTATTTTATAAATTAATCGAAATTTAAATTGAGTTATTGAAAATGAAAAAAATCTGTCTATTACCACACACCAAAATCATTAAAAAAAAAACAAAGAAAACAGAAGAAACATTCTGAAACTGATCTTATATATCGACTGTGGAAAGAAAAAAGGATGTAACCTTCAATTTTCCAAAACAGCTTTTTTTCGATAATCACAATGTATGCAACTTGACACATTCTATCAAAAGGATGGAAACTGAAAATGCCGAATAAGTATATCAATTTTGCTTTTAAGTTTGAAAAAGATGACCTTGTAAAAAATTAAAACTAAGAAAAAACACTGAAATAAAGGTTTTTCTAAGACAATTTCTTTAATTAATATTAGGTAATGTCAATTAAACGCCAGTTTAGAAGTATCCGTGCACTTCAAGGTTGTGTATAATTCATAATTTGCATATGTCACAAAATCATCAAAACATGTTTTCTGCGCCTCCTGTAAAATTTGATATGTGTGGGTTACGTCCTTTTTCCTTTCCACAGTCGATAATATTTAAGATAACTACATACTGGTAGAACTAGACTTGCCATACCACAGGCTTCTTTCAACTGGAAATGATACTATGGAGTGACGGACAAATGTTATCGAATTTTATGTAGGATGTATTGTAGAAGTCTGCAAGGGGCCAAGCTTGGCCTACAGGCCTTTATCTGGCCCGTGCAGACATTTAGAAAATCTTTAATTCGAATTGCGTCATCATATGTATGTCTGTCCCTTATGTATGTATATTATTTTATGTATGCAGTAGTAAATTACCCGTAAGCGCACGAGACGCGCGCTTGGGGTCTCTAATCGTAGGGGCCTCAAAATAGTATTATACATATTCTATAAAACGCAAAAAAAAACTATTTTAAATTCAGTTTTAGTAATTCGTTAAATAGGACTCAAAATTTAATTGCGCATACGGCATTGGCGGATCCAGAAATTGTCCCAGGAGGGGGCCATTTAATTTGAAAATAAACATGATACATACATAATACATTAAAAATAAATGATTTTAAGCTAATATATCCATATAAAAATAGTCAATACATAATTAAGTATGTATTCTACAAAACATAGTAAACTAAACGATTAAGGAGCCTATTTAGCAATAAAGTTTTAATAAAATAGAAAATAAATTCTCCTCAGGGGGGGCCATGGCCCCCATGGCCTCCCCTTGGGTCCGCCAATGCCATACGGCCTCCCAAGTGCTTCTTAAGCGGTCACTGTATTAATGTTCATTTATTTCGAAAACACGACGCTTAGAGTCCCATTAAATAGTGAACTAATGTGAGCTTAATTTCATACGATGATTTTTTTATTTAGCAATCCATAATAATTGTTTTATTGTAAAGATTGGCCATTTCTAAAATTATTCAGTATCTGTGTTCCAGCTGACAGTTCGCGGTGCCAGAAAACTAACTTTTTTTTTTTAATAAGAGTTCAACAAATCATATTATTTATTACTGTGAATTAAAAAAAAATAGGATTTTTTCAGGCCGAGAAATATACATCTTAGTTTCGGATGGGGTGTTCCTAACAAGTGTGGTGTTACAATTCGAACTGAATTTCATGAATATTCGGCCATTGTAGACCTCTAGGATATAGTGACATCTATTTATAAGAAAAAAATGTAATGTATTTAATTACATTCGTGTAATTGATTAAATTTTTAAAACATTCCAGCTTATTAAAGTATTCTTTATTATTCTATTCCACCAACTGTTTACTGTATATAATGAACACGGAGCCAGTGTGTGTCACCCAGAAAATTGCTGCATATTTTTATTTTTGGTACTATTGTCCTTTCATTTCCCGTATTCATAAAGTAAACTGTTTCCCGTATTCATATAGGAATGCTATTAACCTTTATCCGCCTAATGGACTGCGGATTTGCGTCGTTCAATGCCCAACGGTCCCGTACGGGACCGTTGATTATGGTTCATTTCGCTTGATATTCCTTATGAATATTAGCTTACATAAATAATGTCTTTGATATACCGATCCATAATTTTATTTTCGGTTTCGATAAATATTTTTGTCACACGAGTAATATAAACAGCTGCGATATAATAATATAATCGGTAATAATATTTTAATCGTTTTAATTCTTTTATTTTAATTTGTATAATGTAAAAAAATACAAATAAAGCTTTTGTAAATTATAAACAATCTTTTATTTTTATAATGCTTTTTATATTACTCAAATAGGATGACCATTTTTAGAGATATATTTTTTTTTAATGGATGCGGGTGGCGAGAATATTTCGCGAAAAAATGCTCGGGCAGTGTGCTACTTCTTTTGCGCACAGCGCGCGGACGTTTAATGGTTAAAACTTTATTCAACCAGATTTATCAATTACACTTATGTTTGCAAATAAAACATTAAACAATTTTTATTAAAAATAGATGTCGCAGTACACCGTTTCACTCAACCTTAACTATTAATAATAATCACGCTAAAGTTGTTGTCAAATTACATTGTAAAAAGTATTTACATTCGTGGTAATAAATCTAAAACTAGTCAAAAAGATGTTTTTATATTTTTAATCGATTATTTATTTATTTAATTAACATTGCAAAAGGTTGACAAATTATAAATTTGAAACTTTTACAATGGAGAAAAAAAACAGTACAATTCAATATTGAAATCAGTAGAAAAAAAATGGCAAAGAAGTCAACTGAGTAAGCTCCAACGAACTCTACTTTAATACATAAAAAATAGTATTCGTCGGAACTCACCCACGTCTACGTGGAATACGTCGACATCCGAAGCAATATTGTTGAACAACGTTATAGCTCTCCCCAGTGGCATCCCCATTGGCAGGCTGGTTCTACACCTTGGGAGAACAAACAATTCATGTCCACGATTTCTCAAAAAATAATCAGGAACATTTAGATTCACATTCTCAAGAATGGTGGAATTCTCATTTTGGTGGAATTCTCATTATCATCATTATTAAAACAGACTTTCGCTGATACTAATACTACATTTAACTGACAACATATGGTTGAGCATAATAAATTGTGGGGTTTATAATGCAAAACTTACTATTTAAAAAACTCAAACTTTTCAGTAGAGTCATATACTATGTATAACGAATAACACAAACAAAATAACATTTGCATACAAATATGATTTCCAATTTGAAAACGACTTGTTTTGTAGACATTTTATATTAAAACTAATAGGATCAGTCGATTCCTTAGCCTTGAATTACCCTAACTGCATATCTAACTCAATATTGCTCATTTTAGAAATAGTACGTTTTGCATTATTAACCCACAATTAATGGTTTATAATAATGTACTCTTATAAATATTTCAATTCGATATACTTAATTTGACTTTTATCGTTTTAGCAACATTTTTATAAATGAATTATATTAACATAATATATTAAATTTGTGAATTTTAATGTTTGATGTAGCAATAACATTTAAACATTGAAATTGGACAAGAAAATAAGTCTTTTTTTATCAATTCTGTTGTGTTGTGTCCTTTGTTGGGAAAAATAAATATTTTTTGCGTTTCCCGTACGCCGAGGCATACCTAGAATTATTGCTTTTCTGTTTTGTCGAAGAAATATAAAAATTAGGCTGCGTAAATCATTTTATTCTCTCATATTTTCCCACATCCAACATGACAGGCATATGGCTCCGCGGGATAAAAAAAAACATTACGCGAGGAAAATAATAACATGACCGAAGTAAACGTATGAATGAATTACTTATGTATAAAACTTTCGAGAAGAAATTTATTGTCGGGATAAAATATGAGCGCAGGTAACTATCGGTTTGAGATACTTTATCAATCCAATTTATAATAATATAATATACGATATAATTATAATATACAGTGCTGCGGTCGTACACTTTGTAGAGGATAGGTAAATATTATATTATGCTCAATTGTATAGTCTATATCAGGTAGGGCTTGTCGGTTTTCAAAAACCGGTTTTTTGACTAAATTTGTGACATACGAAAACCGGTTTTTCAACATCGTCACCGGTTGTGACGAATTTCCCATTAACGAGTCGATAAAAAAAAGGAAAGAAAATTTGGATATTTTATTTGTTGGCTTAAGAGCATATGCCCCCCATCATTACCCAGCGAAAGGGTATTTTCGATATCAGTAAATTTTGTTACAAAACGATCAGTGGACGCTTTGTGTTTTCTTAAATCATATTTTCTGAAGAGTAACACCAAATAATTTTTTGTTGTGTATTATTATGTATATAAATAAACAACATAAAAAATTAACTTTCCCTCGCTATTTTTATTGAGTTATCCATTTTTTGTAAAACTTCGAAAACCGAATAAAACCGGTTTTCGAACAATATTGACATTCGAAAACCGTTTTTTTCAAAAGTCGGTTTTTGTATACACCCTAATATCAGGGGTCTCCAAAGAACAGCCTGCGATTAACACCTATCTGGTAGTAAGCAGGACATGCCGCGTAATTCATAACTACAGTACTTTGATATCAGGGCTGTGGAATTGGAGTCGTGAAGTCGGGAGGTTTTGTCCAGAATCGGAGTCGGAAAAGTTTTACGACTCACACCCATTATATGCCAAAATAATTCTTCCTATTTTAGCATATCGAATGTGGAAAGAAAAAAGGACGTAACCCACACAAAAAGCAAACTTTACAGGAGGCATAAAAAACGTGTTTTGATGATTTTGGGTCATATGCAAATTATGAAATATACACAACCTGGAAGTGCACGGGGACTTCTAAACTGGTGTTTAATTGACATTATGAGTCAAATATTAATTAAAGAAATTGTCTAGGAAAAACCTTTTTTCAGTATTTTTTCTTGGTTTCAAATTTCACAATTTCATCTTTTTTCAAACTTAAAAGCTAAATTTCGATTCTAATTCGGCATTTGCCGCTTATATCCTTTTGATAGAACGTGTATCAAGTTGGATACATTTTGATTATCCAATAAAAACTGTGGGTTACGTCCTATTCATTTCCACAGTCGATATGGTTATTTTTCCTATGTAATACCAATTCAATTAAAGAAATTGAGGTTTTTATAAAGATCTTTCGGAGTCCATCGATATTTGTCCACTCGAAATATTCTTTAAAAACGTTTAACTAAGAAATGGCCAATGGCATGACAAAAATAACAGTGTGATAAATTATATTTTGGTATTACGCCAAACTCTATGATTGCTTGTTGTTTTGAAACATTGTTTTATAATTAATCTGTAATGTATTGTTTATACAAAAGAATTTTCTTGTCCCAAATTACTTTTTTTTAATGAACACTAAACCCATTTCAATATATTATAACACTAGATTCGAGTAATTAAATCGGTTCCGATAGTATGTTTACATCTCCTCGAAAAACATACGAGACAATTAAGAAATATATTATGGAACATATTAAATATAAAATATATTTTTTTTATATGACCAACATTTGAAAATAATGTTTTTTTATGATTCGAAAATTAAGGAAGTTTACTCAGGGGAGTACACTGAAATGGAAATAAGATCAAATAAATAAGCCCCCATGTCGAGACATATCGACATATTTAGGCGTAACTTATTTATTTACATGTACATTACAAAGGAATTACAAATTATGAATTTATTACTTTTGCAATCCAAATCCATGAGACCAGTGTTTACCAATGTATGGTTCGTGAACCGCAAAAAGTTGAAAGGCTTTTAAGTGTTACGCGAAATAGTACAATCAAGTAAATGTTTTTTTTTAATTTTAAGATATCAATTGAGGACGTTCAATTGAATTTCAGTCTTAAAGTCATTTAAAGTTAAATCATTTTCTTAAATGCCTTCAAATTCTAATAAAAAAATCCTGGGTCGTAATTGTCAAAACATAATATTATGAAGTATATTAGGACTAATGTAGTAAAATATATATGTTTTAAAAATGATTTGAAGTTATGGTAAGTTACCCCGCATGGGTATAGGAACTATTAACTTTTAAGTCATAATTAATGGAAAATTAGTAAAATTTAATTGAATTTAAGGCAGTGGTTTCCAAGCATATATAACTACGACTTCCAAAAAAATATCTTCCCGCTTCCCCATCTTTTATTTCATATAATAATAAAGACACGTTTTAAAGGGTAAAAAAATATTTCTAACTGTTTGGAAATCGCTAATTTAAAGATTACTTTTCAAATAAGAAATTTTGAAAATAAGAAGAAAATCTGGAAACCACAAAAGAATATATGTAGCAACTAGTAACTCACTTATCGTGTATTGACGAAATTCAATAATTATGGGAGATAAATGTCAGAATGTTTTTTTTCTGGGAATTGAATCCAGAGTTTTTCAAATGGTAACAAGTCCAAGAAACTGAATAATAAAACAATATTGGATAGAATAAAATTGCCACACATGTATATATAAAATTATAATTTCCAGCTGCGTGGCCGAGTGGTCAGCGTCGTTGACTTAGGTTACGGAGATCACTGGGTTGAATTCCAATATGGATAGTTTTTATAACTAATTTTTCGAATAACTTATAGATTTCTGTCCAAAGACATAGTTGTATCATACAATCATGCCTTTGGACAACTTGTATGTGATGTCTTGCATTTCCTCATATCCATCCTATCCTAAAAAATGGGGGCAGCTAGAGTGATTAGCTAACTACTAGTTTTGTCCTAGACCTAGCCTTGTATATGTAAGGTATATGTATATGCCGAGTTTGAGTAACTGAGTAACAAGCATTTCTTGTAGAAAAAAATCTGTTGAGATAAAATCTATTAAGAGTCCATATGCTTCACATTAGGATTGGATATATTATAGATAAAAAATAAAGAGTCAACGTTTACTTTTCCAAATATTACTTTGATTCTACGAAAATTCATCTGCATATAATAATTACTTTGTTGTTATATTTATATAGTTTCGGAGATTTTTTTTTCATTGCTTTTCAATCAATTTATTTTGATAGAATCAGAATAGAGTTTTTTCGTATATTTTGCGGAAAGTAAATAATACAATATACGCTGTTATTTTGACAATGAGTAGCAGAGAAAAAATATTGCCGAGAGATGGCAGGATCAATAAAAAAACCGGAAATGGAAATAAAGCCGATGATTTTAATTCAAATGGGCCGCTACATTTTCCCGTAGATGGCCGCCAATTTTGTTTTGTTGCCGAGAAAAGAAATGATATCGTAAACAACATAACGAAAAGTGTACGATTCTTTTCTAATATTGGAGAAGTAGAGGAAAATAAATCAGCGCCCGTTGTGGTAGTCAATATGTATTTTCACTTATACAATGATGGAAAATGAACAGTGGGAAATTTTTCATAGATGTTCCACGCTCACCTCACCGAGTCAAACTTTTGGCGATTCAGCTGTTGCCAACCATGCAATGTTCCGAAATGTGAGATTCTAAAAGTTTTGTTTGTCGATATTCGACGTTTTTTCACGCCATATTGATACAACCAAAATGGCTAAAGTAGTCACATTTTATTTTTATATTTTTTGAGCACATCAGTGCATGGTTAAAATTAAGATAACTTGCAGTTCTGCATCGGGACAAAACTATGTTATTGTGTTATGGAAGGCGGTCGAGAAACAGCGGTTGCATACACACAACGGATAGTGGATGAACAATCAACAACAAACTTATATAACCAAACAAGGTCTGCCAAACGACGTAAATTTGTTTTAAAACTATAAAATTCATATTAAAAACCTATTTACATTTTCCATTCAAATTGTATTTATTTTTTTGGCCATTTTAACGACATTTAATTTCAAGAAGTTATTGTACGAAATCACGTGAACAAAATTTACACCATGAATCTAAATTGAAATTGCATTTAGATTTGAATACAATCGAAGTAATGTTTGATTTAATAAACTTAAGTATTATATTTAAAACATACTATTGCGATAACCTTTCACTCCGACTGTATTTGTATTTCAAAACAAAATTAACAAAAACAAAGAAACCTGTAGATTTTGCGCCTAATTGTACAAACATTATTTTGTTGAGTATTTTGAACTGAAACAACTAGATTGATACAAAATAATAATTGGTCTGTTATGTAAAACAAAAAGCTATATAGTATAAATCCATTAAGGGATTTCCATGAATGTCATTTCCTTTCGCTAGGCTCATGATTATTGTCTTCATAACTTGTTTTATTATCCGGGCTCAATTAAGTCTACCACTTCCGAAAAAAATATTATATATTAGTGCCATTGTTAGTATTGTATTATCAGAAAAACTTTAACGAAACACCGTGTAAAACAGAATATGTAGCTTAAAAAAATTGGGAAACGATAAAAAAATGTTGTTGTCATATAGTTTTATCAGTATCTTTGAAAAGTGTTCATAATATGCACATAAAACATCATTTATATTATAAAATTAAATTGAATAGAAAAAAAAGTTATTTTATTATGAGTTGTCGCTTTGTCTTCAAATGCAGCTGTTTTTCTTGATGGTCCAAAGTCATTTGAAAGGCTGTCAGATTTTGTGAAACTTTCAAAGGCAATAATAATAATATATCGTCGATGCACATCAAATATGGTATATGTGGCTATGTGTACCCATAGTCACATAGACCATATTTTATGTGCATCGACCATATATTTGTTTGTTCGACCTAAAATAAATCCGCTCTAGACTTATGATTAAGTTATTGTGAAATAATAATTTAACCACTAAGTAGACTAATCTACTGGAGAAAAAATATTTATAATAGGGAAAAAATAATTATAGTTTCTTTTGTAAGAACTGCGTAAAATTAAGCTTCTCACAAATTAAATGATGAAGGATGACTGTAATCTATTAATGAATTAAGCTGGTTTTAATAAAGTGCGCACAATAGACAAGTTTATTTACTTTAATTAACTCCCAACTTAAAACAGTTATATGTGGCAGGTGGCTGTATAAATTATTCTCATGCCATTTACAGCACGAATGTTGACCGTGTGCAATCAATGAGTACAAGCATTAGAAGTTTCCCATCGATAGACTGGCGCCTTAGATGAAATGGAGACAGAAGTGGGGTTTGAATGAGACAGAGAGATATCCAGTGGTAGCAATTTACCAAAGAGGATTAAGCAAGCAAAATATTAATTATTATTCTTAAGTTTTAATTATTGTTGAAAATAATGTGTATAATTTAATCCGTCAGTATTTATATGTATATGATTAAAATATCATTTTATTAAATTTGTCGTAGGTCGCATGTCATTGGTCATTATAGGGAATTTGTAAATCATAGTAAATATCAGTTAAATTAGTGAAAAAAATGTTTTAAAAATAATATATATGTTTTTTTTTGATTGCTTATCAATTTTATGACTAAATTAAACTCTTTGTGTACGACAAAAAATAAAAAGAAGCACACTCAACTTTAGACGGATTTGGTGTTAACTTTAAAATATATTGATTGGAATATATTTTCGATTTATCAAAAATGTCAGTTAACAAATTTGACATAATTTACATAACAATTAACATAGTTAAATACATCTCTCAAATATCCATGCGGTGCTCATGACTTGTACAGCGATCATTCGCGGAGAATTGGTTAAAAACCATCATCAGGTTAATGAGAATTTATAAATATTATTCCAAAAATGCTGTAATTTTATGAGTGAAGAAAGATGAATTTTTGTTAATATGTAAAAATGTAAAATATAATTTGTTACTGTGTTATTAATAAATGTATTTTAATCTTTTATTACTATTTCAATTAATATTACTCATTAATAAATGAAAAATATTTTGTTATTCTTATAACTTAAGTACGATATTTTTTTTGTACTATAAGTTTAATGAATATGTACGCGTTTGAATGCCTCATATTTTTTACTCAACTATTTTAAATTAAATAATTCTATATGAGACATTCGTTTAGACAGTCTTTAATGGTCAATCGTTAGACGCTCGTTTTATTCGGCTACGGGTTCACAAGTTCAAATCACTCGATATTGAATCAAGTTAAAGACTAAATTGAATATTAATTGATTTATGAATTTGACTCCAAAGTCTGTCAGTGATATATTTTCCTTACCACCATCTATCCTACTTTAAGCAACGAGAGAAAAGAGCGGAAAAGTTAATAAATAGTTTTATTTAAAACATTCCATTATAATTAAGTAACCATTGCTCGTAAATATTCTTTTTATCATATACTTTATTAAGAGTCTATATGCGCCACATTGGGAACGATTATATTGGATAAAAAGTCATTATGTCAAATAGGCGTCTCCCAATTTATTGTCACTTAATCGTATCCACGCCACTGGAAATTCGTGCAAGGGTATGAGCGCATAGTGAGGGAGTAAGTAGAAATGGTACCAGAGGATGGTGAGTCGGTTCTATGAACTCTATATTGACTCCACTGGAAAATGGGAGATAGGCAATCTTAGCTCTGCGGTCCGAATAATGACCCAAGAACTATTTTTTTATTATGTTTTTAATGGTGTTTAGTTAATGGGGTTCCTGTTCTATGAGATGGCTTTATTCGGAGTAATATTTATATTGCCGCCATAGTAACGTGAATTCAGAGAAATATCTCTGTCTGTATCCAACATCCAGGGTTCAGAGACGCATATTTTGAGAGTATTGTGACGTCTTAATTCGTCTCCCGATAGATATGGACATAATTGGTGACCCACTTAATGCTTTCTGATTCGCTCTCTTATTTCGTCACAAAACTTTATCCAATCCTTTCATTTAATTCTATTTTTTTTTCGTTTACACAATACGAATTGTTTTGTATGTCATTAATATTATTTGAAATTTAGTTAGACACACATTTTTATATTGTATACTTTGTTAGCATTAAATGCTGAGCATATGAACTCCTACTGAAGAATCTAAGTTCTTTCTGTTTTCGGATACTAAAAGAAACATGGGCGTTGGAAAGAATTAGTTATTAGTGTTCACTTTTGATACACTTCGTTTTAAGAACCGTGTTAGGAAGAAATGATTACATCGCAAACATCCATAGTTTTGAGAGTAAATTATGAATTAAAAAATCTTTTTTTTAAAGAAGTTCAATCGTTAATACGCTAACCTACCTTTTTGCGGCTCTTCAGACATCAACTCTTGAACTTATCGCGTTTTTTAAATCTAAAAATCCATATATTTTTATGGCTCTCAGATACCTTTATTATCCTACTTCCTTGACAACTTGGCTTTTATCACTAAAAAAGGTGCCGACCCCTGCTCTTACCCAATAAGACGAATGCTCAAATATGTTTACCACTAAGCAATTACACCGGTGTTAACATACGCAACGAAAATAAAACATTACAAAAAAATATTACCCATTATGACATACTTTAAGATTAGGAAATATACCGATGCATACTAAATATTAAATACCTGGACATACAAATTAATGCAAACGTGATTTTGGGAGCGATGTCTCTTCTCCAGGAATTTGATATAAACAATTTGACATGTTCTTTTTATAGTATAGTCGATGATTAATAATCAATATTTTTTATTGATTATTACTTTTATACAATTAATAAATATTTTAAGGATAAAAGAGGCAAAATAAAATAGATGAATTTCAATGCAATGCATTGCTCACATCACACCGAAAGACAATATTGTGTTTAATAAAATAAATACTTCATCAATTCAATCGATTAATAATTATTATGTAAAAGACGATGTAATAATCATCCAGTAACTAAAGAAAATTATACCTTAATGCCTTTGAAGTCTCAATGTGGTACAACGAGATCTAAAAGTGCGCACTAGAATGTATGCACAATCAAATGTATATTGACTGTGGAAAGGAAAAAAGAACGTAACCCACACATATCAAATTTTACAGGAGGAACAAAAAACGTGTTTTGATGATTTTGGGCCATATACAAATTATGAATCATACACAACCTTGAAGTGCACGAAGACTTATTAACTGGTGTTAAATTGACATAATCTAATATTAACTAAAGAAATTGTCTTGGAAAAACCTTTATCTCAGTCTTTTTTCTTGGTTTTTTACAAGGTCATATTTTTCAAACTTAAAAGCTAAATTTAGATATTATTTTGGCAGTTGATCCTTCTGATAGAACATGTATCAAATTTGATGCATTGTGAGTTCGAAAAAAGCTGTTTTGAAAAAACTGTGGGTTACGTCCCTTTCTCATTCCACAGTCGATATAGTTTTAAGATTTAAGGCACATTTAAAACAAATATAAGAACTCTGTCAGCACTACAAAAGACATTAAATTGATACATGAGTTTATATTTGAATATTGTATTTATTTTAATGTGAAATGTATTTTAATATAAACTTTTTTACAAGTGAATTAGTACAATATAAAATGAAAACTATTTATGTTGAATATTGTTCGGCCCTGTAAAAATACAGAATCGAACTAAAGAGAGTTAGATTTTATTTGAATATATCGCTGTGAATAACGCGTTATGATATAGAAATAATAAAAAAAAAATACAATATGATACATGAAAATCTTTCTCTGTACAATGGGAAGAAGTAATATTTAGTTGCGATACTTTGATATGGGAAATCGAGGTAAAGATCTACATTAAATTTCTTTAGTTTTATAAAATACTGAGACCTGTATTCTTAAAATTATTTAAAAACAAATCCTGCCTCATAAATAGTAATTATTCAATCATATGCATATACGGTATTTAATATATATATATATTTTGAATCCATGTCCGCTTCCAATGTAGAGCATATGGCCTCCTAATGGAGGTATCACAACAGAAGTTTTTTTCTATGAGAACTTTTTGTTACTCAGT
Source organism: Himalopsyche anomala (assembly GCA_031772345.1). Taxonomy (NCBI): domain Eukaryota; kingdom Metazoa; phylum Arthropoda; class Insecta; order Trichoptera; family Rhyacophilidae; genus Himalopsyche; species Himalopsyche anomala. The sequence goes on from CM062829.1 coordinate 24,356,337, forward strand.
CGCTCAACCTCACTTTTTTTTTCAAAGTGAGAAGTAGGGAAGGAAGGATAAGGTTAGAAGAGGACTAGTGGGTAATTAATCGTTATTGCTACCCAGTTATTAAATGATAAGAAGGATGGGAGGAATTGACATCACAAACTCACAGTCTTAGATCACAACATTGAATTGATTAATTTTTAAATTCACTGTGATCTTACCAGGAATCGAACCCAGACCTGTGTGATCGGTAGAGCAAGCTCTAACCAACTGGGCCACAGCAGGCAACGATAATTATATTACTATAGAAATTACTTGCTTGAATTCCCCCCCGTCTAACCCATCGTATCCTAAAAATAAAGCGTAGGCAGAGTGATTAGCTAAACACAAATCCTGTCCTAGCTCGTATCCCTTTCCTTCTAGCCCTACTTTCTTTGGGAAAATAGAGAGGTAGAGCAAACTGAGTAAAAATCAATTCTCGTAGAAAAAAATCTGTCGAGATAAACTCCATTATGAGTCCATATATTCCATATTGGGAGCGGATATGGTATAAAAAATGACATCTAATATAAGTATAAATTAAACGTGAGAAATTGTCTTGGATTAACTTATGTTCTAATTCAGCGTTGTCCAACAGAAATCGTTTAATAGACCAAATAAAATATTACCGGTAAATGGTGGGCCGCATAAAGAACAATTTAATAATTAATAATTACCATGATACTTTCATTATTTTAAAAACAGCCAAACAATTATCAAAATATTTTATTTTCTTAATAATTAATGTGACACTTGTTTTTTCATACTATTTGTTTTTTTTATTATATCGACTGGTAATTTATTCGCTGCACATCGCAGTTGATTGTTTAAGTTTTCATCGGCCAGCATGTTGCAACTTTTCGTTTTTACTATATCCAATTTTGAAAAGAACGACTCGCAGCGATATGTGGTCCCAAATGCAGCTGTAATGCACATTGCCAGCTTTTTTAATTTTAGAAATTTATCCTCGAGGATATATTTCTGATAAAACTCACGTTTATTTTCTTCAAACATTCATTTTAACTCGATGTTTGATTGGAGGTCTATTAACTCTATTTGTGACCCAGCTGTCATGAAAACAATTTGATGTCATACACAAAATGCAGATATAAATTTGTCAAATTCACGTCACTGCTTTGTTTTGTTAGATTTATGAATAAAAAAATGCAAAATATATTTGTAGAAGGCTGTAAACTCCAATAGGGCCGCAGAAAATCTTCAACTGGGCCGCGAGTTGTACATCGCAGTTCTAATTTATATGCTTAGGTAGAATATGTAGGAATTTCTTATCGTATAAACTTTTAAAAATCTAACGATGTCGGAATATGATTATTTGAAGGATTCGTAAAATATGGAATAACAAAATTCTAGCATGCGAATTCAGTCTACGATTTCAAAGATTAAAACACCATGTGAGCTCAATGAGTTCTGCTACTCCTAAAAGTCCTCAGTTATCATCCACCAGTTCTGATGTTATAATGTTCATAACTTATTCAGTTAGCAGAAACAGAGTCCATACATAGTGTGAACTTCTTTATCCATATCTGCTCCTGCCACGACGTGCATTAAGTCTAGTATCTAAATTGATTTCAGGTCGTGCCAGGATCTTGTAACTCTGCCGGAAAGTCGCTGATGTTTTGTGTTCATCAATTATTCTCTTTTGTACTTCATGTGTACGATTTCATTTCGTGCTGCACGTTTTCCATCCATTTGAAACGTAGATATTTGATTTGATTATGTGATTTATAGATTTTATTTAATTGCGCATATCGTCAAGTTTTTTTTTATTTTTTTTACCTTATCATTAATCGGTTTTGAAAAACAAATTTTGAAAAAAAAACGGTTTTATTTAAATTTGGCAATTTTTTTTTCTTTAATTTAATTATAAATCTTTATATTGTTACTTGAAAATGCCACGGTTTTTATTAAAACGTGATAAAAAATGTTTTTCAATAGCAAGTACATGTACATTAATGAATCTTTTCATTTTTTTTTTATATTTTAAAATATTTTTGCTGTGCATTTTGCTTCTCAAAACACATTTCCTAACGAGTAATAAAAAATACAATTGTAGCAAATCAGAGTATTTTTTTGTAAAAGTGTTCAGGTATTCTAGATCAGTGTTTCTCAATCTTTTTGTGCCCGTGACCCCTTTTGAGTGTCTTTATTTTTCTGTGCCCCCCATGTCATTGTTTTGACCCATACAAATTCCAATTTCAGGAAATTTTATCAGTGTGGCTCCTCTAAACTGTGCTGTGGCTACTCAAATCAAAACAAACTCTGTGCTCCCCTTAGAACACACTGTGGTATCCTGGAGGCCACAGGGTTCTCGGTTGAGAAACCCTGCTCTAGATAAAAGGAGTTCCTTTTTAGTTAATCTTCGAAAACCGGGTTTAACCGGGTTTTAGAAAATATTGTCATTAAAAAACCAGTTTTTTCAAATGTCGATTTTTCTATAAGCCCTAGTCTTCATGCAGTTCCTTCGAGGTTAAATATAATCCAGAAAAGATAATCTTAAATTAAAATTTGTGTTTAATGTATATAATAATATTCAAATATGATTGTTTCTATCGATTGCCAGAAAGTATAACATGAATCATCAAAAAATATGCTCCGAAACCTAAACCAAGAAGAGTTTTTCGATATTTATGAGATATTATATTTCCCGTGAGTATTAGCGATCATAAATAAAATTCTCGAAGTTGTAGAAAATATCTCGATACTTTATAAACACATTTCGAATATTCGAAATATTGTTACGTATGTAACTAACTTCATTATTATCCGATAAACATAGGTATACGTGAAAGTTCGGAATGGTAATAAATACTCACAATAGGCATAATAAAGAGTTTGGTAATTATTATTGTAGTTACGTACTGAGAAGTTTAGATAACGGATAAAAGTTTATCCAAAAAGTTATTATTTGAGATGTTTAATGATGTGTCAAAGAAATACAGTTTTATTTTATAAATACTTCTTAATATATCAATATTTTATTCGAATAAATCGTTATTTTATTGTTAAATATACGTACTTGTTTATTTTTCGTGAGTTTTATCAGACAGTTTATAAAGTTTTAATTTCAAATATTTTATAAATCAATTGCTAAGAAGTTGAAGTTTAGTTATTATATATTTTGACAAAATTCATGCACAACAGTGCATGGTTAAAAGATAGATCCCGTGCAGCTCTGTATCGAGACAATAATATGAGGAATAAATTCTTTTCTTGATCGCATTGCGTTATGGAAGGCGGCCGTGAAAATGCAGCTGCATGCACATAACGGGTGGCGGTGGGATACTCAACAACCAATTTGCACCTGATGTTCAATTCTAACTGAGAGATAGTCATAAATTAAAATATTAATTTATATCTTAAAGCACCGATGTTTCTTTTAAAATATTCAAATCACTGCTTATTAATATCACATTTAAATGTAAACTTGTGATCAGATGTGGTTTTTAGGTAAACCTGATTTTGGACACCAACTGTGGGATTCCAGAGCGCATACATTTATTTCGGATGGTCTGTTGGGGTCGTCTTTATAATCAAAACGTGATTGTGTTGAGTATTTTACATCGTTAAAAATACGTGTTATGCACGCCGGAATAGCCCCGCAGATTTAAATGATTTCGCTGATTTTATCGATTGTTTTTTTGCCATTACGTCAATATTATTACGGCAATAGCAATTTTATATTGATTAAGAAATATATTGAACAATTACAAGAATCTGAAAAAATGTGTGAACATTACCAAATATTTAAGAATATTTCGAATAGTGAATTTCACAATAGCTGTCTGAGCATCTGTATATAGTTTCTGAAATGAATCATTCAAATAATGTACACTTTTAAATGTTTTGCCATTAACGATCCGGAATTCTCTTCCTCAGGCATTTAAATGCACGAACGAACTCAGATCGAGTTATAAAAGCTTATTGAATTATAAAAAAGAATCGATTTATTGGTTCCATTAGACATTTCCAAAAGAACTTTTCCTTAACAAAAAAAAAACGTTTCTTACAATCGGACATCGAACTCCAAGCCTCCTGCTGCACATTATAGCTGTCCGTAATTACTTTGCGATTGAATTTTGAATAGTTTTATTGAATGCCGAAAGAAAGTAACGTTTAATAACTTGTTGCGAACAGGTGTTTAACCTCTAATTAGATTCAAGTAACAATAAATTCATCACCCACGCAGATAGCGTCTTAGTTCGTAGCGATAGCCACAAACTAGATTGTCTCACCTGTTCTATTGTATTGGCTATGTTGTTCATTTCACTTGTAATCTTGTTTCAGATCTGTTTTTCCTTTTCAACTATCTGTTTTAAAATCGCAATGTAGTTATTTTGTCTAGACGCCGGTTTGTGATGGTGCGCTTTCTAGGGACGCTTCGAATGGGTTTTTTTTCTTTTCAGGGGCAAGTCACCTGTAGCAGGGGTACGAACTATTTTCTTTTATTAAAAAACAAATTAGAAATAATCGCTAAACATTTTACGTCTGTCACATGGTTGAATAAAACGTTTTATTACGCCGCTATCAAACTGGCAAAGCACCAAGTGACTACGAAGTTAAATTCAATCTGGGTCGAATATAATGTTATGGTGTAAATTTCAATTCATTAAAATAAACAAAATGGTAGATTATTATGATTCAAACGCCTGTTTTAATTAAAAACTGTCTACTTCTAAGTAATCGTTATTGAATAATTATTATAACTATTTAATATTCACAGAGACGTAGTCTAATAGATAAACATGAATGTTTGTTTGTTCGTACTTTATGCGCTGCCACACCGCTCATCCGATTGAAACAAAAAATTGATTTTTTTTTTGTTTGCACTTCCGGTAAGGTTATAGGCATAGTAAAATTTACTTAAAGTAGGTCTTATATATAAAAATCAATGTTTGTATGTCTGCCATACCGATCAGCAATTTGCGCGAAGGTTATAGGCGTAGTACAATTAAATTACAGTTGGTGGCGCGTGTTTCGTACCATAGACAATCGACAGCAAAAATCAAATAGACAGAAAAAGAAAACATGCACTTCAATAATTAAAACAAGAACACCTTCTTTCTTTGAGTGGCATTGCAAAGCATGCCGGGTACTCGCTAGCACTTTATAAAAACTGATAAATCACATTTTCACTATGTGTAAAGCATGTAAACTAAACACATTTCTCCCAAAATTTCGCACGGTGTGTTTACATTAATAATTAAGTATGTGGATCCTTTACCTAGGCTTCAAAATAATCAAATAACGTTATCTTCTTTTGCGGCGTGGCTTTTCTCGTTCGATATCTTTATACCCTAAAGATTGTCGGTGAAATCAAGCGACAGTTTGCACGACTATGTCGTATTTTAATATTGATGTCATTTTTAACTAGGTGAGCCAAATAGGGTCTGTTGTTGGAATACAAATTGTGAAATGTTTAGGTTTTTTTTCGTCTTCATCCGCCAAGGATTAATTTAAAAACAGACAACGTAGTAGCGTGCTAGCTGTTCGGCCCATTCAAGATAATATGATTTAAAATGAGACGTTATTTGGATCAGCAAAATACTAAGCTTTTAACAGTTATTTATTTGTAAAAAATATAAAAATATGTTACTAATATAATTTAACAAAACTTAATAATATTTTTTTTATTACTTAACTATATTTGATAAAATATTCATTCATCTGACTATCTATCATTATTAGACAGAGGTGTGCTGAAAGGGGCTCGGAGGGGTTCGCGCGAGCCCCTTGTTAAACTTTAAAAGACGACTTAGACTCTTATTATATCATTATGATTAAAAAAAAAAGAATTATTACCTAGTTCTAGTGAATTGAAAAAAACTCGAAATAGCAGTTTGAAATGAATGATTTTAATACAACATTTACCACGGATTTTCATCATTTTTGAAATAATAATATTAAACTATGATAATAATTATTTTATGGTTAATGTTCCAAAGATTCAAATGATTTGCTAAAACTATTGTTTCAAAACGGTTTTCTATTCCACCTTCCCCACAAAAGTCTCACTACGACGTTTGGAGAGATAAAGACACAGCCTCGTTTAAAAATAAGATGCACCTTAGATTATTAAAGTTTTCAAAAGCTCTCTTTTTTGCGTCCTGTGAAAGCTCGTACATTTAAATGAGAATTTCTTTTCAGTATGTTTTTAAATGGACGAACTTGAGCTGCGAGATTTGGGCAGTCTGCTTTTGTTAGTGAAAGTGAAGTGAAATGAAAACATAAGCCGCAGAATTATCGAGCCAATTTAATTGAAAATAGTTATTGCTTGGCTGTGTAAAGTAATTGCTGTCATAACACAAAGTTTATAGGTATTAACGATGAAGGAATGTTAATGAAAATAACGTTTTCATTTCTATATAGAGCACTTTAAATATTGGTATTTTACGATGGTTAGTCTTAAGCTAGTGGCATTATTTTTTTTTGACAGAGGTGGGGAATTATTTTTTGTTGGAAGGTCACATTTATTTATCTATTGTCAAATAATGCCGTACATAAGAAACATCAATTAGGTATGGTAAGAAATATACATTACGCACACCAACTAAGCATAATATTACGTTTTTACAATTCATTATAAGTAAATTATAATTTCGTCAAAACGTTCCTCTTGCGGTGCTAATAAACCTTAGTTTACCCATCCTCGGACTAGAAAGGTGAGATTAGAAAAAAATGACAGCAAATCAAAAATGAACAGCTTAAAATATTACATAATCGTTTTAACTGAAATTTGGTCTCCAAATTTTCTAAAATACGGTATTTTTTTTCAACAGATTCTTCAACTTTTAAGGTGTTCACTGTCAATACTTCGTGGAAAAGCATTACATTAATAAAAACACAATATTCCTTAGTATTTTTTTTCCATGTCCGCTCCCAATATGGAGCATATGGACTCCTAATGGAGTTAATCTCAACAGAAATTTTTCTACGAGAACTGCTTGTTACTCAGTTGCTCAACCTCTCTTTTTCCAAAGAGAGTAGGGATAGAAGGAAAGGGCAAGGACAGGACTAGTGGTTAGCTAATCGCTCTCTATACGCCCCGCTTATAGGATAGGATGGGTGGGATTTTTTATTTAAAAGGTCAAGACCGGTTTTGCTTTGCCGGCGAGCATTGCCTACTGATCATTTAACAACGCTCGTAATAAGCGAAACCGGTCCTGACCACTTAAATAAAGTGGAATAAAATACAAAGGAATATTGTGTTTTTATTAAAATCAAGTACATAATAATTATTATTTTTGGCTTTTATTGGATATTCATACATAATAAAATGTTCAAATAGTAACTGTTAAGCAGAGAATTTTTAAATAATCATCCTGATATTATTGTATTTAATTTTGCTAACGTTAAAAAAAATCAAAAATAAAACGTCATTGCTTGAGCACGCCATTAGTCCCCTGCTTTTTTTTTGCAGATACATTATATTGAAATATAATAAAAAATAATTCTTAATTCAACTGAAATGTTTTTAAAAACATATTAAACTATATTTTATCAATTACAAGAATGTTTGTTGATAAGTTACTTAATAATTTTGTCTTAATTAAAGATGTCGCTGTAAACCTATGAACTCGCCCTTTACTTCTTAACTCTTGTATTTTTTTCTCGTAGTATCTGAAACCATAGACAAAAAAATATATAAATCAATAACAAAGAATAACTAAGTAAATGACGTTTTAATGGATATCGGATTAAAACTGGGTTATCTGTGACAGTGATGTTTTTTAAAACGTAAAAACGTGTCCTTAAATCACAACGAAAAAACTTTTGACCGTCTACTTAAGAGTTTATAGAATCCATTACTGAGTTAAGATCTCAGCAAATAAATTATTAAAGGGATTGATAAAGCATTTCAGCGAATCGACTTCTTCCATCGGGGCATTAAAAATAAGTTCTGCGACATTCTTTAAGTTAAATTGTCGAATGAACGTCACATTAAAATCCGTGAAATGTCCAAAAAAATTCCTGGCTACGGGCCAAAAGTCACGCAGAGCGTTCAGGCGTGATTTTCACAGGCAGAGCGAAAGTCATGCCATTTAGGAAAAATAATCACAGTGTGCAAAATACTTGGCTTATTTTCAAACACTACAGGCCACATTTGAAAATATATAATATCAGTAAGTAAGATCCAAAAGTTTATTTTATATACATTTCGTTCACTTTATTGAATTGTTTATTATGTTGATAGTATTATTCGATTGGCGTTCAATATAATATAAAGGTTCTGAAACTATATAAACCATCGAAAGGTTAAGTAAGCCATGTAGTAAAATGGTAAAACTTTTTTTATCGTACTTTTAAGTACAATCAATGGATTGCATTTATTTTAATTTTAGAGATATAACACTACTGCAATGTGTGCTTACTAAATTAAGTTCAATTTTACGATACTTTAACACGTGTAGAATATTATAACCACTCTAACACACTGTTTCATAAAATATCACTTGGCTCACTTTACCTCTCAGAAACTCAACATATACATATTTTTTTCTTCTCTCCCCCATGATTCTGATTTTTTAATAACTGGGTGTAGAAATAGCGATAAGTTAACCACTAGTTCTGTTCTAGCTTTATACTTCTTTACCTACTACTCACTTTGAAAAAAAATGTTGATGTTGAGCGACTTAGTAGCAAACAGTTCTGGTAGAAAATACTTCTGTTGAGATACTTTCATTAGGAAGCCATATGCTCCACATTGGGAGCGGACATGGATTAATAATCTATTAGTTATATACCAACTTCTGACAGTACGGTGACGAATTTAACGTAGCTATTATTTATTTATTTATTGTTAAAAATTAAAATTATAGTACATGACATAACAGGTGACGCCAATTCACCATGTACTTGACAAATATAAAGAGACAAAATATAAAATAAAACTACATAATACATCAAAATCAACATACAAAATCAAGAAATAAAATAGTAAAATTTAACATTTAGCCATTATATCGTCGATGCACATCAAATATGGTCTATGTGACTATGTGTACCCATTGTCACATAGACCATATTTGATGTGCATCGACGATATAACCATTATATATAACCAGTTATCGTTTTCAATGAGTCACTCACACTGCGGAGGCTCATTTTTTTTGCGTAAGTGTTTCAAAGTTCTTCTTTGTTAAAATCAGTTAGAAATAAACTAACCCTTATTTCAATAAACCCATAAAAATAGCAAAACATGTTTTCATTTGTGTAAAGGTGGGTGAGTTTGTATTGTGTAAAAAAGGCAGTGGTTTGAGGAAGGCTAAGGAACGCTGGTCTAATTTTCTCATGAAAAACCACAAAACATCACCCAGCGCTTGTTAAGTAATCTCATAAAATCATTATCGTTCATAACCTCGCCTGCCTACTCCAATGTTAAATTTAGAATGATAAACATTATCTTTAAATCAGCTGAGATGCTGTATTATGTTGTTTTCGCGTAAGATTAAATGTTGTGGTAGGACCGCATAAATTATCCAAGTACGCATGAACTGGGTTAGTAATATTCCGCAGTCGTGACAGCGAAACGAATTAAAATTGCTCGCAATAAAATTCGCGAATTATTAATATTATTCAACTCGGCGTATATTTTAAATGCCGACGATTTGACTCTTTCATTTCGGCTTCAGAAAGAGGATTTTTTTTTACGAATATGTGTATTGCGAAACAGTCTATCTTATATGTGCTGAGTGTACCCCTAATTAAAATGATTTACCGATCATAAAAATGATATATTAGTGATTCAGGTATTTAGATTTCAAAAGTTGGATGTGTCACACATTCTTGGACAAGTGGTTGAAGTTTATAATTAAGACAATTTATTACAATTAATTTAATAAGTAAATACGCCTTCACTGGATATCGTATAATAGTTTTTTGATTAAGTCGATTGATAGATTGATGATTATTATCAATTATTCTTGAAATGGAAATAATCATAACCTGATTTCTCAATTGATTTACGGGTTTGTATCCAAATACATTATTGCAACGATCTCTGAAGAGAAAAAGAGAAAGATTGAAAGTGTGACTCTTGTATTTCTTACAAAATATATCATATTTTAATAGAATTAATAGACGTACTGGTATGTGTGATATAGGGCTTCCAAACCGGTTTAAACCGAAACCGGCTAACCGGTTTATTTTGGGTGGTTAACCGGGTTAATTAAAAAATCTTTTTCTGGTTTGAACACCACGAGCTTTTATTAAACTATTCATATGTAGAGTATAAATATTTTTAAATGTTGTATATAATAATAGTATTATAAGTAGTACAATATAGTAAAGTATTGTACTGTTCAATTGTCTAATTTCTGTGCCATATTAATAACAAATAAGTAGTCGAAATCATGGACAACTATACTGTTTTGAATCAAATATCTGTAATACGAAAGGATTCTCATGATATCAATGATAATAAAACAAGTGAACTTATTGAACCAAAAATACATATAAATACGTTCATCATTATATCTTTTCAATGAAAAAAATATCCGAACCGAAAACTTGTACTGTTACAAAGCAATTTTAATATTAGTAAATAAAAATTTATAATCTACATTTTTTTCACGTATTCATTTGATTTTTATTAGTTGGATGATTTATAATTATTAACAATACAATATTGGATATGGAACTTAAATATTGTATAATATATGCAATTGCTATCATTCCGAGAAAGTAGTATCTGAGCATACATTCATAAAAAGGTTTTATCTACTTTCTAATTGTATGCACTTATTGACTATTTTTAAGAAATCAAAATACTTTTTTTTGAAACATCGGTTATTGTGGTACTAAAATTAGTTTTTTGAAAATAAATCCGGCTTAAACCGGTTACCCGGTTTATTTATTTGAAAAAAAACGAAAACCGGTTAGTTTATATGTCCGGTTAATTGGAAGCCCTAGTGTGACATGACTGTTATTTACTGTTAATCTTGGCTTAATTCAGTCACTTTTGCTCCGCACTTTGTGTCACGGTTCAAAACCAATCAGAATACACTAGCAAGAGAAATATCTTACAAACTAACGTTGTCCTAACTTTACTCTTTGACAATTACTTAATCTGACAGTAAAGGTAAAGTGGATGACTTACAACCGGTCATCTTTATGGTAAATTGCTTTACAAGGAGTTCATTTTATTCAAATAGAGAACGGCAGCGATTTAATAATGTCAAAATTAATACAACAATTGAATTGATTTCGTCTTTAATTGAAGTTATTATCATTTTGAAATACTTAATATATCAAATAAAAAGAAAAACATTTTGGTAAACGTTGTAAAGAATTATGAGGTGGTAGATTCCAGTCTTGTTATGGTCCACATCAAATGCTGAAATTCTCAATATTGAATTTTGACTTATTACATAATTGAGCTCATAAGAGGTGAAGTGAGCCAAGTGGGATTTCAGTGAAAATTGTGTTCAATGAGCTATATTATTCTACATATCTTAACGCAGTGGTGTCCAAACTCAATAAGGATGCGAGCTACTTTCAGAAATTGAAATTTTCTGGTGAGCTACCTATACATATTCTTTCTTTATAGTTTTTTTTTTATCATCGGTCCTTTTCGTACCATACATAATATTATTATATAACTTAAAATAAATTAGAACATCAGATTTTCTAATAAAACATCAATTATTTATTTGTAAATAAAATAATAATGAAAAATAATTGTAAAAATAGTTAGTGAAAAGAATGGCATTCACTTTCCTCCACAATTTTTTCAATTTTCGTTGAGAACCTCGTCACTTCCATCCGAATGCAATTATCAAGATGTACATCTGTGAGTCTGTTTCTATATTTACTCTTAACCACCTTCATAGTGGAAAACGTTGATTCGCATAAGTAGGTAGAACAAAACAATGCCTTCGTTCGATTTTTTTTAAATTTTTGGAGTTCAATAATAAAATGTTATAGGCAAATTAAAAAATATAATTTAATATCCGACGCGAGCTACCGAAAAAGCCTCGGTGAGCTACCGGTAGCTCGCGAGCGACCGTTTAGCGATCACTGTCTTAAAGCATCGTAAAAGTTAAGTGAGCTTAGCAATAATCTAATAGAGTTATCTCTCTAAAAACCTCAAATAAATACATGATTGTACTAATAAAAACGTTTTACCATTTTACTAATTGTCTCACTTCACGTCTCGAGGGGTCATTTATAATAAAATAAAGCATTTTATTTATATAAATTTATTGGTAATTGTTCAGTCGGGATTTATCAATTAGAAGATCATCTAACGGGTAAAAAAAACTATGAAAGAAGTATGTACATACACACATTGTTATTTTTAGTAATAAAATATTGATTGTAATTTATAATTTAGATAATTCACAATTAAGAGATAAAACCGCAAGAATAATAGAAATTGAACTAGGCATTAAAAGATATACTGTGATAAAGGAATGCTTTATTCTGTCCGTGGTAAGCAGGTTAACATAAGAAGTGACCGCTTTTCATTCAAATCCCAACCGGCTTAAATCGCCAACATTCCATTACGATCTCTTTATTCACCATTACTTTGCTAACCTTCTAGTAGTCGCTCGTGATATATTTTTTGTTGGTGTTGCACAGTTAATTCTCGTAAATATGTAATGATATAATGTTAATAATAAATTTTGTGATATGTGATATGTGCAAATTTTAAAAAATAATTCGAGCAACGCAAAATTAATTGAACAAATGCAGCACATCTTACATTATCTATAATAGTTATTTAAAGTAAAAATCAATTAAAGACTGGGAATGTATAAAAGTGATACTCATTTTTTTCGTCTGAGCCGCATGCCAGTTTTTGTTGTATTATGTGGGCCGCAGCATATTAATAATAATAATACGTAAATACACCACATAATATAGTGACATAACATACATGTAAGTACACAAAGATACAAATGTATATAAAAAAAATTGTAAACACTACATCATTTTACATATATTTGGAAAAGCATCTGGTGAATATGATTGTTTTGGGACTTACAGATAATCTGAATAGGTCGCAGGTTGAGTATCGCTGGTATAAAATCATATTTAAAAAAAACTCTGATAAGAAATAAGCGCTTTCGAATAATGAAACCTCACAATCAGTATTCAGTAGAGGGTTTCCCCAATTTACAACATTTAGCTGACAGAATCTTTGTAATGAGTGTACTAAGCAAATGTGAATATAGGAAAGATATAGTCATTGATTTTATAATATTTACATATTACGAAATAAGTAAATTCGAATTTTAAAAAAACAGTAGCGCTTGTTTTAAAATGTCGATTCCTTGCAACTGTGTACCGGACCAAGAATATCAAAAATAAATTCATTACTGTTCTTGATCGTTAAAGCGTTATAGATCCACAACTATGACGAGACACTGCCTGAGAATCGTTTTAGATCCAGAGCAGTTCTGCTCGACGACCCTCCATAGATCTTATGTCGTCTAAAATTGTCAATTTTAGAACGAACTTAGCATCACGAAAATGACTCTCTTTGTTTAAATGTTTTTTGTCTACTGTATGTGTGTATGTATATATGCGCATGTGTGTGTACATGTACGGATATAGTATGGAGGAAGCATATGGAATGTGATTTGCAAAATAATGCAGATGGAGTTCCCGCGAACTTCTTATCTCTGTAGTGATCGCGCCCTTCCGTCTGCAAACAATGGTAAGGGGATGCAATTTACAATTTTTGAAAATCTTTATCGATGAAGGAGACTGGAAGAACCTTGACGCTGGCGCGTCCTGGTACTTGAAGCTCCATAAATTTGATATCAAAAAAAAAATAAAAAAATAGCGATATGGAAGGTGGTCAAGAAGCAAGTGGTGGTGTGACAACAAAATGGTAAATAAATAATTGTACAGTATTGTGTTTCCAACGAGAACGAGAAACAACGTAAGATATAACCGGTTTTTTTTTTGGTTCTGTTTTTTAATTGTTGATACAATCATTGCGATCGAAATGTATTTATTGAAAAGGTCTCATCATCTTGACTCGAAGCACTACGAGTTCAATTTTCATAAGTTCCATGATCATTACATTCCTAACTAACCGGAATATTGCCGATGGTGCCATCTTTGATTCGATTAAGAATATTGTCTTGACGTAACTTCCGATGACGTCACATGCAGATAATGTACTTCTAACTTTTGATAACTTGAAAGTAAAGCATACGACAGTATCATGCATTAAAATAATAATCAAAATAGTTTTTAAATATTAAATTATCTAGTTAGTTGATATTGAAAATATGTTATTCTAAAATCGATATACTTGTGAACTTTGCATTAAACTCTATAGCAAGGTGTAGCAATAACGATTAGCTAACCATTAGTCCTGTTCTAGCCTTATCCTTCTTTCCCTACTACTCAATACAAAACATGAGGTTGAGCGACTGAGTAATAAGCAGTTCTCGTAGAAAAACTTCTGTTGAGATACCTCTAATAGGAGACCATATGCTTTACATTGGGAGCTGACATGGATAAAAACTCAGGAGAAAGCAAAGCTAATTGGCGAGTGACAAGGAAAGATGAAGACGCGCTGTGATGGCCATAATATCGACTGTTGAAAGGAAAAAGGATTGAACCCACACATAGCAAATTTTACAGGAGGCGCAAAAAACGTGTTTTAGTGATTTTCGGCAATATGTAAATTATGAAATAAACACAACCTTGAAGCGCACGGAGACTTCTAAACTGGTGTTTAATTGACATAATCTAATATTAATTTAAGAAATTGTCTAGGAAAAACCGTTTTTTCAGTCTTTTTTATTGGTTTCAATTTTCACAAGCCCATCTATTTTCAAACTTAAAAGCTAAATTTGGATACTAATTCGACATTTGCAGCTTGCATAATTTTGATAGAACGTGTTTAAAGATAGATACATTGTGATTATCGAAAAAAGCTGTTTTGAAAAAACTGTGGGTTACGTCCTTTTTCGTTTCCACAGTCGATATGCTACACATAAAAAGTGAATATGGTTCATGAAAAATAAGTAAAGAGTCGATGTTTTTAGGTCTTTATTTTTTTATATAATTTAAAATTGAGTGCTATTTTAACAGGTGATACTTGAGTGTGAATGTCTTTCACATTCCGGTATGAGATTATAAATAATGGCAGCAAAATGATATTGAACTGTCTCAAAACAAGACATTTCCTGTGATAAATGGCGTGACGGTATTTTTAAACAGGTTTTGGAGGAAATGTACCGTGAAATGTTTTCTATTCATCCGGTGGAGTATTCACTTTACCTTAAACGTAGAAATATAATATATGTATTTAAAATTGATGATTTTTTTCTTTGCTTATTAGTTACGGCATAAACCGAAATTACTAGGAATTTCTATATTACATACTATATCAATGATTTAGTGTGAAAACCAAGTAACTCCCGGTATATAAAAAATAGTTTTAAACTTGTTTTTGTGAACACATTTTGTAGTAATATAATTACGTAAAATCCTTAAAATAGCTTTTGTACTAATTCTACATAATTTATTTTAAGTCCGCACTGCTTTCGCTTATGGTGAGGGTTATCA
Organism: Himalopsyche anomala; assembly: GCA_031772345.1. Taxonomy (NCBI): domain Eukaryota; kingdom Metazoa; phylum Arthropoda; class Insecta; order Trichoptera; family Rhyacophilidae; genus Himalopsyche; species Himalopsyche anomala. The sequence continues at coordinate 24,371,904 of CM062829.1, forward strand.
GTTGAGCTTTAATTAACTTTGCCGCCTGTGTGGTCGAGTAGACAACGTCGTTGGCTTCGGTTAAGGAGGAGTCCCAGTACGGACAGTTTTATAAATTGATTTTTCAATCGATTTATGAATTTCTGTTCGTAGGCATGGATGTATGTGATGTCTTCAATTCCCCACTCCCACCCATCCTATCCTATGAACGGGCGTATCGAGAGGGATTAGCTTCCTAGCCCTATCCTTATATCCCTACTCTCTTTGGAAAAAGAGAGGTTGAGCAACTGAGTAACAAGCAGTTCTCTTAGAAACACTTCTGTTGAGATAAACTCCATTAGGAGTCCATATGCTCCACATTGGGAGTGGACATGGTTTTTTAAAAAATATATTGTTTAATTAACATGACAATTTCTATATCTTTATAGGCAATTGAATCCAAGATATTTATACATAATACAATGGAAATAATTAATTGACAACGATTACTCAAGAAGCTGAACATAGTTAAAAATCTTTTTCCTTGCCTGTGCCATATCTAATTTTTTTTACTTACCCGTATTTGGTAGGCTGGACAAAGTTTGTTCCCGTGCAGAACTCTCATAAGTTTATGTTTTATAAAAATAGTATAACCCAGCTTTTTAATTTTAAGTCATTTGTTTTTCAAATCTCTTCTATATAATCTATAATTGAAGTTTGAGTAAGTCGTAGCAGACAGATCTCACTCAATATGAAAAATTACATTGTTTTGATAAAGATATTTCGATAATGGTATTTGTTGTTGCATTTTTTTTGTTTGTTTAAATTCAATAGTTACTTTATTGGTAAAAATGGTATCATCCTTAATTAATCTACTAAGTTTTGGAAGTGGGTAAGCGATCCGTTCCAAAAGCACATTTTATTTATAACAAAAATAAATCTTGTTGACTGCATGCTTAATAATATTTAGAAGGGTAGAGAAACTTCTTTAACTAAAAATAAACAAAGTTGATAGAAAAATACAATATAAAAACTGGGGCAGGGCCGTAATGTTAATTTGTTTGATACAATTTTATTAGGGCAGAATTTTTTTCTTTCGTTTTTCTTTTGGAAAAATGAGTTATATGCATGCATTCAGCTGATAAACATGGCAATTTGCAAAGAAGTATACGGCAGAAGAGATCAAGTCAATACGGATATAATTTTTGTGAAATTCTGATATCTTATGCAATTACAATCATGATTTACAGAAACAGTTAGAGTGATTGTAGCTACATAATAATATTTTTTACAATCAAGTTAGATTTTTTTGATATACATATCGACTGTGGAAAGGAAAAAGGACGTAAGACAGACATATCAAATTTTACAGGAGGCGCAAAAAACGTGTTTTGATGATTTTGGGCCATATGCAAATTATGAATTATACACACCCCTAAAGTGCACGGAGAATTCTGAACTGGTGTTTAATTGATATAATCTAATATTATAATAATAATAATAAACCTTTATTTCAGTTTTTTTTCATGGTTTTAGTTTTTTACAAGGTCATCTTTTTCAAACTTAAAAGCTTAATTTAGATACTAATTGGACATTTGCAGCTTGCATACTATTGAACGTGTATCAAGTTTGATACATTGTGATTATAAAAAAAAAACCTGTTTTGAAAAACTGTGGGTTACGTCCTTTTTCCATTCCACAATCGATATGTATATATATAAAAAATATATATTGAGATCAGTCTATGTTTTGATAAGCAGTTAAAACAAGTTATTTTAGATTTTTTTAAAAATCATATTATTGGAAAAAAGTTTTTTTTTAAAAGTGAAAATTGTAAATGCTAAAATAGAACTCAGTTTTGTATATTATGAAAAGAAGTGCTAAACTTTGTTTACGAACATTTTATATTCTATATTGTGATTTAAAAATATTTCCTCTCACCCTTACACAATCCTTAAAATATGAGGCGTATAGAGAGCGTTCTCTAGTTCCGTCCTAGCCCTATTCTTATATCCCAAATACTCTCATAGAAAAAGAGAGATTGGATAACTGAGTAACAAACAGTTCTCGTAGAAAAAACATCTGTTGAGATTTCTCTACTAGGACGCTATATGATTCACATTGGTAGCGGAAATGGATTAAAAAAATAAAATTGTATGAAATTCGTTTTACGGCTTAGAATTCAATTTGTGGACATAGAATTAAAACATATATTTATTGTACTAATTACATAAAAGATCGAGACCAATTTCGCTTATTGCCAGCATTATCAATCAATGCCAATTTAAACCGATTCAGGGTTATTTATTTAAACGATAAAGTGCCACAAACAATAGGTAAAATAAATAAAACGATAATTTAAAAATAATTGAAATTATCTTTTATTCAAATCTTAAGGTGCCTTCAAAATTTATAACTACTAATTAATTTAATTGTGGAAAAATCATAAACTTAAATTACGTTAATTGAACTGTTTATTTAATGATTGCTTTCTTGCAAGTGATCACCAGAAACTTATTTAACATTTCTAGGAACATATTGAACGATTCATTTGTTTTATGTATTAAAATGATATTCAAAAGTAAAAACTGCGTCACGTCTGTTCAGAGTTATTTCTTTCCAAATTCAAATACGGTCCGGTATTGTTTACGATTCCAAGTTTGAAAGTTCCCGCCGTAAGTGAATTGATTTGATAACCCAGATACGGAGAGAGGAATGGGACGCTTCGAGAGGAGATAACGCGTGCGTCGGAATGAAAAATGCAGTTGCAAGCGACATCTAGGCGCCGACAAACAAAACGGCGGGAAAATCAAAATCGGAAACTATCTAAGTTCAGTAGCGTACGGAGAATTCAGATAGATCGCAGCCGAGAATTGGAATGACCTATCTCATCAAAAAATTCTTTCTGAATGTTAAGCGACGGACAAAGTAAATAATGGTTCAATTAAGGTGTCAATATTGTAAATTTGGCAATACAATATATCAGTAAACTGATTAGGAGTGAAATTATATCGCTAAATGAAAACCATTTTCAAAGTTCACATCAGTGGTGGAGAGCCTGCGGCCTCTTGGCTACTTTGATGCAGCCTTTTCACTTGTGCCAATTTTTTTAAAAATAAATCTGGATATTTTCTTAAAAGTACATAGACTATTTTATAATGCTATATATTCACTTTGATCAAAAAAATTGTCAAAAGGTGTCAACGTTTTCTTTACTGCTTTGTTGAATCAGATAAATGAATGTGACCTTTAGAGATAAAAAGGTTCCCCACCCCTGGTTCCCACAATATTATGGAGAGTGAGTAGATGTCAACTCTTTAGACACTTTTTCTGGACTCGATAGTGTCTCTAACAAAGCGCTGAATTTTTTTTTCTTGAGAATTCATTCATTAAAAAGGTTTTCAATTTTTTTTAAATTCTTGATAGAGAAAGACTTTTAAAAAACTACTACAATTCTTTTAAATGTTAAGTTCATGTATATTCTTGTAACATAGTCTTTTCAGTATTCAAAACATAAAATTGAATGAGATATTCACAGGAATACAGTGAGCACATCTGAAATATAAATAACCGTACTTGAATGCAAATGATTTTCTTGATTATGATATTCTTCCGGAACGAACATTTTTCTGCCTCTCATTATGTGTGATAATTTTGCGAAAAAGTTTTTTTCATCAGCTTAGATCATATTATGCCAATGCGCCAAATATTTTAAAGTTGAAAGATCGTACGAGAAAAACTCTATGAGAATATATTGTAAGTCACTCGAGATCAACTCGAAGTAAATTGACATCACAACCACCCACGTCTTAGGTCTCAAATTTAAGTTTAAAAATTTAAATTTGACAATGACCTTGCGGGGAATCGTACCCAAACCCACCTGGTCGGTAGAGCAAGCTCTAACCAACTAAACCACAGCGGGCGACATTGTAGTATGTGAGAGTAAGGTGGAATTTCGGCATCATGGAAAACCTTTGGATACTTTACATGTGAAACTAAGGGATGCAAGCATTTTATGTGAGGAAACAAACCGATTGGCGGGAGACATTGCATCATGAAAGGACTGCGGGATGGCTACAGATTAAGGGAATATAGTAAAACAAGAAAAAGTAAGTAAAGTATTATTTTTGTGTATCCCTCATTAATTATATTCTATTGCCACTGAGTAGAGGACGCTACTGTTTAGTTTAAAGCCACGGAGTCGGAAAATTTTGAACTAGACGGGTGATTTTCTGTTTCAGATGACAGGATAAATCAATTTCAACGTGTTTATGTTCAACGATATATAAAGATGAAGTAAGCCATTTAGACTGAAGATCAAGCAGTGGCGATACGGGTGGAGGATGAGCATAGCTTTAATGGAAATATGTATTGATGTTCGACCGCATGTATTGTATATGGGAAAGGACAAATGTAGAATGAACTTTATTTATTTTGATTCCATATTGCATATAAAACTATTTAATTTGTAAAACAATCTTTGTTTATTTAGTGTCACAATAATGTTTTTTTAAATTTGTTTTTTGATAATATTTAAACATTTATGAATAAAATTTTGGGTATTATCGAAATATATTTTTCAGTTTGTGAAAATGTATCTTTTAATTTTTTGTCAGATCAAATATGATAAAAATATATCTTACATAATATGGCAGGGGTTACCAAATCCGTGCCCGTGGGTGCCATGGCGCCCGTCGACTGATTCCGATGCGCCCTCCGACTAATTTATCGTTAAATCGGGTTTTGAGATTTTCAAGTTCTTCGGTGAGCTAAAAAAAAAACGAGTCACGATGATATTTTGGGCAAATCGGTAAATTCCTGGGTTTTGAGATTTTGAAAAAATGTAGTTCTAGGGTCCAAAAAGGTTGGTAACCTCTTTAATAAGGATTACGAGAAAAAAAATTAGTGATGCTATAATATTGGAATCAATTTATATGAAAATGTGTTAAGTGTAAATAAACCATTCTGCATGAATGATTAATTAATAATTTCAGTTTTTTTTTTATTTTCAGTTAATTGATGTTTTTGCTAGTTTTTCGAAAACGTAATTTAAAAGTTTCACTGTTTTAAGCGCAGGGTTGTAGAGTTGCTTAAAAACCTAGAAACAATGACAAATCCGATTGATGTAATTTGATAATAAAGTAATTTACAAGCCATTGCGACAAATATACGATACTTATGTATGTATTATATATGGATTTGGATGAGAGCATAATATGTGTAAGTAAACTAAGCACACATTAATTTAGACTCGGATATTTCCAACAACAAACTCCAAATCCACTTAAAATGTCATAAATCACTACTTTGACTCCAGCTCTAAAGCCCTGGTAAAATGTTGGGACAATATAATATTGTACGTGCTGGACGTGAGGAAGGTAGGTATTTAATTTTAGCAAAGGGATAAATTGAAAAATGAGATGTAAGTACCAGCGACATAATGCTTATACTCCGACATCTTGTGTAGCGTCACTTAGTCATCCGTCATGGCAGCTGACAGACGGACATTTTGTGTTTGTACAATACGATGGAATTTAATTTGCGACATTGCTCAAAACGGATTATATTTCTCGTTCACGAAACCTAAATTTAGCGGAGATTTTTAATTGGATTAGAATTGCAACTTTGTTTGGGAATTCGGCTGAATGTTTTGTATAATACAGGCGGACCTCCACTTTCGCACACAATTGGTTCCTGAAAACGTGTGCGAATGTTGAATGTTCGAAAGTAGAGGGATGTAAAAAAATCACCAAAAATTGTCCTTTAAAATTTTTATTTATCAAAATTTATCCATGTATTTGATAAAAAATATGTTTTTTTAGTAAAATTGTCAAGTGTTAGTTGTATTTATTTTTCCGTTTCAATGTTGTAGAATTTTCCGCTTGATAAACTAACATTAGTATCAATTTTAAATCACCAGCTAAATTTCCACCAAAAAGCAATGTCAATCAGTTTTAATAAGGTTTGTGCACAGGGGAAACTGATTTTTCATTTTATAAGAATTTACGATTAAGCATTTTCTTCCAAAATAAATCAGTCTCATCTACATTGAATATTATACATGGGGTATATTTTCCATTTTCAATAATTTGGGACAATGAGGAAATAAAGTCTTCTACAGCATCTCTATTCACATATGCCGATTCTCCGATGAATTTAATAGTATGTGAATAATGATAGTACCTGATTTTAAATTTGGCAAATCAGCCGTTATTTGCCGGAACAAAACATTTTTGCATTATCGCCAAGAAATCTAAAAATAACAATTTTCTAAAAATGTGCGAAATAGCGAATTGTGCGAAAGTAGAGGTTCGCCTGTATATATCTCACACCGCAAACAAAGAGCGTTACTGTCAACTGTGCGTAGAGGATTTCAATAATTTTGAGTTATTAAATTAATCCATGTTCCATATTCTACTTTTTAAGAATTATAAGTTAAAAAACAAAACTTAATGTCTTATATTTCTATTAATAAATCATTTGCAATCTGTGGAATTACTCTAATAATAATTAAGACATTACGTTGTAATAGGGTAAAATATCACGGTATTTCAGTTCTACAGTTTTTTACTAGAACTAGTTCTGACGATGGCGTAAGCCTAAATAGCTATCAACCTTTAACTTTTTTAAAAAACTGTAGAACTGAAATACCGTGATATTTTACCCTATTAAAATGGAGTTCTACCAAGTAAATGCCAAATCAATAAATACATTACGTTGTCTAATATGTCTTTGTGTATTTTGCGCGTAACTTTAAAGAGTTAGCTCTTTTTTTTAAAAAATTAGAAGTTTTCCAACGTTCTTAAATACATGTGAGCTGTTGCTGGATCTACTTTGATAATAGCATTCATATCATATCTTTTACTCACTTGAAATTGAACCATACTGCTCTAATTTCTAGATTAAATTTTTAAAATGAAATTTGACACTTTTTAAAATTTTACTGCATTACTGACTATTACGGAAAATATGTTTTCTACAGCAATAATTCCGTTATGTTTATGTTTGAGTTTATACAATATAATTGACTGAAACTGTTTTTTTTCATCTCACTTTCCATTTTTTATAAAAGGTTAAAAAAGGAAAAAAAAATATTTTGACACTAAATACTAAATAAATACTAAAAATAGCTTTAATTTCAAAAGAAAAAAGCATATTACGTGTGCATTAAAAATACGCAAAGACATATGGGACAATGTATTATTTATAATTGTATGATATATTATTGTTTTGGATTTAAATCGTTACAGCGATCGTACATTAGCAGAATACTAAGTAAGTTAAATATAAAAACTGCACTTCAGTGAATATATTGGTGTGTAATTAATTTACTTTGTCACATGTTTTCACGAATGAATTTTTTGGATCAAATTACAATAACAATTTTTAAATAATATAATTTTTCATTTGGTAAATTTTTCTTGTGAGTTAAGTTAAACCACGAAAGAAAGAAAGTTTGAATTATCTATGAATAAAGGCAAACAGAACAAAACAACAGAAGATAACGAAAAAAAAACACACACAAAACAAGCAATAAATCACAACTGCTGGAGTCTCAATCCATTTCATAAGATTAGTCTTATAGAAAAAGACCAATTTTCTATCCTTTCTAAGTCAATGTATATATTTTATTTATGGTATATATCAATACACCATTCATTGCATAATACATATCAGTAACTTCGTTTATGGTTACTGTGTATATTTTTTTACCATCTCTATGATTATTATAAAACACTAAGAGCTATGGTTAAAATTAGCTTACTTGGAAAATATACACCAAACACTCTTTTGAATGATGATGAGCGATACCATCATGATAGATAAAAACGCAAGATTGCTTTATTTTTTGAATATAATGTCTCTTCACCAAGTAATATTGGCAGTGAACACATTAAAAGTCAAAATAGATCATATGAACTGGTTTGTTTCTTTCCGTTTTTTATGAATTATTGAAGAGGGTGTAAAGAAATTAAAATTTAAGCGCCCCCATTTTTTGTAGAATTATTAATCCTTATTTTTATTTACACTGCTTTTTCGAATTGTAACGTTTAAATAAAAGTGTGTATTTTTTTGTTATCCAAGTTGTCCGATCGCGAAAAGAAAATTTCATGTTTTTTTATAAATTTCATTGAAAGTATTAAAGAGTGCTATTTTGTGATCAAAACAAATAGAGTTGCAAGTTAGAAAATGCTGTTTTAAAGCGTTGCTATCGAATGTAGGATTTTATTAAAGTTTGATTGATTTTTAATAAATAAGAAGTTGAATAATTTGTCATTCCATTTATTTTATAGGTTTTTACGTGTGATATACTTTACTGATCGTAAACAATTATCTTTATAACGAGTATTCAATGTTTCCTTTAATTTTTAACGTGTTTAAAATATGGAAATGTCAACTGTGGCAATTCGAAATAAAATCCATAATAAACTTAAGAGATTTATTATTACATTAAAAGTTTTTGCCTTAAGATAAGTATTTCGAGATATTTTCTTTTTAGGTAAACGAAAGGTCGAGTCCGTGGCGCAGCGGTCTATGCTGTTGGCTTCCTTAACGGATCTCACGGGTTCGATTTCCATTACGAATTGCATTTATTTCAATATATTTCTGTTAAAAAGTATGTGTGTTTTATGTTTCAAAATTCTCTCCCATCCTTCAAATCCAAAGATAACTGGGCGTAAATTCACTTAAAAAAAACTTCTGTAAAGATTACTTCATTAAGACGCCATATGCTACACATTGTGAACGGGCATGGATATATTGATTTTAAAATTTACAGTCGCTGAAAGCCTCCTACGATTTATTTTATTAACTATGTTTTTGGGGGTTTGCGCAATTGTAATCAATAACGATAAAGCTTTGAAAAATAAATGTTGGAAATTGAATAGAAATTATTTTGTGTATTTACCAATGTTATCTATAATAAAGTTGTTTGTCACGAATATGACTGTCCAACCTTAGTGAAAACCATCGGGGAGAGGAAAGAATACTAATAATCCCACGTTCCTACATGCAGAGTCGAATTGAGGCGACTTCTTTCTAAATTAATAACCAAAGTTGTCTTATAAGATTTTAATTGTTCTTAATTATAATACTATATTTGTTGTCTTTCTTTACTAAATACCAAATCATAATTGAATAGATATTTTATTTAATAGCTGTCATATTCATTGGACACCTTTTTATTATTAAAATTATATATTATATACATTTCGACTGTGGAAAGAAAAAAAAACGGATCCCACAGTTTTTTTTCGATATTCACAATGTATCAAACATGAAACATAGAACAAATGGATGTAAGCTGCAAATTCCAAATAAGTATCTAAATTTAGCTTTAAATTTGAAAAAAGATGAGATTGAGAAAATCGAAACCAAGAAAAAAGACTGGAAAAATGTTTTTTTCTAGACAATTTCTCTAATTAATATTAGTTTATGTCAATCAAACACCAGTTTAGAAGTCTCCGTGCACTTCAAGGTTGTGTATATTTCATAATTTGCATATGACCCAAAATCATCATAACACGTTTTTTGTGCCTCCTGTAAAATTTGCTATGTGTGGGTTACATCCATTTTACTTTCCACAGTCGATATTATATTGAAATTTAATTGAAAAAATCTCTTTAAGTATACGTTAAAAATAAACATCAAATTACGAATGAAAATTCAGTAAATAATTACAATATTATCTTCAATTTAAATAGCTAATGGCAAAAATAAGTTTAGACATGTATATAAATGGCATCTCTTTAAACTTTAAACTTTAATGTAAATCGATATTCTATACCCATCATATATATTTTATTATAAAACAATCCATATCTTAGCATACAAATTATGTACACTCCCACAGATTTTGTCACTAACGACGCGGGTTTCGCCTTTCGGCTTCTTCAGGCGTTCAAGCGCACGGATGAACTTGAACTGACAACTGTCAGTTCAAGTTCATCCGTGCGCTTGAACGCCTGAAGATGCCGAAAGGCGAAACCCGGGTCGTTAGTGACAAAATCTGTGGGAGTGTACATAATTTGAATGATTCAAATTTAATATTGAAATTCCACCAAGCACCTTCAGTCGAAATCTTAAATTAAATCTTAGCATACGATAGAGAGCGCGTATTAATCTATAAGATTTTATTTGTAAGCAATAATTCTCATTATGGATATTATCATTCCATTTATTCAGAAATAATTGAGTATGGTAACATTAGCCCTACGTCGTCTATCTGATTCCAGATCTGTTGACAGATAATGTTTACACTTTACAGAGATATTTTCTTGAATGCTTCAACCCTTGAGCATGGTAACCCAGATACGATTTGACCTGGTTATTCTGCGAATGAATGGATGCGGTTAACCATGCTGGAAGAATAGATATTAGGCAGGAGATTTATGTGAGGTGGAAATGTAGATAAGACCTTATGCTTACACACATTGTATTGGGCTAATAGAAACTTTGCACATTCATCAATGCAGTATGGATAGACTATGGAAGGCGCCTGACATATTTTCCTAGTACAATGAATGCTTTTCTATGCCGAAGATGGGATACAATAAAAAAACAAAACGTGCCACACATTTATTATTTTGACTGATTTGTTGTTAAATGTATATACAGTGGAACCCTCAATAACACTTCCCCGAATTACGCGCTGGCTTAAAATATTTGCCGCAAATCCCCCAATTGCACGGTCGCATTCCATTGTCGTTACTACGAGACGGTCGTCTGTGCCGCGCATACATTCTCGCATCAAGTTGGCTAGCGTCTGTGTATTCAACACGCTATACACGTATAGCGGGTGACTGACTATGTGTAGGATTTTGGCGTCGTTTGCATTTTATCACTTGGTAACTAAATATTTCGTCAATATTTTTTTTTTTGCAAAACTAAGGGAAATTTTAGTTTTGCATTATTTGCGGAAAAAACCAAATCCCTAATTTTATATGAGATTCACACCCCCAATTACACTACCCCGAATTACATTGTCCCGACTTTAGTGTAAATGGGGGTTTTACTGTATAACTAATGTACGTTTTTCAAAACATGTCATATTTTACATATTAACATAAGTAAACCAATTTCCGTGTGCTTATTTTACGTTTTCATTGAAATTTTCCGTTCAAAAATTCAGTATAAAAAGTTAAAGATTTCAATAATTGTGGCTAAAAACAATCACTTGCTTCCGGTCTTGCCTGTACTGTTTTCACAACGAAAGAAAAAAGACACGTAATAACAAAACAATGAAAATATTTAAGTCATGATTTAGTGATAGTAATTTCTTTTTTTCGATACTTGTTACTTTTATTACGTATCGTGAATCAATATATTTTTTTTTTGTGAAATAAAATTTGTAAACGTTGAAATAAATCACATATTTTTATTCAATCTCTCAGAGTTTATAATTTGCAGTAAGCTGTTTTTGTGCTTCTGAAGACAGTTTCAATATCGATGTAGCAGTCATAGCAGTATTCGTACGTTTTGTCAAACTAAAATTGACAATTGTTAATGTGTAATTATTTAAATAATAATAATATTCTATTGAATAAATGACATTATAGCCGGGTCCGTAGCACAGCGGTAAAAATAGTTGGGCTTCGTGACGCATATTACAGGTTCGAGTCCCGATACGAACAGTATTTTTTTAATACATTCATCGACTTCTGTTAGAAGGCATGTGTGTTTGTGATGTCTAAAAAATTCCCTCCCATCATTCCTCTCCCGTGACAGTAATTATGCCTTAGTCCAGTCGTGGGGAACCTGCGGCCTTTTGGCTACTCTGATGCGGCCTTTTGACCTGATCTGCTAATTTTTGTAAATTCGTAAATTCCTAAGATTTTGGATTCGAAATTTTTTAGAAGATCCAGAAAAGGTCCCATGCTGGTAATTTTGGGAAATCCGAAAATTTCTGAGAATTAGAAATTGGCATGAAATTGTTTCCTGTCAAATATTCCCTAGTAAATGTTTACTGCGGATTTTTGTTGAATTTAAAAAAATAATGTGGCCATTAGAGGTGAAAAGGTTCCCCACCACTGCCCTAGTCCCATTCTATTCATTATATTCTATCCATACTCTCTTCGAAAATAGTTGCTAAATTGAGTAAGAAACAGTTCTCGTAGAAAAAAAACTTCATTCAAAGGCCATATGCTCTATATTAGGAGCGTACATGGATTGAACATATATATTGCAATGAAAAAAACTTTACAGGAGTACATTGTCATTTTTTTGGTAGAAAACCATTACTCTAAATCAATTTTTGAAGCTATTGCTCATGATAAGCAAGAGCGGTCTTTTCTTTATTAAAATTTTGGAATTAACTAACAAAAATGTTCTTTTTTTTTTGATTAAAATAAACAAGTTACCATAATTAATTGAGCAGTACGGTTTTCAGTTGACAGATGAAAATATTCTTGTTTACCTTTTTGTATACATCAACGCGGTTAATTTTGTATTTAAGCGTAAAATTTTGTTGAAATATCTCTGTCCACGGCACACATATAATTCATTTCCTGCATATGTTTACAACGACGGAGTTTATTTGCGTATGTTTCAACTTCCACCCGCGATATCAAAAGAGAAAAGTTTTTTATTTTATTTTTTCACCGCGAGATGTCAGCCATAAATCGAAACTTAAATGACGCTTTTCTTATTGATCGATAAACTAACAATTTGCGACAGGCTTTTATGGTGGATTTACGAGATAAACATGGTCGCGTCAAATAAAGGCTTAGAAAAGATGCTGTAGGAAAACGATGCTAAAGGAGTAAAAATATGACTACAGATCTCGTAAAGCTTTTTTGTCTTGAAAGTAAACTAATTATATAAGTCTATTCAACAATTCTTTGCAGTAAACTGAATGCGTCGTATAGATAATTTTACATTTGTTTTGACGTAAAAATGAATTTAAAGAATAATGTATTTTCCGTCACTTTTAAGGTGTTCACTGTTTTTAATAAACATCCAAACCAACTATCAATTAATGTCAAAAATAAATCGATACAGGTTAGTATTTTTATGAAATAATCAAACAAATAATATTATTTAAACTACTGCCATATTTCATTTATTTATTCTTTGTTACATACACCTGCTAATTAGTATAATTTTTATAAGAAAAATGTTTCGCCTCTTTGAGAAACACCATCAGACCATCGCAAGATTTACGAATAATCAGATTATTCATAAACCTTCCAAATTGTCTGATCATGTTTCTCAAAGTTGCGAAACACGTGTATTTTTTTTTAAAAACAACACGTAGAATAAAAAAGTTAACAAATTTAATTTTATGAATTTCCAAAAGTAGCTGCTGAATTTATTGAAGATAAAAACTTTATTAAACATATTCTGCATTAGAAGTGAAATAATAAAAAAATCTCTTAAAATTATAATTATACGCGAGAATGAAAGAATTTCACGTATTTTATTCTTTAAAATTAATAAAATGGTAGTGATTTCCATATCAAATAACGATTTTTTAATCTAGTAGAAGACATGATTAGAAAGAAAAACTCAATTATATTATAATAATACAGAATTGAAAATAAGTATGCAACAGCTATCTTAGTTGTTATTTAACCATTTTTATTTTTTTTGAGATTATTTTATTCTACTGTTTGTGTAACAATATGTGGCACATGTTTCAATTCTTCTTTGAATCAACTTTTGTTTTGGCAAAATTTACTCAAAAGAATTTTGAACAGCCGTAAAAGAGAAGTTAATTGAATGTTTCGCTTTGCATTCGAAAATGGAATTTCATCGTCATCATACAAACACAAATCTTGTTATTTGAATATTCCCACCCTCATTGTTCGAAATTTAAATTTTATTTTGATACAGGAATTCTTCAGTTGTTCCAAATTCGAAATAAAGAATGATTTATCGGTGTATTTATTGATTCGAAGATGTATTAAGGCAACCGGCTGTTACAACATATCTGCGAATTGGTTACAAAACGGTCAATTTATTAAATTTAAATGCGTTGCATTTTAAATGCAAACATTCCAGGCGATGTTTTTTTAGTTTTTTACGCGCGGACATTTTTGTTCCGCAAATAAAAGAAAGTGGTATTTCATTCAGACTGAAGTAACCATGGTGATGCGCGATTATTTCATTAGTACAATATTTCATTATCCATAGCTATTAATGCAAGTGGTATTTTTGATTCAATTTACCATCTCATAAACAAGTTGTTTTATTATTTATTACAAGTTATCAAATTTAATTTTATATTAAAAATAAACTTCCACAAGTTACCGCCGAATCTATCAATGATACGCTGTTTTTTTATAAATGATCGGATAAAAGTTATGAATTCGAATAATAGTTATTAGTGCAGTGGTTTTCAACATTTTAATGTTTACTACCTCTTTCATAATAAAAAAAAATATTCATCACATGTTAAAAATTATGTGCGCATTTCATAAAAAAATATGAGAACACTTGTAATTAAAATTTTCTTATATAATAGCAACCTTTTGTGATGCATAAAAATTCTAACCCTAAAATAACGAGTGCGATTAGTAAGCCACTAGTCCTGTTCTAGTCTTACTATTTTCGAAAAAGAAGAAAAGTTGAGTAACTAAGTAATAATTAGTTATCGTATCAAATAAACTTTTGTTGTGATACCTTCATTAGAAGACCATATGCTCCACACTGTAAGCGGTCCCTATATAACCCGGCTATTTACCAATTGCATGAACGAGTAACTTTACGCTCAGTTTGACATGGAAATCGATTTATCATTTTGTTAACGTTCGAGGTTAAATGTCTTCCCTACAGATATATACTTAAAAAACGACGGCAAGGATTCTGATGGAAGTGTTTTCACCGTTAGCAAAGTAGATATTGATCAATAAAGGAAATGAAAGTAGGCTGTGATGTCAATTCTTATGCTGTAACATTTCTGACACAACCTAAACGAGTTTTTATACAATCCACCGAAAGATAACCGTGTAAATATGGTCTTGATTGACAATAAACTTCTTTTGGTAGGTATTTTTGCTTTACCATTTTGCGTCAAATTTTTTGAATGATAACTGAGCTTTAAATTACTAATCTAAGTTGATATGCTTACCCAGCGGTGGGCTGCCTACATGTTAACAAGAGGCATGCTTAATCTCAGAGTTAATCGCGGTTTTCTGGGAGAAGATATTTTTTTATCTGTTATACTGTTAATCAATTATAAGAAATATTTAAATAAACAATCGATTATTTTTTTTTCATTAACAAGGAGCGAGCCCCTTCAAGTCCCCTCCAGAACATCCCTGTGCTTACCCTAGTATCTGTTCAGATTAACTTTTTGTTTACATAAGTAATCTTTTTTCTTTCAATTTGTACTTGACAATCAAAAGCAAAAAAAAACTTTTTAAAAGTCCCTCTATTCTGTAGAATTTTCAACAATTTTGATCTTTCCTTTGGAAAATACTTTAAGTTGCACGGTATGCGCGTCCTGCGTCACAGAGTGAATCTACCGGAAACTTGGTCTTTCAACAAACATTGACCCAGTAGTCAGCGGGACAAGAACACCTCAGGGTCGTTATTAAGTTCTCAATCACGAGTTCTGTAAACTTTCTTACTTATTGTTGAACTTATTCGTAGCATTTTTTTCAACTGTCATTTATTATTCTATAATACCTCCATTACAAATGTAACTCAATTATTGAAAGATAAAACATTGCAATATTTTTATTCCTACAATTAAATTGATGCTATTTGAGAATTACAATTATGTTATTATGATGATGAGGTAACACACGACAATAAAGTCATTGAGTCAGGTTTCTACTTAGTACAGGGGTGGGGAACTCTTTCATTTAAATAAATTAAATTAATTTATCTGATTCAACATAAGGCTGCAGTAAAGAAAACGTTGACACCCCTCTCTTTTTTTTCGACTGTCGAACATATAATGGGTTTTTTTAAAATTCCCTAGCGTACTCAACGTTGTACCCACCATCACCCACTACGGATTCACACTCTTCTTATAAGGTGTATTCCGTAGCGTAACAACGTTAGCCGTGTTCAAAATTTTGCCAGAAATGTATAATGGGTTGATTACGTTAATTTTGCAATCGCTTGCTTATACTTTTTTAATAAAAGTGAACAAAAGGTCGGATCAGAGTAACCGAAAAGCCACAGGTTCCTCTCTACTGACTTAGTGTTTTTGTGTTTTGCATATTTTTATTTGAGGATAAAAACACTATCAGTGCGTGTATTTTGTAGTTTTGCGATACTTTAAAACATGTAGAATATTATAACTCATAAAACTCATTTTACCTTAAATTCACTTGGTTTACTTTACTTCTGAGGGAATTAATTTGACTGATTTTTACGAATATGCGAAATTAATTTTATCTCTACGAGAGAGAGAGGTTAGATAAATTTTTGAAAACCTTTCTGTATAGTAGTATAAAATTTAAAATAACTTTGATTATTCCACGTATTGTGCGACTAACTGTGACACGTGTTTCGCCTCTTTCAGAGGCATCCTCAGACTTACTATCGCAAAATTTGCTTAAGTAATGAAGCAAGATTGATTCTAACATTTAAATTATGAAATTACAAAATGGAGTTTGGGCTTTTTTCCTTTTTAGGGAAGCAAGAAGGGGGGTAATATAATCGAAATAAAGCAAAAAAATAATGATACTAATGAGCTGCAATCAATCAGATTGGGATTTTTCCCTTTTTAGAGAAGCAAGGAGGGGGTTATAGAATCGAAACAAAGCAAACAAATATAATCATACTACTAATGACGTTAAACAATTATTTTTTTTATATTAAAATGAACTTCCACAAAGTTACCGCCGAAACCATTGAATGTAATAAAATAGTAGAGTTATTTATCAGGATATTGTGTAATTGTTATATGCTACTTAAAAAAACTGGGTAGCAGAGAATGCTGCCCACATACTAAATATAATAGATATCATCCCGATCTATTCAATATGGTTCTGAATGGTATTAAATTCGTATAGAATTCGTAAATTATGAGCATACTAATTTATTACGATAATAATGAAACACTCAAATCGCATCCTTCGGGAATCCAGTTAAGGTAATTTTGCCACTATTATCCCGCGACAATAATACTATCAGGCGAAAGCCTCATCAAAAGTGGGAAGTTCTACTTAGTTAACAGTCCCGCATTATCCTTAGGCATACTGTGTGGCTTAGTATAATTATGCATTGAAATGAAATGAAATTTGCATATTCAGTACGAGAGCACCTAAGGGCGATTCAGAGAGTAGGCGTAACCTAATCCACCAGCTGGCTCTGGCGAGATGAATACTAAGAGACATTTTTCGGCGCAAAATTTCTGGAATATGAAATGGAAATGTGCTTTTTTAAAAATAGATATTCCGTAAGACGCTTCATCTAATGTGTACAGAATAAAAATAAAATAAAAAACGCAAATGTTACTTTGATTATTACGACTTTAACCCAGTTCCGCATATTTTATGTCATGTCCGTTTACAATGTTGAAGATTTTTTAAAGTGGTTTTTTTTTAAGTTCTTAAACACTTTATTGAACAACTTTTTTATAAATAAAAATAACAGGGCTGTGTAGTCGGAATCAGAGTCGCAGTCGTGGAGTCGCGGTATTTTGGCCGTAGTCGGAGTCGTGAAAAATGAGCGGCTCGATTTTTTTTTGAAAAATATATTTAATGATGTGTATTTAAACAAAATAGTCAAAAGTGTTAACATTTCATGCTTGGCTGACTAAAGATGATCTGATGGTATACATATATATAATTGAAAATGAAATTATTTAAATATTTCCTCGGAGTCGTCTTTTTTTCCCGCGACTCCACAGCCCTGAAAAATAAGTTTAATTTCTGAATTAATACTATCAGAAATGAAATTTTAAAAATATTTCCATTAAATCAGTGGTTTCCAATATTTATGTCACTACGCCCCCCTTCGAAAAATAAAATACCTTCGCGCCTCCCCATTCTTTATTTCATATAATAATAAAGACACGGTTTAAAGGGTAAATAAATATTTTAAGCTGAATCGGTCAAATTATGTACATTCACACAAATTTTGTCACTAACGACCCGGGTTTCGCCTTTGGGCATCTTCATGCGTTCAAGTGCACGGATGAACTTGAACTGACTTTGCGCCTCCTTTCGCAATAGTCCACGCCTCCTTGGTTGGAAATCGCTGCATTAAATAATTGACTTAATTATTGGCAATCAATAAGCAAAAAAATAATGTGTACATTTTTACGCCATCATATTTTTGTCACTAACAAGATCCCGGATTCCGAAATCCCGAGATCCCGACAAATTTTGCGATCCCGTAATTGTAAAATCTATTAGTTCACAACTGTTTTAAGTCATTTAGCTAATAGAAAGGAGTTGAGAATTACGTTGTGTCCGGGATTGGATGCTCTACTAACAACTTTCAGCTTAAACATAGAGATGTGGTTTTTCATTTTGATGTTGTAATTTACTAATGAATACATAAAATTAAGCCATTGAAAAGTAAAGAGATATTTTAATAAAACATTGAGTTAAATGTGTTTTAATATTAAACATGTTTTAATGTCTCGTAAAAGAGAAGTGCACTTAGTTGATATTTACAGTCAGAATGGTTTCTTCCTTAAATAAAAATATGCAATCCACAAAACACTAAATAAAAACGTGATTGTATTCCAAGTAGTTGTAGTATAATATTGATCATTTTGATACGTGGCTCACTTCACTTCTCAAAAATTAAATTTCTCTATTTAAAAAAAATGTTTAAAAAAAATGAAAGTCGTTAATGAAAATTAAATAGAGTTCTAATACTAAGAAAAGGTTTTCAGCAATAATTTAAACACGAAATTACGAAGATTGGGTAGAATATGATCGTTTCAATCATAGCCAGCCTTTTGTATGATAATTCAAATGTTAATTTATAAGATTAACTAAATGTAATCTTGCCGATTAAACTCAAAGAAAGAAAAAAAATACTATTTCAAAGAATTGAATATTTACTCAAGTGCAGTTGTCAATTTCGTTGGCTTCTGTGACAGATCTCACGGGTTCGAATCTCGGTGTAAACGGAATTTTTTCAATCGGAAGATATGGATGCTTTTAATGCCTAAAAATTCCCTCCCACCCTTTTTTTTATATTTTTTTACCATGTCCGCTCCCAATGTGGAGCATATGGACTCCTAATGGAGTTTATCTCAACAGAAGTGTTTCTACAATAACTGCTTGTTACTCAGTTGCTCAACCTCTCTTTTTCTAAAGAGAGTAGGAATAGAAGGATAGGGCTAGGACATAGCTAGTGGTTAGCTTGTCGCTCTCCATACATAGAATAGGATAGGAGAGGGGAATTCAAGACATCACATACATCCATGCCTTCGATCAGAAATTCATAAATCAATTTATAAAACTGTGCGTACTGGGATTCGAACCCGTGACCTCAGTAACCGAAGCCAACGACGTTGACCACTCGCCCACACAGGCGGCTAAGACCCACCCTTATTAATCGTTCAAATTATGTACATTCACACAAGTTTTGTCGCTAACGACCCGGGTTTCGCCTTCCGGCATCTTCATGCGTATAATGTTAGTATTATTTTCCACTTTCACACCGCCCAATCCTGAAAACTGACAGTTCAAGTTCATCCGTGCACTTGAACGCCTGAAGATGCCGAAAGGCGAAACCCAGGTCGTTAGTGACAAAACTTGTGTGAATTTACATAATTTGAACGATTCAAATTTAGGTAGATATTAATTTAAAGTTTACTATGAATTTTATCTATGCTACTTTTATTGTGGTTAGTTCCAACGTATGTTTTTCTTTTCATTGCTAGAATTTATTCCCCTTTTTTAGGTCATCTATTTTTCTTACAATGTTAGCAAATAAACATATAAAAAAATCGTCTTTTTTTAATTGAGAGTGTAGTGTTGACGCCTATGTTACGCTGGGTAGAAATGCTTAGTATATCATGATGTTGGTCGACAAAGGAGTAACAGTAAACTATACCATGTTTGTCTTTACAGATACAGGTTAGTCTCTATGAATTTGACGGCAAATTTTTACAGTTAGTTGAAAAATAATAACAAATAGATCATTTACTAAGATTGGAAAGATCGCAAATCCAACGTGATAGTTTGAACTTTCGCAGCACAGAGAGCGCCAAACTCGTTCTCAATATGAAATTCCCGCCTCACTCAGTCGCCTCCCGCCCGCCGAGGAGTGAAGTTGTGTATGTTGGGGAGATATTGTTCACTTTCGCCGCGATACCTCTCATATTCGCCCAGTTCTCACGTAGTTAACTGCATGCAGTAATAAGTACCGAGAGTTTTGTTCGAATGACACATGTAGGTCTTTTGAATTTGGAACAAGTGTTCGAACGGTGATAGTTTCAAAAAAGTTTGTGCTTTTTAAAAAATAAGCCCTAAGGCTATCGTGTGCCGTTTGTTATTATGAACTAGTTTTTAATCATAGATAATTTGCGAATGTTTTAGTAGAAACATGTGCTTAATATAATATTGTTTCAGGTGTTAAACAGTCGCAAATGAACTAATAACGTTATAAAACAAAAAAACAACATATTGTCTGCAAAATGTGATCGATTTTTATGATATTGTGAAGTTTATCAAAACAATTATATGATTATTGAATGGAAACATGGACAAATAAGGTATGCACATTTTTATCGACAACTCTTGTCTCCAGCTGTTCTCGTGAGAAAATATACTTACATGAGTATTTTTACTTACATCATAAGATTTTAAAAACAAAGTTATATAAAGATTAAGTCCGGTGAATTCAAATAAATGGACAAGCGACACAGGTTCTAATTTTTTACAATTTTGAATTAGATTTTTATAATTTATGTTGATTTTAGGTACAAATATTAATTTATTAATTAAATATTATCATTTCATGTACTTACCAACAATGTCGTTAATAATATTTATCAATACCATTTAGTTAATGATAAATTATAATTAAACAATTTTATGTCAAGGAATCTTAATTTTTAGTAATTAATATTGAGTTCAATGCCCAATTAATTAATTAATTAATTATACATTGTTTACTGTTAATCATGACAATATATTTATGATGAATATAATATTATTTGTTACTATTAATATTAAGAATGGTTTCGCTATCGGATATCAAAAAATTGCGCGAACTTAAATCAAAACCGGTACTGATATTAATAGTAAATTATTGAATGTTTTATTTTTATTTTAATGTCAGTTTTTTTTTAAATTTAAAATTATGAGTTCTATATTTGTCTTATTTATTATGTTTGACGATGACAGCTTTGGTGCACTGTAGGAATAAGGAAAAGTGTCTCTATTTCACGATATCCTTTGCTAGTCAACGACTATGTTCCTCCATCTTATTGGCTCTCATTTTAGCTCCTTTAACACGCCCTACCATCAGTATTCTAAGATATTACAGAGAGCCCAAAAAATCGAATGTAGACAATGGATTTTTTTTTTCTTAAATATATATATATTTGATTTTTGAATCGTTCAAATAAAATATTGAAATTCCATTAAGTATCTTCAGTCGAAATCTTAAATTAAAATATATATATATCCAACCATGTTCCCTTTTTAATATACAACATATAAACTTCTGATTAATCATCTCAGCAGAAGTTGTTTAACGAAAACTTCTTGCCACTCAGTCATTCATTCAAACTGTCGTTTTGAAGATGGTAATGCTGGAATAAATTCGGGGCCATGGCACAACGGTCAACGCTGTTAGTTTTCGTGAAGAACCTCACAAGTTCGAGTCCCAGCACGAACGCAATTTTTTCAATCGATTTCTGTTCGAACGTACAGGTGTTTGTGTTGTCTAACAATTCCCTCCCACGAGAGCGAGAACAATAAACTAAACGCTTTTTATCTCTACTACTCTTTTAAAAAAAAGAGTGGTTGAGAAACTGACTAACAAACAGTTCTCGTAGAAAAAAAAATCCGTTGAAATATCTTCATTCAGTGAACATGGATTTAAAAAAATGCTGCGATGATGACAGCAGGACAAGTCGCGACTCGAGTATTATAAGGTTCTATGTGAATTTTTTTGACGAAACAGAAGTAACAATGCAGCAGTCTTCCAAGTAACATTATTGGTATACATTGTTATTTTTGTTTCGTAAATTTTTTTCACATATAACATTGTAGTACTCGGATCATGAAGTGTATCGCTCTACAGGCATTCTTACGCCCTATTTAAGAATTGAGTAGATGTGAAAAAATGGAAATATCATAGACATCAATCAATTGAACAGTCGGTTCATAAACGATTATATTCGGGTATTGGAATACGAAGACATTACAACTTTATAGAGCGAACATCCTGTATCGCATATATGGGCAACCACCGGCCCGCCGAGCTATTTTGTACGTCCCTGATTCATCTCGGCGAAGTTATAGAGAAAGAAATTAATAGTTCCAGAGAGGGATTAAATAATGGAGATGAAACGGGCGCTTCCAGTGGCTCCACTCTACTAGTTTATGATCACCACTGCTTGGACGATATATAATAAGTAGCAACGTGTTTTACTTAATTTATTATTACTTTATTATGTTTAATAATTTGGTCAGGCCCTTGACTCGGAGACAGAATGATAATTTGGCCCCAGACCTAATAAAGGTTGCCCATGCCTGCTGTATCGCATACACGCTAGGCTGCAGCACTGGAAACGTAGACATGTCAAAATATCATAGGTTCTAAAAACATTTTATAATCAAATCATGACTTAGATCTGCAAAATTCAAGAATTTACCAACTACTAATATTTAAACGCATGCTAAAGAATCGATAAACGATATCGTAAAATTTAGACGGATAATTCTGAACAAGATTCTTCCAAACACGAATATGATTCTTCTTTAAACAAAAAAATCGTACATAAAAATTCCAAACATCGAATATTCCTTAAATTTTAATGTTTCCAATTTAAAATATATTGTTTTATTACAATTGTTAATGTCTTATTGAATGCCAAAACACATTAAACGATAAACTGTATTTAGCACCCTTGACATAATATGAAAATAAAACATTAATATGTTTAAATTTGAATCATTCAAATTATGTACACTCCCACAGATTTTGTGTGGACTCCCACAGAGGGAGTGTACATAATTTGAATGATTCAAATTTAATATTGAAATTCCACCAAGCACCTTCAGTCGAAATCTTAAATTAATATGTTTATTTAAAATATTAAAATGTACGCATTCTGCAGCGAAAAATATGTGTACAGAGAGTTTATGTTTGGAAGAATCATGGAACCAATTTGGACAACTATGTCTTTAACCTTGTTGTAGTTTTTGTCCAATACTGAATTAAGTACCTTGTTCTTACTTAGACCCTTTCGGTTAAGTGGTCTATTGAGGTTAACTGTACCACGATATAAGTGTATTTTGTTTGTCTACAAATGTTCAAAAATACACAGAAAAGAATAATGTGGACATACACATAAAAAAAAGATAGTGAAAAATAATGAATATTTTTCGATTTATTTATGATTTGATTTTTAATTAGTTACTGTTAATCGTTGACGGATATTATTGTAATATACCTACCTACCTATGATTAACGAAAATTAAATACCGTTTTTTTTTTCTATTTTGCTGTCTCTGAATTCAGGGTGCACCTTATAATCGAAAAAATACTGTTTGTACTGTTTTTTTTTTAAAAAAAAATACTAGATTGATTTGGGATGACTGAAGAATTTAAGCTAAAAAAATAATCAGAATTAGATATAATTCACAAACTTTCCTTATTATTAATAGTACAGTGATCACCACCGCCGTTCTCAAACACCTAAAACGATTTTTTATTCCTCAAATCTAAAATATAAAAATTAATGTTTGTTTGTTAGTACTTTATGTGTTGCAACACCGTTCATCCGATTGCAATAATACTTTGACAACAATTTTACTTGCACTTCTGGGAACGTTATAGGCATAGTAAAATGAACTTACAGTAGGTATTATATATTAAAAACAATGTTTGTACGTCTGTTATACAGTTAGTTCATTTTGACAACGTATGCTTGCACTTGCGCGGAGGTTATAGTACAATTAACTTACAGTAAGTGGCGCGTGTGTCGTACCATAAACAATCGGCAGCGAACTTCAACCTTAAAACAGTTTAACAAACACAAACACTTTCTTTGAGTGGCATTGCAACGCTTGCCGGGAACCGGCTAGTAAGTCATAAAATAAAATGGAAGTAGTTTTCTTGTCTCATTATTTCTATTTTCTATTACACCAAAGCCTGATTAATGGGAGTCTCTAATACTCGACTTGATTTTCTTATTTAGTTTTTACGGTTGGTATCTTTAAAATTTAATAATATCGGCTATGTTGATCGTTGCTATAGTCAATCGGTCAAACGCCTTACATTAAAAATTCTATCGGCTAGTAGGAACCAGAAAATTTAAAATTTGACAACACGATTGACTTCGTGAAGTTAATACTACACATTATTAAACGTAAATTGGTTAATAATGATTCACTTTTCCTTAAATAAAATAAAGTTTTTTCTTACACAGTTTGTATGAGTAAAGCAAAAGTGAAAAACTTTGCTCACAAACTCGTCTTACAGTTTGGCAAAGAAGGTGGTCAGATAAATGTCTGTTCATGAAAGAATAATGTATTTTTATCTTTCCTGATATTCCTTTTCGCCAGACTGCAACCTTGTTTAATACTTATTACAGGACTTCGTGTAGTTAGGAAAGGTGCGTTGAATACCATGCATACTTGAAACTTACAGAACTCCTAAATTGTTTAATAGAAAATGTTCTATTCCTAGAGGCGTGTTTTCACGAGATATGCTTGCCGACAAAACCCTACTTTAAAAAAAACTCGTTATCAAATCTCAATATTTCATAAAACCTAATTTTCAGTTTAACAAAAAATGGTTAAAAATATATAAATCGTCCGTTGATTTATTACTTAGTAACCTTATTTTGTTTAAAAAAATCCTAAATAGAAAACATTTTTTCTGGTAATAAAGTAGGTGGTAAAGTTTTTAATGCATCTAATAGAAGATTCAAATTTCTCGTTCTTTTGTTTTTTTAACTTGTTTATGTCGAATTCAGCTCCCTGTATTTTTCAGTTGAATGTAATAATAATCGTGAACTGTATATGTACCAAAATGTACAAAAAAAAAATCAAAATTCATTTAAATATAATATTTTAAACGCATTCGACTGACTCTTCAACCAAATATTTCATGTAATTTTATTTGTAGTTACAAATAACATAGTTATTTCAGTCTCAAATCAAAATGTTCATAGTATTCTTATATTGAAAACTGGGTTATAAAATGAAAATAAATAGACTTTCGAATGTCGCGAATTTTGTTAAAAACCCTGTTTTTGAAAACTGAAAATCTCCGCTAGAAATTAGTTGAGTCTTTGTAAGGCGTTTTCATTCGATACTTTTCAAATAGAACCATAGGCTTAATATTTACTTATTTTAACAAAATGAAAATTACAGCAGATACACAAACCATTATAAAAATTATTCAATTGTTATTTTTGTAAAAAAACGTTGCTGATTTTACTAACCAAATACCTATATTTTCATAACGCACTTGCTGTTCCGAAGACAACGTAATGGTGAAGTCTCGGAGACTATTATAAATTTTAGATTTGCATAATCCAAAATGCTTTTTACAAAATGCAAAACTAAAAACACTTCGATACCAACAGCAGCAGAAAATTAATGAGCTCTGCAAAACCTGCAAGGTGTACTCCCAAAAGAAGGAGTAAGACTCGATTATACAATAACCAGTAAGTATGTATATGATTGCAAAAAATCAATTATATTTCTAATTGATTTCACTGCACTTACTTTTACCAAGTACTTTAAAAAAGTCATTAGAAAAAAATTGTCTAAAGAATTATTATGCAAGATTCACAATAATATATTATACAGAATTGCTAACTCAAAAAAATCTTTAATGCTAGAGTAGTGTTATTGGGAATATTATGTTTAGTTTATTTTTGTAAGGGTGGTCAAATATATCAGGCTTTCGTTGACCTGTTTGCGGGGTCTTACGGTCGAACACAGTAATGCAAACATAAATAAGTATATTTTTATGAAAATCTATGGCTTTGCATCTAAAGTTGAAAAGCATTGCCATTTGTGATACACTTCTTTACTTACCCAATATTGAAAACCGTATAGACAGCAACTAGCTCACTACTAGCCTATCTTCACCCTTTTTTATACCTCTCCAAAGAGCCAGGTTGAATTTACAGCCAGTTTTAATAAAACATAAAAATCAGCGATAAAATTAAATTAATGTTAAGCTTTAATTAAAAAATACTCAACTATATTTATTTTAGTATTATTATACTGTTATCAAAATACAATACTGGAAGTAATCATAATATGAAAATGTGTTTAACGAAATAAGGTACAATACTCTTTTGAACTAGCTCCATACTACATATTTATTAATCACTTTTAGGGTGTTCACTGTCAATACTTGGCGGAAAGGCATTATATTAGAAAAAACACAATAATCCTTTGTACTTCATTCCACTTTATTTAATATGTCAGGACCGGTTTCGCTCATTACGAGCATCGTCAACTGATAAGCATTGTTAAATTATATTTCTTATCAGTTGACGATGCTCGTAATGAGCGAAACCGGTCCTGACATATTAAATAAAGTGGAATGAAGTACAAAGGATTATTGTGTTTTTTCTAACATATTTATTAAATATCGAGACCAGTTTCAATTATAACGAGCATAATCAATTCCTAATTTTTGTTAAATAATATGGAATTAGTATCGTTTTTTAGTATAATACTTTTACAACTAGAATTGACAACGAACAACTTAAATGTTAGAGGGAATATTATAAATTTTTCATAACATTAGGTAGTGCATACATTACGGTTCGAATCCCAGCATAGACAGTTTTTATATATTGGTTTTTCAATCAAGTATGTGATGTGTTGAATTTTCCCTCCCACCCATTTCATACTAAAAAAACAGGGCGTAGTGAGAACGATTAGTTAACGACTTGTATTGTCCTGTTTTATCTATACTCTCTTTGAAACAAAAGAGGTTTAGCGATGATTAACAAGCAGTTTTACTAGAAACTATTTTGTTTTGAGAATTTTCATTACGAGTCCATATGCTCTACATTGAATGAGGATATGGTTAAAAAAACATTGTGTAGATATTATAATGTATTGATATGTCTTGAATAAAATAATATATATATACAAATGTCGCATATCAGCTAAGTTTCATCAATTAATTATGTCGTAAATTTTATTCGAATTTAAAATCTAGTTTATTGGACTGTAGCCAACGTATATAAATTAAACTAACGATTTTTATAAAACGCGCGGGCGTTAAAAATGATATATATTATACAAAATAAAGTGCGTTTGAACTGAAAAAAATGTTATTAATGAGGCATATTAATATACCGCCACAGTAACCATTTTGTTAAATGTAATGATATTCTAAATCTTTGCCAAATCTTCTGTCTAATTATATTAGAAAGTTCATTCAATAAAGATATGATTCATTTGAATTTGTGTAAGTATAAGTTCCGACGTTCAATACTTCTACAAGATATATGTATGTTTCAAACTAGTGGGTATATATTAATACCTGAAAGGAAAAAAAGTGTCGACAAATTCAAAATGTAACATAATATGTAGAAATGTTAAATGTATGTTACATGCGATCGCCAATACCCTTAAAAGCGACAGATACTCAACACAAAAATAATTTGAATAAAGGGACGTTTACGGACGTATACGGATTTTAGACATCTTCTTTACATGTTTATTAGATATATGGTTGAGATTAATGTAAATCTCTTCAACTAACTTGATAATGAGATTTTGAGCACATGTAAGTATTTTTTCTATTGTGTGCTGCTATAATACATGATTTAATATGTAATTAATTTAGAATTTTGACTGAAGGTGCTTGATGGAAATTTAGGTTAAGAATACGTTTAGAACAAATATACTTGTGTGTTTGTATATAGACAATACAAAACTTCCGCTACCTGTCAGTTTGAGTGCATTCGAGCACTGGATAGCACCGGAAGATGCCGACAGGCGAAACCCGGGTCGTGTTCGGCCAGAATAAAAGTTACAATGGAAGTTTACACTGTGAAAATAGTTCTAACGTAATATGTAATTGGTTGTAAGTCAGCTTATTAAAATAGCTTTTGAATAAAAAGTAGTTTTAAGTTAATTTGTAGAATTTTCTTCATTTCATAATATAAAGAAGAATTACCAGCCCATTGGCATTTACTACGAAAAGAAAAACCACAAAAATAACAATGAAGTATTTAATATTGGACAATTTTGTGAAGAAAAGAATACTTAGTGGAGATTGGAGATTGGAAATCGAGTGACCTAAAACATTAAAACACCTTGCTATTATTACACCTAAAAAAATATGCTTCACGATATAACAGCATATTTTAAACAAATCAATGATGTAATTCAAAAGCTTAAAACTATGGATTGAGATACCGCTGGATCTTTGAAGGTACAGACATTTTTAGCAAGGAAAATAATTATAATTAGATACAACTCTGGTTGAAAGAGTCAGCAATGAATTTTAGAAGCATTCACGGATGATGAAAATACTCTCGAATATTTTTCAAAGGCTCGTATTTTTCTGGTCAGAATTTAAATAACACTGGTCAGATTTTTTATTAAATGGTCAGAATATATCGGTCAGAATAAATAGTCATAATTCTATTAGTCTACTAACCAAAATTTTTATTAAATATTCTGACCGATTCATATTTTTATTCTGACCAAAAATTGATTTAAATTCTGACCATTTAATTTGTTTCCTTTTTTAAAAGCTACTTTGTACATTGCTCTTTGAATAACTATATCGTATCATTTTTGATTATAATGTTTTTGTATAAAATTCGACTTAGGACCAACTAGACATTCGACCAAAGGTGGTAAACGTAACCCCGTCGTATTTTGAAAACTGTTTGTATTCACGATATTGATATCGACTGTGGAAAAGAAAAATGACGTAACCCACACATAGCAGATTTTACAGGAGGCACGAAAAACGTGTTTTGATGATTTTGGGTCATATGCAAATTATGAAATATACACAACCTTGAAGTGCACGGAGACTTCTAAACTGGTGTTTAATTGACATATTCTTATATTAATGTAAGAAATTGTGTAGGAAAAACCGTTCTGTCAGTCTTTTTTCTTTGTTTAAATTTTCACAAGCTCATTTGTTTTCAAAGTTAAAAGCTATGTTTAGATACTATTTTGGCAGTTGCAGCTTGCATCCTTTTGATAGAACGTGTATCAAGTGTGATACATTGTGATTATCGAAAAAAAGCTGTTTTGAAAAAACTGTGGGCTACGTTCTTTTCTTTTCCACAGTTGATATGAATGTCATAATAAGCTTTACAACTTTTCATTTAAATAGTAAATTTAACGGTAAATTTCGATATTACCCGAATATTTGAGATCTGTATAAAACGACCGATGTGATAATAGGCACACACATTATTTCTCCGCGTTTTCCGATTATTTTTCGAAAATATACGAGAGGAATATTAATAAAAATGCCCTGTTATCGGTAATAAATCTCTGTAATATTTTCCTTATCCGATCTCGCTGTGATATTATTGAGCATCCGGTATTACTTCGAAGACGGTTTTAAAGCATTTTCTTTTCGAGAATTCTCAATATTTTTTCGTATCAAGGGAAAATAAATAATACGTTCGCTGAATGCGACGAATTTCAAACATAAAAGGAAACCAGTGTATGATAATTTTAAATACAAACTGATTGCAGGGGTGGCTGGAGGGGGCTCGGAGGGGCTCGCGCGAACCCCTTGTTATAGTTTATTAAGGCCAGCGAGCCCCTTGTTGATTTAACAGAAAACAATATTTTCAGAGTATAAAACTGCAATTTCCGACATATATTATCTATGAAAGATTCAGTATACACAGTAGTACATTTTTGGCCATTACATTGATAAGTTTAAGGTAAATTGCATATTGTTACATGTACAATCGATTGCTTATTTAAGTATTACGCATAATTCCATCGGAGTGATAAAAAACCCACTACTTCCCCAGAACACCGAGAATTACTTTGATATTAAACGAGCCCTTTGTTAACGTATTGGAAGCCCACCGCTGACTGATTGTGTTAATTCATGAAAAATATTCCAGCAGCCGTATTCAAGCCACGACAGAGCGAATGCTTGGTCTGTCCATGGTTGTTCATGACCACAAACGATAGTTTGTATTACAAAGCCTTTTGAGTATCGTAATAAAGGTATTAATCCAATGATCAGATGGTTCAAGTTTTGGCAGTATGATAATTAAAATTTATATGTATTTTGATGTTTTTAGCATGGTTGTTAGTGATTTATTCTCAAATTGATCTCGAGTGGCTAAAATAGTGATATGTTTATTGTTGTTACTATTAAATTATTGTAGTTTACAGATCATTAAAAAGTACTGTTAATTAACTATTCCTTAGTCAAGTCGCCCTGTCGATAGTAACATGCTTCTGAAGCACCACCTGATCAAACACTGCTTTTTACAGAGTATATTCCGGAGCGTAACAACGTTATTCGTTTTCTAAGTTTTTCCAGGGATACCCCGAGAAAAAATTCTTCAAGAATTGGTTGCATGCACTACAGTGTGCAGAATGATAAATAAAATAATGAAGTGAAGTTAAAAATAAAAGCTATTATGTATTGGATTCAATTAATTTTTCATAAGACGCAGTGAATTTCTTCCTACTGAAATTACTCTCAAATTTTCTTTGATTCAAGAAGTCAATGCGTATTAGTCAACCAAGTTTCTGTATATTTCAAAATATAATAATGAACGGCCAAAGATAAACTAAGACTTGAAATAAATTGTTGCCATATTCCAAAAAGTGCAAAGTAGATAATTCCAATTATAGGAAAAGAAATAATTTTGAAATATTGACATTTCGATACAAAATCACTTAACTCTCTTTATTTATTTTAAAAAGGTCAACAAACAATTACACACTAACGATTTGTACGTAATTGATATCATAACCACCATAATGTAAAGGTTTCGTAGTGGAGTGGTAAACGCTCTTAGTATTTCGCCTTACTGGGTTGTGGATTGTGTTTCTATGTCTAACTACTTGTTATTTTACAACCTAATACTTACCTTCTTTCCGTCTTTAAAGAAGAAGGTTCAGTGTTTGACTACTGCTTTTTATAAAACAACGTCTGTTGGTTACAGAAATGGTTTCGAAAAAAAAGTGTTATAACTGTATGATATATTCAATTTAATGCCGATTCTACTTTAGGTATAAGCACAATAATATTATTAATGCTACTTGTTTGAAATTTTGCGAAATATATATAAAAAAAAACTATTATCATTCGACATTATACATCGTAAAATAAATGGATACATAATAATTGCAAATATGCGTGATGAAAAAACATTTTTAAACAAACATGCAATAAATTAAACATATTTTTTACGTCATTGTTTTCTATTATTTTATGTACACGATTAAAATTAAGCAAACAATATCATATTTCTTAAATTATTTTTTTCCGCAGGATTTGCTCAGAACAATTAAAAACAAGTGAATATCACACACAACAGTTAACCGACATGTGAAATTGATACAAGCTTTTCTACAAGTTATTTAGGTTTGTAGACCGCATTAAAATGCTATAAAACTTTATTTTCACTCCCGGTCGTTTCAATTCCCGTAGTTTATTTCGTACTTCAGTAGAATTTTTCACGTTTAACCATGTTATACAAGCGGTTAAGCACACCTGAGTTTACCGTTACCAGAGATCTCTTTTCATCTACAACAACTAATTGAAAATCTTCCTACTATGATGAAACATAAAATATAATCAAGAAAACTCGTAAAACAGAAATACACTCGTGTTTGAGAATTATAGTTCTTTTACTATACTTATAATGTGCCAAAGAATATACGTTAGTTCATATAACACGTTCTTTGAAAGTCTATCACAAACAAAATACATATATTGAATTGATACTTAAAATAGATTTGTGATTTTATCCAGAAATCATTATGAGAAGCTCATATGTATTAAAATATGCTAAATAATTCTGCGTAAGTTATTGTATAAAATACATAAATACATTGTTTAAATAACACTAAAAACTTTAAGGTTGGGTAGGGTGATATTAAAAAGCCTGTTTCTCCTGAATAAGAGAACACATTTTTGAAGCATAATTGTGAAATAGATAGCGTGAGGTCAAAATAGTTGAATGTAGAAATAAAAAGAGACTAAGAACCAACAAAGAAAAAGGAAAAAAATGAGTATGCAGAAATGTTTTATGTATCGCACAGAACACTTTTACATATTCTTTGTTTTGTACTTAATGCTTTTTTATTTCTTGTATTCAATTATGGTACGTATTTTCTATAAAGCTATAACTATATTTAATCTT
The DNA here is from genome assembly GCA_031772345.1 of Himalopsyche anomala. NCBI lineage: Eukaryota > Metazoa > Arthropoda > Insecta > Trichoptera > Rhyacophilidae > Himalopsyche > Himalopsyche anomala. The sequence goes on from CM062829.1 coordinate 24,404,317, forward strand.
ATTGTACTGATATTCAATCAAGTTAATGCCAATCTAATCAGTATATTGTTTTACCCAATAAGTGCAGTTTTTTTCAGAGAGTCATAGTTACCAGGTTAAAATAACGATAAATAATATATTTAAATTTAAACAATAATTGAATGGTATTATTTTTCTTATATGGTGATAAAATGATTGGCAGTCGTTAATTTTCCCGTCTGTGCTCCAGTCACATATTAAAAAAAAATCCTTCTTGGGCATACTTTGCATTTCTGCTAATATTTCCACCAACAGAATACTTATCAGACTATTACTTGGTGCCCATATTCTCGGTATACCAATAATGCAACCAACTAACGTGAGTCTGCCTGATAATATAATACTTCAATACAGTTTATAATTAAACTAGACTTACACTCTTGGATTAACTTTCGCATAAATTTGTTATCAGTTAAAAGTTTTTCGGCGACCGGTTTATCAACCAATGAGAAAAAAATTCTTAATATTCACTTCTATAACTATGGAATTTAAAAAACATAAATTTTGAACAACCTCACATTTGCTATAAATATAACTAAAAAATATATAAGTGCTTTTAAGGAGAGCTCCACAACCTGTCTCTCCATTGGTACAACATAATTTTCCTCACACGCATAATTTTTGCAACACACTACATGTAAAATATATGTACAATAAAGGTAAATACAGAAATAAGATAAGGTTGTGATTCTGATTTGATAAATAATAGAAACAAACATGATATAATAATTTTATAGTGAGCAGAGTTTTGGAAACAGTGCGCTGTGGCGCAGCGTTGCGTATTTAAAAAAAAAAATGTTTAAATTTTGAAAATTTTTAGAAACCTTTGTCTTTTTGATTAGATTTTGTTAAAGTACAAACCTTTCACGTTTGAGAGTCGTTGCTCTTCAAATCCATTCTATCAAAGAATTCAAATACAAGGAGTACGCATCCAATATGTTTTTATTATATTTTACTAAGCATATATACTTTTACGACAAATTTTCTTTTTTATTTATAAGGAGAGATACATGTTCATGTATATATTGAATAATACTTTTAGTATGAATTTTTAACAACATACATTTTCCAGAGCACTCAATGTTGTATCCACCACATTGGGTAAAATATTAGAATCCTGTAACATAGCATCGTAACGCGACATAAAATGATTGCCAGGAGTATCTCAAAAGAAATAACACAAGATTACAAAATATGCTTGAAAAGATGACTACATATTTTGGAGTAACGTCCCAATATTACAGATTACTTAGTAATTTAATTTACAATTAGTATTAATTTATCTTAAATTGCTCATTGATACCCAGAACAAAAAAAGGTGTGCTTGCTCTTAAACCATCGTTAGCCCCCTTTTCCGAGTAGGATTTATTCCTTCACTGTATTTTTATTTTTTTTATTTAACATCCTTATTTTCCTTTTTTTCTGATCTCGCGTTTAACGAAATCTTACATATAATTTTTCCAAAGGAGTGTTTACTTAACACGTTGATTTTGAATAACCGTCGAATGGATAAAGAGGATTTTTTTTATTATCAAATAGAAAAATTATAAGTGAAACTTTCTGTTCAAAAATAATAGTGTGTCTTCTTAGTAAATGTATTGTATTACACAGAGATATTATATACGTAACAGAAAATAATGGTACAAGCTACAAAACTTTAATTAAACACTAAACTTTATTCCACTTTAAAAGTTTAAATTGAAAGCATTGCTAAACAATACCCATGCTAAAATAATAAAGTGTTTTTGGTTCGTATAAATAAAGCTTATATTTTTCAAAATAAACATATCTGTTAAAAGCTAAAGCGCTTTTTTATATATATTCCAGATTTAAAAAGTCTTGTTTTACGAAACAATTGAATTTTTAATTGTCGGTTATATTATATGTATATTAGTTTTAGCCGTACCAGTTTGTCACGCCAAAAAAAAAACTAGATTCAAACTTTATAACTAACTTTAACTAACGTTAGAAATCAGTGTAATCCAGTATATATTTATATAGTAATTTAACGTGAAATATATATTTTTTTGTATTAAAAAAAAGATTTTAATCAATCTGTGTACGCCACCGTTTCCCAAATTGGCATTTGCAATGTTTTAAAATTTAAATTTGATCATTTAATAAGTATAATATTGTGAGATTTGAATTATTTTTATTCTGTAAACTTCCATAATTTATTTTGCCGATAACGACCCGGGTTTCGCCTTTCGGCATAAAGCCGAAAGGCGATAAAATAAAAATAATCAAGCACCTTCAGTCGAAATTCTAAAATATTGTAAGGTTTTGAAAAAGATTTCATAGAAGACTTACTAAAGACTAATTTAAACGGTGAAAACGTGTGGTTATGTGCGCAATGATGACACTTATACCTATAAAACATACCGAGAGTAGAGAAGCAATTTAAATTAACCCTCAGTTTTCTTCGAAAATAGTCTTTTTCGATATTTACAATGTTTATAACTTAATACACTTTCTATTAAAAATATGTAAGCTGCAAATGTTAAATCTAGCTTTTAGGTTTCAAGAAAGAAGATTCTGTGAAATTCCTGATCAGGAAGTATGACTTACACAAAGGATTGTCTCAAACAACTAAAAAAATATCAGATATTACATTCCGTACACTTTAAGGTTGTGTTTATTTAACATTTTGACTTTGGCGTAAAATAAATGTTTTGTGTGAGTTGCGCTATTTTGTCTTTCTAAAGTAGATATGCTAGGAATTCCAGCTCGTTGCACAACATAAAAAGATCCCGTGACTTGTGATTGAGAAACGCTGGTCTACGCTATCAACATTTTACAGTTAAAAGTATATGTTTCATAGATCTGGGTCACATATTATTAGAATAATAGTGTTACTATAATATAATATGTTTTTCGCAAAACCTCGTAAGCAAGTAATATTGCATTTGGGCTTTCAGATTTAATGTTATAACCACTTCATCGGCTAAGTGATTTAAGATTAGCATACATAAATAACTAGTAGATTAAGATCGAATCGCTGCATTGGCTTACTGTTAAATTTTCTTGTAAAGGGTAAAGCAATGTCGAAAACGTCACAAAGTATCACACATATTTGACATTTTCGTTTTGTAACTACCTGCGATTGCACAATAATGTATCAAAATATCTGTGATTAGATTGTTTTAATTGCATTATTTATAAATTGTGGTAAGATAAAAACATGTTTAACGATAAATTTGATACGATGTACATGTGTTTTCTGGATTTATATTTTTAGTTTGAAATATTCACTGCTTTCATAAGTACATAGTCGGGTCCGTGGTAGAGTGGTCTAGGTCAACGCTGGGGACCTCACGGGTTCAAGTCCTAGTACGAACAGAATTTTTTCAATCGATTGATCAATTTCTGTCAGAAGGCATAGATGTTTGTGGTGTCTAAAAAAATTCTCCCACCCTTCTAACTCTACTTAAGATAACGAGACATAAAGAGAGCGATTAACCAACCACTAGGTCTAACCTAGCCCGATTCTTTTTATCCCTACTCTCTTCAAAAAGAGAGAGGTTGAACAACTGAAGAACAAACAGTCATCGTAAAAAAATAAAATTGTATTAGTAAAAACACAATATTCCTTTGTACTTCATTCCACTTTATTTAATATGTCAGGACCGGTTTCGCTCATTACGAGCATCGTCAACTGATGACGTTGATCAGTTGACGATGCTCGTAATGAGCGAAACCGGTCCTGACATATTAAATAAAGTGGAATGAAGTACAAAGGAATATTGTGTTTTTACTAATATAATGCCTTTCCACCAAGTATTGACAGTGAACACCCTAAAAGTGAAAAATAAAATTGGTTGAGATACTTTCATTAGGATATATTCATACTTTTGTTGTCCATATTGGATTACAAAATTAAGATCAATTTTCTACTACAATATAACAGATGCTGTTATATAAAATTGAATTGATAATCAGAAGGGTTTGGTTTCGATAATAAGCACCACAGTTGGAATTTTTAAGCACTGATTTATTGTTAATTAAATTATCACATATCAAAACGCACTTTGTTTCATTATATCAATGTAATATTAAAAAAAAAAGTATACTTTGAACTGACGGTTTTAAAATTCATGAGAGGTGAGAATTTTAATATATTTTTTTCTACTGTTTACCACTAGAGGCAGAAAAAAATACGAAGTACCATGTAAACAGAGGCACATAACGCATTTGGAAATGGTTGTCAGGTTTCATTCATTCAATATAAAAACGGACAGCGTGTAAAATCATAAAAGATTTTTTTTTTCTATAATTGTTCAATTTTATTAAAATTACAACGTTTTTCCAAGAAGTTTCGTCATGCCATCAAATGATTGTCGGAGAGCCGTAATCGACCCCACAAGACATTTATTTAAGATGTCTAAATGATACGAGAAACTAGTAAAATTTTACTGTATTTTGTATTATATATATCGACTGTGGAAAGGAAAAATAACGTAACTCACACATAACAAATTTTACAGGAGAAAAAAAAAAGTTTTTTTGATGTGTTTTGGCCAGGGAAAATTATACAATATACACAAACTTTTAGTGCATGGAGACTGATAAACTGGTTTTAAATTAGCTTTATCTGACATTAATTTAATATTTTTTTTCGAATAAAACCTTTTATTTAGTCTTTTTTCTTGATCGCAATTGTCACACGCCCTTCTTTTTTAAAAATTAAAAGCTAAATTTCGATACTAATTCGGCATTTTCAACTTACATCCTTTTGATATAATGTGTATTAAGTTGTATAGATTGTGATTATCAAAAAAAAAAAACTGTGGGTTGCATCCTTTTTTCTTTCCACAGTCGATATGTATCTGATCATACTCCATTTTAATATGTAGGCACTGTGTATAAAATAAATTTTATATGTTATCCGCTACTGTATACTGATTACTTATGCTTAGTTGCCTAGTCAGTAAACAGCTGATCGCTTGTAAAGAAAATGCGTTTATTTTTCATTGATCATAAATCCTAAAATAAAGACCAGCCTGCTTTATATTTTGATGGTGATTATGTAAACGAGATTTTTATAGTTCAACTTCACGGTAAAACACGTTGAAACAGTGTCACGGTTACTCCACGCGTACATTAGTCCGATTACTTGAATCAATATACGTGAAACGTTTTTTTATTAATTATCATCTGTGACTGACTTATTCAATGGGCCAGCGTCTAAAATCATATACACTACAATTCTGTGTTGTTTACATGTTAAAGTATTACGTTATTCGGAAATTATTGTCGCTTGGAAAATAAAACAATAAAGTGCTGTTATTTTCAATATTTTTGAACAAAATAATCCGCATGCGTGGTCATTAGGCAACGTCGCTGGCTTCGGTTACGGAGATCACGAATTCGAATCCCAGTACGGACAGTTTTATAAATTGATTTTTCCATTGATTTATGAATTTCTGTTGGAAGGCATGAATGTATGTGATGTCTTGAATTCCCCCCTCCCGTCCTTCCTATTCTATGAACTAAACGCTATCAAAAGTTAACCACAAGTCTTGTCCAAGTCCTATCCTTCTATTCCTACTCACTTTGGAAAAAAGGGAGGTTGAGCAACTGAATAACAATATTTAATAAATAAAAATATTAGTAAAAACACAATATTCCTTTGTACTTCATTCCACTTTATTTAATATGTCAGGACCGGTTTCGCTCATTACGAGCATCGTCAACTGATAAGAAATATAATTTAACAGTGCTATTTATACAAAAATGAACAGTTATAAACAACAATTGGCATTGAAAAGAAAATACCAATTACAGTAAAAGTGATTCTAAAATAGTATTCTAGATTCTAAGTGTTAAACATTTTAATTTTGTGCTATTTTAGAATCACTTTTAATGTAATTGGTATTTTCTTTTCAATGAAAATTGTTGTTTATAACTGTTCATTTTTGTATAAATAGCACTGTTAAATTATATTTCTTATCAGTTGACGATGCTCGTAATGAGCGAAACCGGTCCTGACATATTAAATAAAGTGGAATGAAGTACAAAGGAATATTGTGTTTTTACTAATATAATGCCTTTCCACCAAGTATTGACAGTGAACACCATAAATAAAAATATAAAATAATAAGTAAACATAATTTAAGATTTCGAACTGAAGTGCTTGGTGGAATTTCATTATTAAACACACAAATTTTGTCACTAACGACCTGGGTTTTGCCTTTCGGGATCTTCAGGCGTTCAAGTGCGATTCAAATGCGTTCAAGGCGTATAGATATAAACAGAGCGCAATTGAACAGTCTTCCGATTTTCACTGACCAGATCCATATGCCGGGCTCTCCATTTTTATACCCTGTATAAATATAATCATAAAACCTTTTCCAACAATAAAAATAAATATAATTCATAAAACTACTCACCATTCAAATCTGTGGGCATTGCCATGGGCTAATCCTTTTTGCCAGCAATGGCTTTAAACTCAATGATACATTTATTTCTTATATAAACACGAAACATTCATTTACTAAGCGTCAGTTCAAGTTTATCCGTGCACTTAAACGCCTGAAGATGCCGAAAGGCGAAACCCGGGTCGTTAGTGACACAATTTGTGTGAATGTACATAATTTGAACGTTTCAAATCATATAAACAGTTTATGCAAACAAAAATTAATGTATCAAATATTATGTAAGGAATATATATTTTTTTTCATTTAACTTGAATTAAGCTAATAAATAAAATTGTAAATTTAGCTTGTAAAGTAATTAGGTAGAATTACAACTTGTGTGTTTGTAAACACTGTTTAATATTTCGTACACCAAATTTGTTGCGTACGAGAATTGAATATTTAAATTATCGTTTGAATGCTTACCTAATAGGCACTTGTTCATTTAATTTTCATAGAGCCCAGGTAGTCGTCTTATATAATATAATTCATGTTTGTCTGATATAAGACTGAGGTTATATTATTTTTGTCGACGATGTTGAGTCAGAAGAGAGTAAAAGCAATTTGAAAGTATATTGAAAAAAAATATGTTGCAGCAATATATCTTCTACTGGATATTAATTTTGATCGCGTTTTTAATGTTGATACGAACTGCGTATTGATCAAGAGAATTTCGTGGCTTGGTAGTAATTGTTTGATTATTTAAAAAATAAAACCATGCAAATTTAAGAGATGTTCATTATTTTAAATCGTGGTTAAATATAATTATAATTCAAAATTTGAAATGTAAATTGTTTTTTAAAAATTACTTTTTGTATTAAATTTGAATCGTTGCATTCACTATGCGCATTCACTCAAAATTTATCACTAATCCTGGTTTTGTCTTTCGGCACCTTCAGGCGTTCGAGTGCATGGATGAACTTGAACTTGAATCGTGGTTATCACCGCCATGCCCATGATGCAATCGTAAATAGTTGAGCCATTAAATCATTCAATATTTCTCTTGATATTGTCAATAAGTATTTATCATTTTAGGTATTCTAGCATATATACATTTAAAAAATTATTTTTTAGCTTCTAACATAGGTTTAAATACTGTCAATCAACAGTGAAACTGAGATACCATCATGGCAGGGAACGTGATTTTTTAGGATGGTATGTTACGGGCTATAACGCGTTACTTTAACACTTATTTATTATAGAGTTCAGTCGATCATGCGTTAATATCAATACTAATATAATTTAAGATTTCGACTGAAGTATCTTGGTGGAATTTCAATATTAAATTTGAATCGTTCAAATTATGTACATTCACACAAGTTCAAGATTAAAACTTTATATTGAAATTCCTCCAAGCACCGTCAGTCAAAATCTTAAATTATTCTTTGTATGTAATAATTTTTAGTCACTTTTATAGATCAACTGTTGAGACATGAGTTTCCGTAATTTTTCTTCTCAACTTAATCTCGAATGAAAAATTCTCATCGATATCAAATTTTAATTGACAAAATCTTAATTTGACACTGACGCTATTGGGACTAAAACCCAGATGTGTCTGGTCATTCACTAGGGCAAAGCTCTTATCTACTCGACCTCAAATGAAGGCTTTGGCATTTTGACATTATGGTAGACTTTTAAAAATATGTGAATCTGAAAAGATAAAATGTATTATTTTACTGCATTTGGAATATGTACCATTAATACTTCCTCTACGGTACTAAAAATACTTTCGATATGTTGCTGGCTCTTTAGGAACCAAGTGAAAAACATGTTTTTAAAAAATGTACGTCCTGGGTTTTTACTGTCCATCAAGCCGGTAAGTGCTAAAACAGGTTTTTTCACTTGGTTCTTTAAAGACCAGCAACTTATCGGAAGTATTTTTAAACACCGCAGGGAGGTTGAATAGTATTTAATACTAACGAAAGAAATATTATTTTACATATAAATAGTATAGTGTTTATATCATAATTACACAAATAATATTTTGCCAATAAAATCAGTTGGTTCGTTATATACCAAACCAATCTCAATCGTTTGAGAAAGCTGTGGAAATAGTATAAAAAAATGTATTTATTTTGAGAAACAAATTCCAACAAGAATAGACGTTAACAACGAGAATTAAATTGAATATTTATTGAATGGTGATATTTAAATATTTGTACGAAGGAAAAGAATTGTAATATGGCGTATGTATTTTCGGTTCAATGTAATAAATATTATAATTATGCTGAAACAGTGTTTACTCAATACTGTATTATTCTCATTTACTGAAAATCTACGTTGACAAATACACATTTTATATTTATTTCCGAGAACTTTATTATTTGCTATTAAGTTAACTTATATGATATCCAGGAAAGATGTTGTATAAATGAAAGCTTTGAAAATATTTTGACAACAAAAAAAAGAAATAAAAATTCCCATGTGTAAAGAAATCTGTGATTTATATATATATAATATAAACATTTCATACATACTTCTTTAGTAAGTCGATATCAATTATTGATGTGATAAGTTATCTTAAATTATAAAAAGGTAAAATAATCTTTGTAGGCTATAAATTTTTCTTGTTGTATTGAGAAATTTACTTTAAAATGCGTCTTAAATAGGCGAAATACTTGTAACAACTAGTGACATAACCGGGGGAATAACAAAGTTATCAATTTTAATTTTATCTAAAGTCTGAATTTATACAAAGTTGTCGCCGAATCCATCGAAAAACCAGAGTAATTAACCTTAAAAATCTCCCGGATTGATCTGTTTACCATGAACTAATGGTTAAAAAAAGAAAATATATTATATGACATTTTTAGCTACTTATCTAACAGCGATATTTAATATCTTGAAAATCCACATCTTAATTTTTTTAATCTCATCCGTAAATACCACATACTGAAGCACTTAAGAGAAGTCCATTAATAGAACATTAAGATTAGACACGATGGAAGAAAAACGTTAAGTTAACTTGAGAAAAAAGCTAGACCGAGTCAATCGGCCAAGTTATAATATACAGTACGAGCATTAAATATAAATCATGTTTATTAGACGGCATAAACCATTTAATTGATAATAAAATAATGAACAAATAAATTGCAGCTGAATATGGTATCTGTATGATGTAATGTCAGCCAGTCGTCATAAGATTAAAGTGTTTTGGCTTTATGCTGACCTAGGCATCGTATAAACGAAACCAAATATAGAGTTGACACCAATACGCATCGTTGGAAACTGCATTATTATGCATTTTCTGTTTACTCATTGCTTACAAACAAACATATTTAATTGAATGCGAAAAATACTTAACAGAATATAGATTACAACTTTCTTAGAGGTTGTCTTATCACTATCTTTATGACCAGTTCAATTTCAACGAGGCAAAATTGCTTACTTGATTTGTTTCTTGACTGTTTGTTGACTTCAATAAGGGCTAGACCATGGGTGGGGAACATTTCTTCTCTAAAGGCCGCATTAATTTTCTGATTCGAAATCTGGTTTCAAGATCATTCCAGATCAGGCCGCAGTAGGCATTGACTAGAACTAGGGAATCTTTGGCGGGAAACAATTTATAATTTCTATAATTTTCAAATTCAAAATCTCAGAAATTTACCAATTAACAAAAATGTACAGAATTGGCAGAAAGCCGCACCAGAGAAGTCAAAAAGCCGCAGGTTCCCCACGCCTGGGCTAGATCAACGGTCGGCAAACCGCGGCTCTTTGTATACACGTTTGCGGCTATTCAGTCATCAAATTTTATTATTTAATTATTTATTTAGTATTTAAGTTGCAAACAGTAAAATAAACTTAAAAAAAGATTATGACAATTAATCACCAGTTTACAACTGTTCGTGTATGTCATGTTTGTATATATATCATAACAGGTTTTTGCACCTCCAATAAAATTTGGTTAGTGTGGGTTATGTCCTTTTTCCTTTTTACAGTCGATATGTATGTCTCTCTGATACCTTTGCTATCCTGTTTCCTTGACAACTTGGTTCTTCTCACTTGAAAGCTTGCCGACCTTTGGGTTAAGCTAGAGGTTGGTAAACTCATCAGTCAACCGAGCCAAATATAATATCAACTATCCAACGGTTGAAATTTCTTTTGAGAACCAAAATTTTTCAACTATTATATGTATATGTAAATATGAAGGAACATTGTTGCTAACTTGATAAAAGTACTCCTATGTTGGCTTTTGGTTAAAAGTCCTTGATGTAATTGTTATTATAGGATACATAAATATTAATTGTGACAATGACACAAAAATATATATCCTATAATTGCTGTAGAACTACACACATACTTTTTTGTTTTTATCACAAAAGACAATCTTTTCACTGTAAAGACTTGCTCGACCTACTTACATTATTATCACCTTAATTATAACAAAATTATTCATACTTATTTATTTTACTGTTGTCTATACCTAATTTATTTTGATTGGTCGTTTTAAGCCTTAGAAGGTATTCTATAATTCTAAATGGTTTCCAAATTTAATAAGCCAATCCAGTCAATTTATTTGATAATTTAAGCTATACACTTACTTCAACACGATTATTACCGGATAGATTTTGATTGGTCGTTGGAAAATATTAGATTAATGATATTTATAACTTCAAAAGCTTTCCAAATTTAAAAAAGCCAATCCTATCGATTTATTAATTTGTTTTGGAATTTCGACTAACACTTCAACACGATAACAATATCGTAACTTTATTCGACTGAAGCAATCGATTCTGATTGGTCGTTCTGAGGTGTTCAAGTAATGATATTTCATAATTCGAAAAGTTTTCCAAATTTAAAAAGCCAATCCTGTCAATTTATTTGATAATTTCAGCTTTATACTTCAACACCTCAATTACCTGATTGATTTTGATTGGTCGTTGGAAAATATTCAATTAATGATATCTATAATTTTAAAAGTTTTACAAATTTAATAGGTTAATCCTGTCGATTTAGTAATTCGTTCTGAAATTTCGACTTTTCACTTCAACGCGATAATAATAAATACGTATATAGGTAGATAATATTATAACTTTTTTTGACTGTAGTAAATAAAGTAATCGAATCTGATTGGTCGCTTTGAGGAATTCAATAAATGACATTTCATAATTCGAAAAGTCTTCAAAATTTAAATAGCCAATCATGTATTTTTCATATTTAATTTATTCCATAATTTCGACCTTACACTTGTAACGCGATAATAATAATAAACTTATGTACACATTGTTCTTTATTTGACGGTACTATTTTATGTACCTGATTGATTCTGATTGGTCGTTCTTAGATGTTCAAGTAATGATATTTCATAATTCGAAAAGTTTAAAAAGCCAATCCGGTCATTTAATTATTTTATCCGACAGTTTTGACCTGGCACTTTAACACGATATTAATAATTAACGTATGTACGTATTCTTCTTTATTTGAAAGTATTATTATGTATTATGATTGGTTTTCAATAAATGTTACTCATTTCAAATTTAGAAAAGTGTTCCATCTATATATACATATATATAAATGGATGTTTGTTTGTCCCTTATGCATTCCTATGCCGCTCATCCGATTGCGATAGAATTTGAGGGGGTTGTTGTGCGAACGCCTGAAAAGGTTTGTGAACCAGCGGTGAGCTGCCAATACGTTAATTTGTTTGTTTGTCCCGCATGCGTTCTTATACCGCTAATATGATTGCAATGAAACTTTGGTGAGTTGTTGTGCGGACGCCTGCAAAGGTTTATGAATTAGTTGGGCAGCCAATACGTTAATTTGTTTGTCTGACCCGTTTGCTGTTCTCTGAATGGCATTGAAACGCATGCCGGGTACTAGCTAGTATTTAATAAAATTTACACTGTCATTTAATTACCTCATTCATTTCTTTCTTCAAATTTAATTCATTCTAAAATATTCAAATATTGATATTTCAAAATTCTTAGTGTGTTCCATATTCAAAAAAGCTATGGAGCCATTATGTTTTAATATTTTACTCGATAATAATAAGCAACTACTATCTTATTTGATATTTTATGAACATGATTGATTTCAATTTTCTTGTAGTTAAATAATTGTTATATACTCATGAAGTTTTTTTTTAAATTTAATGTTATGGTGCATATATTAAAATACCAATTTAAATTGCATTATATTGATAAATATTCTGTTCCCATTGATAATAAGCAGGTGTATACTGTATGTACCAAATAGGTTAATTTGGTACACATACATGCCTTGCAGGTACAAAAAATATTGTTTCTATAAATAGAATATATACAATTTATTATTATATCAATATTGATCTAACACCGTTATTATGACTTGTAATTCTTATGTAAATTTATAATCACATATAGTAAGTTCAGGGAATGTTAAATAAAATCTTACTATATTTATACTAATATTTTTTGAATTTAATACCGAGTAGTTTATTGGCTTAAGCAAAATAAAAAATATTCGTCTTCAAATGAAACATAATATAATATAACCAAAATATTTTAACCTATAAAGTCCTCTAACCCTCATATACTTATGTTGATCTGTGGAAGGCTTGAGTCGTTTAAAATAGCTTAAAATTAGAATAAATAATTTATTTCATTACTCGAGGTTATTGTTTGTTGAATATAATATAATTTTATATCATAAATAATTATCGAATTTACTCACTGTTCTTGTTTTTGAAGACACATTTGTACATTTGTACATATATAAATACTGGAAATAAAATATACATTGAATATAAAAAATAGAAAAGTAAAAGTGCAGAAATGTAGATAATTTTTGCATATGTATTCACATACTTAAAATATTTTTCTTGGTACTTAGTGCCTATTTTATTTTATGTATTCATATATTTAAACCAATATAACAAACGTTCACTTAACCTTCGCGTACCCATGGGGTGCATTCGCATTGAAAATTTATTCTTATTTTAATCATTCGTTAAATATCAATAATATCTAGTTAATTTTTATTGTAATCTGGAATAATACCTCAATTAATGCAATGCAAATATTACACAAATTTTGTCTTGGGTTACTTTGTATCTTACCACTTCACGATACTATTTTTGACGTTTCGGTACTCGAGTGTTAAACATACTTTAATTTTTATTTTTATAGAATGAAAAATAATAAATTTTATTCCTTATTTTCTAACCAACTACTTATAATATTGTTTTTTTAGAACTAACATGTGTAGCTTGCTTAAAAATGAAGTGTAAAATTTAAAAAAAATATTGGTAATTGAAAGATCGAAATAGAAAAAAAAATGTGAGAAATCTATGAGTTAAGTTTCACATTGTTAGATTAAGGTTTTAGTAATTTCATTGTCAATATTGTCAGTTTTCTTTCGATTCTCTCTAAAAATCAGTAAGAATCGGCAAATAATAAATAAACAATATTATTTATAAACTTAATTTTTATTTTGTTTTTTTTAAACTACAATCAGATTCCAAAAAAACCATTTAGTGAATGAATGGAGTTTAAGGCTTCTGGTTTATTGAATAAATAAGTTAACTGATGGTAAATTTTTAATGTTTAATAATGCAAAAAAAGTCTCGCCTGTTGATGGCAACGGGCTTACTGCTCGTAAATTATAAACTCACAAGGAAAAATCATATTCTGGTAAAAGCAATTGTGTAAGAACCAAATAAAAATAAAATTCTTTAAATTTCGAAGTTCAAACAAAAAAATGATAATTGTTAACAAATGAATACATATGAATCTTAAGATTCAAATTAATTAATAAAAAGACAAATGCTAAAGGTTAAAAAGCCATTTTACACAGGTGTTTTTTGATTAAGCTTCTTGAAATCTTAAAAAAATGAACGCCTTGTTATAAATAAATCATAAAATTTCGCATTGATTTGGAGAATTATTTCTAAGCGTTTCTAGCACATTTCATCATCCATTTAAAAAACTAAATATGCGAGCAATATGAATACAAATATTTCAACTGTTGAACTACATACATATTTCGAAAAGCATCGCTAATGTTATGTTTAAGTATTCATCCAAATTAGTAATATTTTGCATAAGAAAAATGCAAAATTATTACCGTATTGCATTGCAGCATCGTCACATTATTTGAAACAGTACACTTGAAGTAGAGGCGTAACTTTAGCATCGCGTAAAAAATAAGCCAGTCACTCTCACTTAGGAATATGATTCGCTTTACAGCAGTAAACAATCGGGGACCGTAAGTAAGAAATTATATAATTAAAAAAAAAACATATTTATTTTAATTGTCAATACCGGTTACGCTCATCACGAAAATTATCAACATGGTAATATGTATTATTTATACAAAACTAAGTAAGAGTAAAAAAGGAAGTAAAAAGTATTTCACTTTTAGGGTGTTCACTGTCAATACTTGGTGGAAAGACATTATATTAGTTAATTATGTTTGAAATTAATTTCAATCCCCATTCTAAATTTATTAATCTGAGATGACTTTTTAATTATATGTTAAACATTTTAATTTTGTGCTATTTTAGAATCACTTTTAATGTAATTGGTAAATTCTTTTCAATGCCAATTGATGTTTATAAATGTACATTTTTTTATAAATAGCACTGTAAATTTAAAATTCTTATCAGTTGACGATGCTCTTAATGAGCGAAACAGGTCATGACATATTAAATAAAGTGGAATGAAGTACAAAGGAATATTGTGTTTTTATTAATAAAACGTATTTGTATAAAACATTTTTTATTTCTGTGTTAAATAATTCCAGTTTTGATCGATATGTCACTTAATGACTTCTGGCAGTAAACGAACGATACAAAAAACAATAAAAATTTAGTATACATTATTAATTATAAATATAAATAAATCTTAAAATTAAAAAATATTATTTTAAATACATTCTTAGTTCTATATTTTTATGTTTTTTGTAACGAATGACATTCCTTATTTGGAACATAGTATGGATTCCTGATGGATAATCATATCAGTCGTTGTATTTTAAAAACTTATTACCAGTTTAACTGCTTAACCTCTATTTCGTCACTTTTCTGACAGAAGTAAGTAAGTAGCAGATTGATAGTTCTGATTAAAAAGCAAATAAAATGTTCAACTTTTAAGATAAAGTCTGTAACGTCGATATTCTATGTTACAAATATAATTATAATATAAAAATATAGATTCATTTATGTTGATCTAACACCAATAAGACCTTAAAATGAACATACAGGGACAATTTTTTGCCTGTAATCAACATAAATAGTAATGCTTTTTTTGGCAAACTGATATAACCAACTTATTCATTCCAGATAAAGAGTTTCTGTTAACGTAACACATTTTTATCAGTTTTGTTACTTACCAACTTCTGCCAGAAAGGTAACAATTTTTTGGTGACTATTGAATATATAGATTTAACGGTTTACGGATCGGACGAGTAGGAGTGAATTAAAAAATGAAATATATTTATCCTTTTTAACAAAATACTGAGTGAGTAGACAGTTTTTCCACAGCACACGACACCGGTATAAATAATTAAAAAAAAAACATCTGGTTTTCCATGCAGCTGCGACAAACATTTGATTTGTTGCTATATTGCACAATTTAAAAAAATATTTACCACATCTTATCTTATATTAAAAAATAATATTTTTACTTTCGACTTCAAGGTTAATAATTTGTATTAAGTGACCGCATCCTGGATATTAAGGTTATCATAATCATCTAGCAACTAATTTAATTTTGGACACAAGTTAGTAGTTTTTTTATATGAAAGTGTTGCAAAAATGTTAATATTGATTAATTAAATTGAATAGCTAATAATTTCCATATTTTGTTAAAGTTTCGGTTCGGTTTTTACGGCAGTTTAATTAACACAGTTTATTATTATAAGCATTTTAATAAATATGATAAATAAAACATGAACTGATTTACAAAACGGTCATTTTTCTAGAGTAAACATGTAGTCTGAAAAATTATTTAATTGACTTTAGTTATATTATTTGGCTAACGACCTAAAGTTCTTTATTATTTCGAGTAAAACGTTTGAAATCAAATACCAAAGTTCTGTTTTGAGTTGCAGGCGCAAGAGTTAGTAAGAATCACGAAAAATAAACGTTAAAAAAATAATAAAATGCTTAAACAACTAATTCAACATATCGGCTAGATTCGATAATATTCAAAATAATTGTAACGTTCATTTAAGTATTTAAACAAATGTTTTAAAATGGAACATTCAATTTATACGAAAAGTGTTTTCAATAATGTAACATATTTACATATATTAGAATCTTATAGAAAAATTTGTGTTCTTACGTACGTGGCTTCCAAATCTCTGGTACAAGCCTGATGGGGAAAGGCTTATTCGATGAACGTTATGTTACGTATATACTTATATTAATTTCTAGGTCAGTGGGTATACATCATGCATACATACATAATCGTATTATAGCTTAAAACAGAACACCAGAGCACTTACTTGTAATTTTGAGATCAATCACCATCATTAGTTGACACTTATTGTTTAAAGTGAGTGCGTATTTCAATTCAAACGATACAATTTGAATAGATTGACGTACAAACAATATACATTATATTAGAAGCAAGTCATTGAATTATATTTCGAATTTGCTTATGGGAGAGAAACAATTGCTTTTTCAATTGTATTCAATACTATTTTTAAGGTTTTCATTGTCAATACTTGGTGGAAAGGCATTATATAATATTTAATACATTATTTCAATAAACTTTGAAATGTTTTAAAGTCATGATTTCTAATAGCGATTTCCAACTCCTAGATATACACATTTTATGACCTTAAATAAAGTGTACTTAATTGATTGACTTGACATTTACTTGGTAGAACTCCATTATAATAGGGTAAAAATAGCAATGTATTTAGTTCTACAGTTTTTTAAATATTTATTAGTTGATAGCTATTTCGGCTTTCGCCATCGTCAGAACTGTATCGACTGTGGAAAAGAAAAAGAACGCACATACAAATATCATATTTTACAGGAGACAAAAAACTTTTTTTTGATGATTTTAGGCCAAATGTAAATTATGAAATATACAAACACAATCTTGGAGTGAATGGCGACTGATTAACTGGTTTGCTATTGAATAAATTTAATATTAATTTAATAAATTGTTTAAGAAAAACCTTTTTTGAAGTACTTTTTTCTAGTCGAAATTTTTACCAGCTCTTCTTTTTTCCAATTCAAATGTTAAATTTAGACAGTAATTTGGCATTTTCATGTTAAATTCTTTTGATGTACACGTATCAAGTTGTATACATTGTTATTATCGAAAAAAACTGTTTTGAATACACTGTTTGTTACGTCTTTTTGCCTATTGTACTATTGTACCTTTTGTACTATTTCAAAGATTATATACATACAAAATTAAAGTATTATAAATCCTCTAGATATTTTATTTCCTTGAATAGATATTTTTATTAAATTTATAACAGAGTAGACTTTTTCATAATATATTAATATGAAACTTAACACTTATTTTTACCATTCAAATTCAGTTTTCTCTATATTATGATTTATGTAGATACAATGATTTAGCTCTAAGATATCGAAGTGATCGATTGCATATGTGATTAAACTAAGCCAATTAAAAATTAAAAAGAGTTTTTCGAACCTTTCTTACAACGAATATAAACGCTTAACATAAATACTGAATCATATCGTGGTTGGATCATAATAAAAAACTAGAAATCGGTCATCTGTCTTAAGTGATGCTATAAATTCGTATTGGATATGGGCAATTTTCTATACTTAATATAAAACACATTACATACTATTTCATTATTGATGAAATAATTTAATAGTTTATCAATTTAAAGACTCATTTTAAACTTGTGGGAAGCCTGGTATAATTAAAATTACAACGAGTTACGTATTTTTAGCTATACTCATTCAATTTAATATACAAAATTTATTGAGCTATAATTATTTGAAATATTTTTCATTAAGTTATTTAAATTTAAAAATAAAACAATACATATTATTATAATAAATGCATATTATAGAATAACTCCTACATTAATTTTTAACCGCCCAAAAGAAGAAAATTAATTTAGGGTACCTGATATACTATTATGCAAACTTATTATAGTAAAAAATATAGTAGTCTGACTACGTTTATTTTTTATTTTTTTAGCTTAACCATTTCTGTTCCTAATTCAGAGCATATGAAATTCTATAAGAGAATCTCAGTATAACTTGTATTTTACAAGAACTGGCTGTGAGTCATTCACTTAACGTTTATATTCGGATATAGTCAAAAAAATGAGAATGAGTTGTAGTCATAAACGTAATCACACACATACCAAAGTGTATCTAAAGTACCACGAGTCAAGTTATAGTATTATATATATTTTAAATTCATGTCCACTCTCTATGTAGAGCATATCACCTCTTAGTGGAGGAATCTCAACACAGTGGTTCTTTATTCCCGTTATTTTTATGATTGAAAAGGTACGATTTTTTTTTTGAAAAATGACAAAATACTGTATCAATGATACACCAGTTCAAGACGGGAACAAGTCAAAATAAGTGATATTGACATATTCGCGTTTTAAGTTTCGAATGAGATAATGATTTGTATTGGAAAATTAATATTCCATAAAAAAACTTCTGGGATATCTTGGCTACAATATTGAATAAAAGCAGTTGCTTTATGTGAAAATATTGATGTTGACAACGCGAATCAAATGATGTTAATAACTGAAAAAGTCTTGAGCTTGATATATACTCCATATTTCAAACATTATTTTAAAATTAATATTGTTTAATAATTTAAGATTTCGACTGAAGGTGCTTGGTGGAATTTCAATATTAAATTTGAATCGTTCAAATTATGTACACTCCCACAGATTTTGTCACTAACGACCCGGGTTTCGCCTTTAGGCACCTTCAGGCGTTCAAGTGCATCAGTTCAAGTTCATCCGTGCACTTGAACGCCTGAATATGCCGAAAGGCGAAACCCGGGTCGTTAGTGACAAAATCTGTGGGAGTGTACATAATTTGAATGATTCAAATTTAATATTGTTTTAGTTTAAGAATTTGTTATTACGGAATAGTAAACGGATTTATTTAAATAATAAGAAAAATAAAAGAATATATTTTGTATCTTTTCGCGTTAATTTAGTTATTAAATTTCCCATGGCAATTTTTCATCACGTTAATTTATCATTACGCTAATTAAAAATGTAGGCTATAGGCGCAAACAACGAAGCAGGCATTTTACGTTATATAGTTGGCCCCTGTATATTTTCTGTTAATTTAATTGAAAACAATACTAGCGCGAACACTTGCCATAAAAAACATACAGCAAAGCTTTTGTTAATACGAAAAAACCTTTTTTAACTGCTCTAATTAATTCCAGATTACAAAAAGATTAAATTAACGGCTCGGAAAATCAAAGTGATTAAACATAGGAAGTGGAAGGGTTGCTATAGTTTTGCAATTTGAATTATTATAAGCGAAAAATAAAATTGCCATAGTCACTTTGCTTGATTAATAATTCAACCCTAACTGTTAACCCTTTAACTTCGGAATAGTATATTACGATACTAAAAGACGGATACGTAATAAAACACTTCTACAATACTTTGAACTTAGAAGGGTTTACGACTCTGTTAAAATTTAATAATACATTCACAATTTCTTAAAATGAATTTCGTCAAAATCCTGTATCCAAATAATGCACTTTTTGTGTTCTGCAGATTTCATCCGCAACCCGCTTACAGGCAGTCCACATCACACGTTTTAACGACAATCATAGAAAAACACTCTACTACACTTTTTTACACGGTATGCTTATACGTTCCACAAAAAGCCGTGTAAAAAAGTGATAAAATTCATAAACGAATTGAAGATTAGTTTCCTCAATTAAAAAACAATCGTGTTAATACAAAAAATAACATTTTTATAAAGAAAATTGTGGAAAAAGGTTATAATATACAAAGACTCAATAAGTAAATTACACAAAATATTATTGATAATATTTATTTTAATTAAGAAAAAATAACTTATGTGATTTTGCCGCCTGTGCGGCCAAGTGGTCAACGTCGTTGGCTTCGGTTACGGAGGTCATTGGTTCGAATACCAGTACGGACAGTTTTATAAATTGATTTATGGATTTCTGTTCGAAGGCATGGGTGTAAGTGATGTCTTAAATTTCTCTCTCCCACCCATACTATCCTATGAACGAGGCGTATCGAAAGCGATTAACTTACCACTAGTCCTGTCCTAGACCTATCCTTCTATTCCTACTCTCTTTGGAATAAGAGAGGTTGAAAAACTGAGTAACAAACAATTCTCGAAGAAACACTTGTTGAGAAAAACTTTATTAGGAGTCCATATGCTCCATATTAGGAGCGGACATGATAACAAAAAAAAACTTTTATTAAAGACTGGTCATAGATCGTTTTTTCCGAGATGAAAAAATACAATACT
Organism: Himalopsyche anomala; assembly: GCA_031772345.1. Lineage (NCBI taxonomy): Eukaryota > Metazoa > Arthropoda > Insecta > Trichoptera > Rhyacophilidae > Himalopsyche > Himalopsyche anomala. The sequence continues at coordinate 24,425,167 of CM062829.1, forward strand.
TTAAACCCTTTTAAACTTTATATTATTGAAGCATTTTCATAGGAATCGTCTACGAGTTATACAGTATAAAGTTCCCTCGGCATCAGAACGTTTGAAAGAGCAGCACGTCATAGTTGAGGGTTAATAATTTGATCACTTTGTTCTATAGCGAAAATTCATTACTTAAAAAGGAGATCGTATTTTACAACCAATGTTGACTATTTTTAACATCACTAATAAAAGTTTTTGTATTTGAAAATTAATATATTTAGCAAAATTATAGACGCTTCCCACCAGCTTTTCTCGGAAACCAGAAATTTTTATTACTTGCGCTGAGTAATGAAAAATAGCATTATTTTAAAACATATCTGTACAAAAAATTCAATTTGATATTTAAGTTAAAACTTTTCTTAAATAATTGTAATTTTATTCGATATATTGTAGTATTATCATATGTTGCCTGCTGTGGTTCAGTTGTTTAGTGCTTACTCTACCGATCACGCAGGTCTGCGTTCGATCCCCGGTAAGATCACAGTGAATTTGAGAATTATTAAATTCAAAGTTCTTATCGAAGACTGGGTGTTTGTGATGTCAATTCACATTATTTCTTCTCCTCCAATCCTTCTAATCCTTTAATAACTGGGTGTAGCAATAGCGATAAGTTGACATAACAAGTCCTGTTCTAGCCTTATTCTTCTTTTCCTTACTTCCTTTTACAACTTTGAAAGAAGTGAGGTTGAAAGACTGAGTAACAAACAGTTCTCGTAGAAAATACTACTGTTGAGAAACCTCCATTAGGGAGGCATATGCTCCACATTGGGAACGGATATGGATTTAATAAAAATATATATCATCTGTCATTCTATCAATAACAGGACCTTATAACCTTGTGATAAATTTAGATAGTATTTGATATTTAAATAAAATCCATTTTCAATATGAAGGGTTTTTAAGAGGATTTTCGACTAGAGTTTGGCTATTCGTTATTACTACCTCAGGTCAAAAATAAGTCTTAAAGACAGTGAGATAGATGAAAATGTTTAAAATGCAAATGTCCAAGTGGCAATACTTATAGTTTACACTCCTAATCAACATTACTATCAAATTATCTCATCCATGATCAACAAGTCACACAGAAAGCGACTTGCTGATAACTGATCCTTTCCTAGCCATATAGTTACTTAAGTGAGAGGGTTGAGAAATAATTTTATGTCTAATTTTCTTTGAATATCCTATGTCGCATTCATATAATGCTACATTTACTTTTATTTACTCGACTGTGAAGCCACAGTGCTGTGTTGTTAATATTCTTATTTAAATTAAAATCTATTTATATTTTCATGTATTTAACTTAAACTTTTATTTATCTACTTTAACATGACGAAACTTATGCCGGCGTACGAACCCGTTTGTAATTTGAGTATTAACTTTTTAATACCGACAAATTCATTGCATATTTATTTGTATAATTCTTAGTCATGGGAAATAAAAGTTTTTCTTGTGGTTTTAAAACAAAACGTTTCGGGTATATTACGATTTTAGAAATTAACTGAGGAAACAATTTATCTTTTGGAAAGTATAAATAAATAACAATAAAAAGATAAAATAGGCGAAACGATATTATTTCATATTTTTCATGTAAAATCAAAATATTCACGCCTGGTCTTTAGCCGATTGGTAATCGCATCTGAGCATTCACTCTTTTCAGTTTCAATGCTCAAAATTTTTGATCTATGATTTTGTGCGTGCATATTTTTGATGTTTACATTTCTTCCATTCTATTCTATTAAAAAAAAAACTGAATGTCAAAAGACCGATAAGCGTACTATTACCAAGTTCCTTGTTAATAGTTTTATCAACACCCTTGAAGAAAAGATGTTTAATTATTTTTTTTATTAGATAATTATTAGTCTATATAATATATAACAGAAGCGGACATGATTGGAAAATCACGATACTTTTGAGCTACGCCTAAAGACAGTACGTGACGAATACAGTGATTATGATATCTAGTTATAGTAACACCTCACTTACATCACCATATACTGTTTCAAATTGTTCTTAAATTATGTATTTCGCAGCGCAACAGCGTTGATAAGGATCAAAAATGATGTGAGAAATATCGAAAGAAAATTCTTCAAGTTAACGTGATAAGATCATACATGTGTGCGAAAATAAAATAAAGATTAATTTTATAAAATTGCAGAGCTTTCATGAGTTTTTTTATGGAATTTCTAAATGCCCAACCAAATCAGAAATATAATAAATATATAGATGAACTTTTGTTTTTTCATATTTCACATAAATGATTAAATTAAAATAAAAGAAACACTAGCCGACTGTTTTTAGCCGTTTTAGTTATTTTAATTTGAAAATCTGAAATTAGCTTTACAACTGGAAAATTATAAACTCAGTAGTCTTGCCCTCCACTGCAAAATAAAAATAAGTTCTTATTTATTACTTGTTTTATACATACATAATTAAAAATCAAAGATGAAGTGTACAAATTAGTTTAATATGGGAAATATTAATTTTATGGATTGATAATATTCTTTCGTTAATCTGATAAATATATTTCCTTTATTGATTGAATTAGCATTTACTTCCAAGCCATTATATATTGCTTAGTTAATATAAATTTAAACATAGTATGGATGAAAGCATAAGCCAAAATAGCCATAACCATATCTATATAAAATAATATTTGTAGAATTAAAATACTTTGATATATTTCACCTCATATTTCCTTTAGTATATAAAGTCAATAAAATGTATGATGGAAACGTGTAGACTCGTAAACAAATTTACTAACTGAACGCTACCAAGCTTATAAGTAACAACTCAATGAACTCCGAATTCACACCTTCGCTTTTCGCCGTTAAGCCGTTACGCTAACGAAATAACGACCCATCATAACGGTCGTTTAATCCCGTTTAACGGCACCCTCCGTTCTCGTTCTCCGCGCATGATTTATCCCTTCGAAGTTTTCAGCGCCAGTCATTTTTGATACCGAAAATCGACACCCAAATCCAACAGAAGGGAAGAGAATGGTAATTTTTAATTCGATATCAACGCCTCGTTAGAGATGGAAGCTTTTCCGAGAAGATAAATTGGGGTTCGATTGTGTATCCAGAATTAAAACGATTATAAATTCACGAGGAATAAGATTTCTACAAGATGTTGAATGCGATGCGGTGGCTATTTTAAATACACGCTTTGGTAGGCAGTCAATCGATTGAATAATTTTAATGAACGATTTTATAAAAATATTTACAATTTTAAATTTTGTTTTTTTCACTTTTGTTTGGAAACCAGAAAATTCTTTTCATTGAGTGGGCGTTGTATTAACAATATACTAACAACACAAATTAATAAGGTTAAAAATAGCGTCTCCGTTTGCTTATTTTAGTTTATCGTGTAATTAAAAACGAATTTATCATAAATGTCAGACATAGTAAAAACGTTTTAAAGCATTATAAGTTTTTGGCCTTAATATGAAAAAGTCACTTATAAGAACAAAAAATCAGATTATTTTTAGTAGTGTCAAAATAAAATATATTAAATAAACGATGCAATTATAATGCTATCTATTGCCGTTCCCAATTTGAAACAGAGTGTCGATACACATATACCCGTACTTCATAAATAAAATATTCAATAAGTTATTTAACTTAATACAAAATGTTGGCAAATAATATGACTTTGTGCTATATATAGCATGAAAGAGAAGATGGTATTGATTGAAACTTACTCAAAGGATTTTAAGACAAAAACCAATTGAGTGGTGTTTCACAGCGAAAGAAAGCGATTGCGGTAGAATAAAGAAAATTTGTGTGTCTCCTAAAAACTTGTATTTTTGGAGATACGAGGTTGTAGAAAATTACCGACAAAACTTGTATTGTAGCTTATCTCGATAGTAGTTCCACAAATACTCTTTAATTAAGTTACACTTTTTTCCTCGATTCATTTAAAAAAAAATATATATATATTATCACCTCTTCAATACTCTTAACCTGATTCTTTTAAAACCTTACTAGTGTATTTTAACTATTATTGTTCAGTAGTTGATTTTATTATTATTTTTAATTGGCCATTAAAATTATCTGCAAAAGCTTCGCTTAAAATCTTTGTTACCAGTTAAAAATCTTTGCAATCCTAGGAATTAAATCTGCAAACTTTTGAGTTTCGTGTGTCTCACTTATGTACTTTTAGGCTTAAATTTCATAAGCTTTATTGTATTAAATTCGTGGGTGTTGGTTTCAATTGGCATTTAAGTAATATTCACTGTTAATGTATAAATTTAAACCAATAAATTACCAGACAATTGAATACGAACTGTGAAGGGTATATATATTTTTGGTTAGTTGAGATTTATAATGAAGAATAACGGTGACATCAAAATAATGGCGTAAATGAACAATGAGGAGAAGATTTTTTCTTAATAAAGAAAAAAATATTAAAAATATACGATTATGACAACAGATAATTTGGTGTTTTTTTTAATTATATAAGATAAACTTGATGAGATTTTTGCTGACATTTGAGAGCAGCTTGAAGAAAAAAGACTCACAAACCTCCATTATCATGATCTCAGATATTAATTTTAAACATTACATTAAACCTTGCCAGTATTTGAAACCAGACCCATTTGACTGCTAAGGTAAATTTGTTACCATCCAATCACAAACATTGGTAGTTAAAATAATAGAAAATAAGGAATTTAAGATTTCGACTGAAGGTGCTTGGTGGAATTTAAATATTAAATTTGAAGTCAGATCAAGTTCATCCGTGCACTTGAACGCCTGAGATTCCGAAAGGTGAAACCCGGGTCATTAGTGACAACATCTGTGGGAGTGTACATAATTTGAACGATTCAAATTTAAATAATGAATTATCTGAAATTATTATTTATTTAAAATAATTAACAAGGATTTGATTTGAAACATAAATGAATGTAACAAAAACATGGATGATATGGAATAACTAAGTTAAAATTGAATGAAAACAGTTTTGATAGTGAATTCTATCGAATCCAACTAAATTTGATTTATTAACAGAAATCATAGTGATTTATTTAAGCCATAAAATAAAACATATAAAAATGTGTGCCATATTTATTATTGTTTTTTAAAGCGTGCAAACTTTTTATCAAATAAAATATTAAGGTATTATACTTTTTGAATATTTTTTTGTACTACTAGTCAAAAATAGCAGCCTCTTTTCAGATAATTGAGTAGAGAACGATGGAATAAGTTAGCTAATCACTTGCTCTAAGTTCTTTTTTCATGAACGAATAGTGAGTGAGTGGTGAGAAGCAAAGGTTTTTATAAATCAATGGAACATTTAAAAGTTTTATAAAGTCCTTTCGAGTAAAATAAAAATACACCAGTTTTATCCACTCGCTTAATTTTTTTTTCATAGCTCATGTATAAAATAGAGTATAAAATCCTATTAAGAATTTCAAAATATACGTGTTAATCAATTGTGTATTTATTGTTTACATAAAAAAGCGAGTTGGATGATGAACATATGAACTTCAAAGAATATTTTTCGAGCTAAATCACTTCATCAATCGTGTGTTTGTGTTTATTCGAAAAAAATATTACGAGGAGTCATTAATTTTTCATTTCTCATAACGCAAGTTCACAAGACTTTCAAGTCTATACGTACACTTCAATCAATCAATCATAAACCATGGTCAATTTTACATTTGAGGGTTTGGTATAAAAAAGCGGCAGTTTTCGTAATTTTTAAATCAATTTAAACGTAGTTTTTCTTTTAACTCGATGGCTGCCACAGACAAGATATCTCGTAAAAATTTTCGTGTTCAACACGCTAGAGACGAGTTATCTCGTCAATAACTAATTAAATTAATAGTTGCAAATTATAGCCGGTGTGTTAGGTAATTACTACTAATTATCTACGGCAACTAAAAGGTTAAAGATAAAACATCTCAAAAAAAGTAATGAAACATATTCTATCAGTATTATCTTGCTTTAAGTCAGTTTAAGTTCATCCGTGCTCTTGAACGCCTAAATATGCCGAAAGGCGAATCCTGGGTCGTTAGTGACAAAACTTGTGTGAGTGTACATAATTTGAACGATTCAAATTTATTATCTTGCTATTTAATATAATTTACATTGTTTTGTGAAACCTGTTTAATGACCGTCAAGTTTACTATACAACTGCCACTTTTGTTTTAAACTCGATATAGTCTATTTATTGATTTGGAATTTACTTGGTAGAACTCCATTTTAATAGGGTAAAAATATCAAGGTATTTCAGTTTTACAGTTTTTTATATGTTATACGTTGATAGCTATTTCAGCTTTCGCCATCGTCAGAACTATGCTTTAAACGTAAATTTGCTCAGCTTTATATACTGGCTAAGAAGAGATACACAATGCATCATATTATTCACTCTAACATAATAATCCTAATTCTAATTAATTCTAATTAATTCGATGTAGTCTTTTTTTTAAAAAATAAGCGGAATTGTCAGCTCTATACAATCACGTATCTAACTCATTTTCGAACCACAATCACGTTACCAAGCCTTTACTTTCCATCAAAACACATTGACCTATCTGGCATCGTTTTTGTTGTGTTATTGCGAAGATGACCCTAAAGTCAAGTGTTGCCGAATATCATTAAATACCTATGGATTGCTATGAAGGTCTCGTATTAATTTGACTCCGTACTTTCATCACGTTGGTAATGACAAGGTAGACTTAGAAACGCTAAGCTCAGATGAAAGCAAAGATCCCAGCATTTATACGGATTTGTCTTCCCTGGGTTTCCCTTACTGGGCCAAGTATATGTCGAAGATTTGTATTTTAAAACATTTACTTGAATAGCCTTTTCACGTTTAAACTATAATTTTATTATAAGATTTGAATAGACGTTTTGGTTATACTTAATTTTTTCGCAATTCCCTATATTATTTATTTAGGGTCTAATGTGTTTTTCTGTTAAAAAAATGGCCATCGTAAAACAATAAGCAGATGTTTTATTGGTAAATGATTTGAATTGAAATAAGTGCTAGAGTTGGCACGATATGTATTATAGATGATAAATACATAATTGAAATATTAGTAACGTGTCTTTATAATAATAATAATAATACAAACAGTTAAATATTAAAGTTAGATAAATGTCATTTCTCCCGCGTAATTTATGTCCGTCCCCCATTTTTTTATACACTCTCAGGTGTTCGCATTTTTTTGGGCCAATGAACTTCTTTGGCGCCAAATTCTGCAAATATTTCAAATGACAGGGTTTATTTTGTTAAGTTGCCAAAAAGAAATGGAATATAGAGACAAGATTAAATTAAGAAAATTGGTGACGCCGTTAATTTATTGTATTCAAACTTCTACCGACACATTTTATAATGAATACAGTATTTTTAAAATATTTTTTTCATGTTAAATGAGTATTGAATAATATTGTGGCGAGTGTCGTCACGGTTATTTAACATGTCAATTCTAATTAATCAACTGATGACCTATTCAACCTTAAGAGAAAACTTGTCACAGTCAAATGTTTCAAAATGACATTCTTGATTTTACACACCTTAAAATATCATCGTTTGTTGAACACAATATTTTTTTTTTGTAATTTGATTACTACAGTATTAAAATATAAACAACGTATTGTTATAATTTGAGAAAGATGCGTTTTTGTGTAAATTTTATAATGAATATTTTCACTCCTCTTTGACAACAACAGTTTTGTAATTTTTTCATTTTACAATAAACTTTTTAACATAGATTGAGTTTGTAGGTAATATACAAGATTAAGAACTATTTTGACAGGGAACGACATAGCCATCCGCGGGATACCGATACGTTAATAAGGGGCTCGCTCAATCTTAAAGTAATTCTCGGTGTTCTAGAGAAAGAGTGATTTTTTTAACACTTCTGTGAAATTATATGCAATACTTAAATAAAAAATCGATCGTTACTTAATACACTTATTGTATATAACAATATGCAATTTACCGAAAAATTATCAATATAAATGGCTAAAAATGTGTATACTGAAGCTGTTGTGGATAATATATATGTCAGGAATTGCAGATGTACAATAATTTGCTATGAGAATATTGTTTTCTATTAATTTAACAAGAGGCTCGCCAGCCTAAGTAAAATTTAGCAAAGGGCTCGCGCGAGCCCCTCCGAGCCCCCTCCAGACTACCCCTGGACATATTTATTGGTATTTAAGATTTACGCATATGGTATATATATATATGTATATGAGAAAAAATGACATTTCTGGTTTAACTATACTATTTATAATTGCAGAATTGTTTGAAAAAAACTGTTGTCCAAATTGTGTTCTAAAGTTAATATGATATTTTTCCTAGTGAGCCAAGAGGTATTTTAGTATTTAAAATAAAATTATGCAATCCAAAAAAACAAAGACGTAATTGTAGTTAAAAGCCCAATAGTTTTTTTTACCGTTTTGCTACTTGGTTCACTTCACTTCTCACTGGCTCGTACCATGAGCTTTGCGGAATGAGAAGATGGAGACTTTAATTGATATTAGAAATTTGTATTTTGCTGTATTTTTGACAGTGTTTTCTCTGTGGAAGTGTTTTAAAAGTATACAAACGTATCAACAATAAATTTTAGTATAAAATATTTAATGGGAAAAAGTATGACGACCGTGTTATTGTTAAATGAAACAAGAAAGATTGATAAATTCGTCAAGAACTTTTTATACAACTTGATAATTAAACTACTAATTTATAACAAACCTGGGATTTGAATTTATTACACTAAAATAGCATACAACTGCGTATTGCTCTATTGGAATGTTTGATCTGAGTTTCTAGCATAGCTTATGGTCCCACTCTAGTTTTTGTCGATTACTGTTTTATTACGGGCACCATATTTGGTCAGCATATAAAAACTAGATCCTACAGTTCTAGATGAGAGTATGAATTCAATTTAAAAAATCACTAATTGTATTTATGTCATTTAGAGACACACAGCAGATACAAATATTACGTTTTAAATGTTTGTATTATTTAATATTGATGTGTGTATAAATGCCGTGAGCCATTGATCCACTAAAGGTTTTAATGTTTAAATATTCCCAAAATTAATATCGCTTTTCTTGTTTTAGCAGTCAGTCGTGTTTTGACAGTTACCATATCCTCAATTCCCTATAATTTTTACCCAAATTGTTTCTCTGACTAGTTTTCTTTTTTTTTTTAGCTCATCGAGAAATTTGAAAACCTCAATTCCCTATACTTTTTGCCCATATTATCTTCGTGACTAAAATCCTTTAAATTTTCGGGATTCGCCAAAAATTTCTCAATCCCAAAATCCCAGGATCGCGACCATACCAATCCCGGGATTACGAGATCGCAAAATTGAACGGGATCCCGTGATTGGAGACCCTAGTTACTATCTATTCGCTAACAATTAAATCGGGTTTGTAAATTAATATTTAACTCTAAAATATTTTTAAAAGTATATTAAGCATTGAGTGATATCACTTTTACAGTGTCCACTGTCAATACTTGATGAATACGCATTAACTTAAGAAAAACACAATATTACTTTATTAAGTGGAAATAAGTACAAAGAAGTATAGTGCTTTTCTTAATTGAGTGATGATGAGAGATTATGAGACAAAAAAATGATTGAGCGGGGATAACAATAGTGTACGCTAGTTTTCTAAAAATATTTAAGTCGTTGGAATTATTTGTTTACTGTTAAATTAACAATATTTAACATTTTTTTGCTCGATTTATAACATAAATTTAATTTAAAAATGAACTTCCACAAAGCTACCGCCGAACTCATCGAAGATAATATATAATTTATTTCTTCGAACAAAGACTGTTTTAATTAACGTTGTATTTATGCAAACTTGCACAGATGGCGTTTATCACGGAATTGACAAGAAATCGTGTCTCATGAATTTCCTCGCGTGCATAAGGTTTACAAGAAATGCTTCTTCAAAATAAATCAATCAGTCACATCAAATTTAAATTTAAAATTATGTTTGTTTGTTCTCGACGACACGTTATTTATTTATTCACTCAACTAATTAATTATTTTAATGTTATTTTTATTATAATATACAACCATTGTTATAACGGACATCTGATTTCTATAAGATTATTATTTATTTTAGAGAAATTTAAATACTGTTTATTCGATATTTTAAAATTTTCGATTTTATTGAAATGTTGAAGAATCATGACTGTTCAATATTTTTAAAATGACTATTCTGGATTCCAAAACATTTGTTTTTACTCGAGTTTAAATATAATGAATTATGTGTTTCTGTCTAGAGTAGGTTTAAAATGATCATTTCAAAAACATGCCGAGTTTTTCTTTACTATCCTTCAATGAGTATTACTCACCACACCACGTAACATAAACAGTGTTCTTGACTAAGAGACATATAAAGTATTCAAAAACAGGACATCTTAGAGTGGGAAAATACAAGGACGAGCAGAGTTAGCTCCTTGGGAAAATACTAGATCATCATAAGAATTCATTGATACTAGAAATCAGTAAACATAGGTCCTGAATAGGGTTTGCAATACCGGTAAAACAGAAATCCCGAATTTCTTTTATTAAAAATAAAGCAAATTGGGATATAGAGATTTTACTTGTAATCACATAAGTTATAGCCAATATTGTATAAGAAAATATCTTAAAACTATCCAACAGCACTTATTTATTCAAATAAATTGTATAGATACAAACATTTTTATTTTAAACGATTAACTTGATGTTTCTATAGTCCATGGCACAGTGGCCATCGCTGTTGGCTTCCATGCCGGACTTCATGGGTTCGAATCGCAGTACGAACAGCATTTTTTCAATTGATTTATTGCTTTCTGCTTGAAAGCTGTTTGCAATATCTAAAAATTCCCTCCCATCTTTTCAATCCTAAAAAAACGAAGCACAGAGAGAGCGATTAGCTGTTCTAGCCGTATCCTTTCTATTCCTACTTTTTTTTCTTACTATAGAGATGAATATTATGAGCCTCCATCAAGCCATTTCCTCCTGCTTTATGCATTATTGATATCACATAATGATATTGTTTTTTGAAATGATGTGTTGTTATTTTGCTGTTAATCATAGATACACTATCCATTGGTTTTTTTCAGTCAAGCATTGTTCCTTGCAGAAGTACTACCCATTATCTAATTAGTAATCTTTGCAATCTCATATTTTTACAGTAAACCAATATTGATATCTGCAATTCAGAAATTTTATAATATTTATTTAAGTATTTCTGGTATTACAACCTATTCATGAAATTCAATTCTTCGTTGTACCGCCGCAGAGAAGACATTAAAAATGTGTTTTCTCTAATGAATCGTATACGTTCACGTTGGAAATTGTTGTAATGTTATTGTGAATTTGATGATTCGCAGGTTGTAAACCACTGCCACAGTTACTATCACACCGGTACAGACATTGAGTGATGGACATCGTTATATCAATTTATAGCGACGGGTCAGCGGCGGTCAACCGTTGGGTCGGAAATTTATTCGCAATCGTCCTAAAAGTGACGGGGCGAAATTAAAATGATGAATGGTTAGCGCGACTCTGCTGTTTGATGTGATTTTTTTATTGTTATTATTTCGAATGACTGCTATTTGTCTGCGATGTCACATCACTTGATAAAAGGAGTTTTTATTTATGAGGAGTTGTTACTATTTTGAGGATCGGTTATTTTATTTCCTAGAAGCGATATATCTTGTTAAAAATTATATCTCTTCACAGAGCACTGGATATTTCGAAGAATTTATTGAACAAAAAAAATGGTACGACGTCGAATAAAAAAATTAATGAAAGACAATTCCTGTCTATATTATGTTCTAAAATATATATTTTTTTAAATTTAGTTTCGAAGAACTCAATTGTTACCATGTTAACAATTAGAACTTTTAACTTTTTAGAAGAATGATGAATTCATTGCTTTATTCATATATCTGTTTTGTAGTTGGGAGTAACTCAGTTTTGATTGATGGAATTGACCTTCAAAAATTAATCCTGTAACAATTCTTATCACATAAAATGATTATCATCAATTATATCTTAGTGTTTTACCAAAGCAATAACTACAACATGAAAAAAATCCTCACGCCCGTTTACAATGAAGATTAATCATGCAGATAGCTAACAGATATTTCAATATATTTTTTTTACGCGTACTGCTTGCTATGCTTTAAGCTAACCTCTCTTTATCAGAAAGAAGATAATTAGATAATTCTCTCTTGACAGTTAGCTATTCGCTACGGCTATATCTTGTGTATATTACCTTTCTTGATTGACGACATTGTTTTTGTATACCTAGTTCAACCGAACGTTTATTATGTAATATTTTTTATTATTTTATAATTTAAATGATAACAAAAATGCGAAATATTTTGAAATTTGAAGATAATATGAGATACATTCAATGATGATCACAAACACCCACGTCTTAATCAGAGCCTTCCTCAGACCCTTTGGCGCATAGAACAAGGCGTAGATTTTGCGCCGAATGTGATTTCCTATAAGTTATTGGTATTATTTTGCCACCCATATGCTCCTTCAGTGCCTCGGCACCCAGAGCGATCGTTTTATTTGCCAATCCCTAGCTACGGCTCTGGTCTAGATCTTAAATATTAATTTGACATTGACCTTACCACACTGGGCGACTATTTCCATAACATTGAATAAATCAACTAGTTAATTTTAAATTACTTGCTCAATATCAAGAAACTAACATAAACTGAAAAACATACAGCTTTCATGTAATATAATAAAAAAATGAGTGTTTCTTAAAATATCTTTTGAAAACGCACACAAAAACCAATTAATTTTTTTCGTGTGTAATGTCAAATACGTCCAAATAAATTTCGTATACATTGGGACACGTGTCTCAACATTAATAACTTCAAAGTGAAATAAATACTTCTAGTAATATGATTTATAGATGTCAGAATATGAGTTATTAGTCATGTCATATATTTTTTAAATACGTCTGCAAACTTAACTGAAATAAACTGTTTGGTAAAAAATGTTCGGAGTTAATCTAAGCAAAAGATTGCTTACTCGGCTAACAATCGAAATTTTTATTTTTCAGTGTTTATAAAATAATAAATACTGTTTTGTTTTGAAAACATTTTTTACCATGTTTAATGCCAATGTGAAGCATATGTTATCCAGTTGATCAAACTCCTCTTTTTGAAGACAGTACAGATAGAAACACTTGGAAAAACAAGACTAGTCGATAGCAGATTGTTCTTGCTAACCCCCGTGGGAGAGAGTTTTGCATATGACAGACATGCTTCTAATCGAAAATAATTTTCAGAGATCTGTGGAAAAAATAATTTATCAATCAGTCCGTATTGGGATTTGAGCCTGTTTTCACCGTAACTGAAAACAATGACGTTGACCATTCGACCACAGACATAAGCAAGTATTGGCAGTATATATTCTCCCCCCATTATAATTATATTTAACGATCATGGTACTAAATATACCACACGCGTAATTTTATGTCTCAGTTCAAATTTCCAAAAGATCTTTTTAGTATGTGAATTAGAAGTAAAGTCATGACGTAGACCATGGGTGGGGAACCTTTTCATTTCTGTGGGTCACATATTCATTTATCTGATTCAACATAAGGCCGGAGTAAAGAAAACGTTGACACCCCCTCCTCCATAAACTAAATATTTTTAATTCACAATGTAAAATAGTCAAAATGTAATTTGGCAAAAGTAAAAGCAGTGCAAAAAAATATATGACACAAGTCAAAAGGCCGTATTAGTGTAGCCAAAAGGCCGTAAGTTCCCTATCACTGACTCTTTGGATAGATTGCATTAATTAGAAATTGGATTCATTGATTTTTAATCTTCCTCTAATTTTTCCCAAATCTTAATACTGTTTTAAATAATAGCCTAATAATATGAAAATGATCAAAGTACCGTTATATTCACACAATCAATAGTATAATAGCATTAAAAATTTAGGCCAATATATTTTGTCGGACGCTTTTGACAAGGAAGCTTATAAATGCCGTTGTTTTTAAACGATACATTTAATCGAAGTTAATTTCAAAGAGCTTAAATGGACATTAATTGAAAATTTAAATAGGTTGTATCATTGCAAAAATTAACAGGCGAATCCATCAAAAAGATCGATTGTTTTCGCAACTTCAAATAAGTTGACCACCCCTAAAATGTATGAAGTCTTAAAAAAATTACCAATCTTTCAACGTCATGCTATAATTTCTGATTTAATAACTTTTTTAGCTGTCTGGCCAATATATTCGTATAGACAGCTGTGTCAAGAAAGTTTTTAAGCACTGTTATTATTACTTACAGATTTTCTTGTACGGTGTATTCACTCAATGGTTGGTTCAAAGAAAATGAACAGGTGGCATACTTAAATGGAAGAACACAGTTATAATTTTTAAAATATATTTTCCTAAGGTAACTGCAGAATGAATCAGTTATATAAAGCAATATCTCAATAGTGAACAAGTTGGTTACTTCTGATATGAATAATAAAATATCATTATATAATATCATTTAGACAAGAAAACACGTAAAACTTAAACTTATTAAATGTATATTTTTTTAAATTTTGAAAAATGTATTTAAGCCTAGTACATATTGTCGGTATTCTGCCAGAAAATTTTGTCAATTACTCTGATAAGATAATCGATTTTTTCAGCAAACAGCGAGGCGGTAGACAGTAACGTCTTACCTGGGCGAAGTCACCGCGAACGCGATTGGATCACGTGGTTACTATAGCAACGGAGACCATTTGATATTTTCGTGCCGCATCGAGTCGCTTTGATTTTGTCCACGTAAGACGTACAGTAAAACAAACCAATAAACAACAATTAAACATTTTTTTACAGTTCAAAAAAAAGTATTAGCTAATCGTCTTTGAGTAACTATAGAAATAAGAAATCTGTACTGCTAAAAAGCGTTAAATTATGGGGTCTGTCATTAATACCTGCAAACAAAACATACTTAGTTCGTATAACTTCTTTAAATATCGAAACAAATAAATGTGATATGAGTCAGTTTGTTCATTGAGACTATAAATCGTGTTAAAATCTATCGATGTATTCATAACTCAAAACTCTCCAATTTTGACTTAACATTTTTATCAGTATACCGACGAATTGTATTACTATGATGTAAATTCGAAATTATTTTCTAGAATCTTTTTTATGCGATTTCTAAGTTATGCGGTCTTTTAAAATTCACATTTAAAATATAGAGGTATGTTTACTTTTTTGGGACTAGAAGTGTTTATATAATAAAAACACGATTACTTTCGTTGTCGTGCAAAATTCAGTGTTCCTCGGCTTATTACAAGGTAACATTAACACTTGCAGCAGGTTTTTTTGTGCATGTTGTTTGTATGTGTAGCAGGCAAGTTCATACGGCTTCGTCAATATAATAAACTAATAGCAGTAAATTAAAACAAATATTTTTATCCATGTACGCTCCTAACGTTGAGCAAATGGCCTCCTAATGGAAGTATCTTAACATAAGTTATTTTACGAGAGCTTCACAAATTTTACAAAATAACTAAAACTGGTATCGCGTCCAAAATAAATTTCTAGTCAAATATTTTTTTCGGCTAGTAAAAAGTCAAGTTACTCAGTCGCTCAACCTCTATTTTTTCAAGGAGAGTAGTAGGGGATGAAGAATAAAGCTGGGACTTAACAAGTGGTTAACTAATCGCTCTCGCTATGCCCAGTTATTAAAAGATCGGAAAGTTGAGAGAGGAGGAAATTTTAGACATCACAAACAACCATGTCTTCGATCAAAAAACTGAAATAAAGATTTTAAAATATTATTTTATGCCTGATTGTTTTCTTAATTTGTCATAAACTATTTATATGCGATTCTGGGTATATTTTGACTCACTGTTTCAAAGTTATGCGGTTCTTAAAATTCATTAAATGGTTTATAACGTTTTCTGAAATGTTTTATGCGATATCTTGTGGAACGCATCTACCGCTTACTAGATTATTCATCGGTACTTGTTTTTTTTCATGGTATACAATTATTGTAAAAAATTAGATGATAAACATTATCGATGAATTGGTAGTAATGTTGATGTATTTCTATCCATTATTATTATGCCGTTGTGTGTAATACGCAGTTTCTGTTGCATTGGAATGAAATTACATCACAGAGATTGATGTGATTATAAAGTCATGACCACTTTTTGTTTATGAACTTGCAGTATTACACAGAACGCATTGAACTATGTAGCTCTTTTTATATGATTAAAATATGTAAAAGAAAAATACACAGGCGCTTATAATATTTACAAAATTTATTGATGATTTCATTCTGTGTTAACAATTATTTGAAAAGTAGGACAGTAATTTTAGTATAATTTTGTTGGATATACTGGTTTTCAGTTGATTGATGTAAAATTTAATAGTGCCAATTAATTGCATTTAAAATAATTCGACTTCAACCAGCGTACGTGTGGTGCTATTGTTTCAATATATGAATTTATTATTATTTTCAATTGTACCTTTGCTGCAGTAAAAAAGTTTGTATTTGAAGCGCTATTTGAATTATATTTTAATTGTATGGCAAGTATCGTATGTACAGCATCAGTAATAAGAAAAAGTAAGGTAAAGGTTTGAGTTTTTTTAACATAGACTAATGCGTAAAATATTATTGGAACATGATATTTAAAAATATTTCATTGTAATTCATATTACCTACCAAATAGAGCAGTGATGTACAGTATATTCAACAGTAGTTCAAATTAATCCATTTTAATTGTTAAAATTGTTGCAGATTATAATACAATATGTCACGAGTCTAAAAAAATATACAGTGGCGGATTAAGAACTTGGAGGTTCCAGGCGCAATAATATTTAGAAGGTCTGTTTTTCGGATAAATTGAAACGTTGCAAAATAACATGTGAATTAAATATGAATAAAGGAAACTAAATTAAAAATATGTGGGTTATTTATCAAATGAGCTTTTTTGAGATCCCTAAAATTCGGAGGCCCTAATGACGCGCCTCGTTCGTTTATGGGGTAATCCGTCATTGCATATAATAGAATATATATTGATTAATAACTAACTGCACACTAACTTATCCAGCCTTTATTCGATGTGTATTACGTGCATTCAAAATATTAAAAAAAAAAAAAATTGCTTCCAAAAAGTCTTGCAAAAAGTGTAGCCTTTTAAACTTTTTATTGTTGAGAACCACATGTAAAGCGAAAACAGGGAAATAAAAGTTTACTACACAATACATTTTTCACCATTCATTTGAGAAAGCGAGTCTTTGTTTTTTTTGTAGGTCACAATAAATTACATTTTGGGCCACATATGGCCCACGAGCTGTGAGCTGTGCGTCACTGGTATCGATACAATAATGTCAGTTAACATCACTAAGCAGTGTAATGTGATATTTTATAATGAAACATAGTTATTGTATTAAACATAGTTATTTTTAATCCTTTATATAAAAGATGCTTTTAAATTTTTTATTCAAATAACCTCAAAAGTTGTTAAAATCACCTATTTAAATATCTCTCGCGGCTCGGAGACTAGAAAAATACTTCTCTGCAGATGGGGGTCGTTTAGGGACCCCAGTGGTTTTCTCATTATTGGTCTTATTCTTATGAATTTTAAAAAAAAATAGTCTAAAGGTTTTAAAATATCTCTGCATCATTCCTCATACATTTTTTTTTTACAAAAATCGTGGTTTTTTAATAAATAATCATATTTTAAGTTGCGGGTAAAAAACACGTCATCTCAGCACAAATATGAATTTGCAACTGACGCGTTTAGCCCAGCTATCTTACGAACGATCGCTGATAAGCGGGCGCTTATCTCGTTATCACGTTATCGCGTATTTATATAAACTAAAAAAGGTCCAAAGAACTATGATATAAGAATACCTTAATTATAAACATTGTATCATCCATACTAAAATAGATATTTAAGAAAATGTGGGTATTGGGGTCGCATTTCTTAAGCTTAGAACCGGAAAAGATATTCACTGTTTTGTCAGTATTCTAAAATTGTAAATAATTTGATATTCTTAATAATGTCTTTCTGTCAGATAAAACTTAACTGAATCCAAAAAGACTGAAGCGTACAAGGGTAGGGAAAACGTCATGATTTGGCGGGAAATGAACTGATTTATATTTTTCACGGCGTGTAGTGACATCTGTAGCGTGATTCGCCAATCTCCCCCATTAGTGAGTTGTGAAGCTCGTAGAGGCGTTTAAGTTAGACAAATAGGTTTGCGTTGTGACAGGTTGATTGGCGAGGAGTGCGTTTGTCGGATTCAATTTCGCAAGTCACGGGAAACCTTTTCCTCAAGGCTTGATAAAAAATAGAAAATTACAAATTCAGTTTGACAACACATATTTAATTTTTTATTCACATTTAGTTCTGTATCGGCTTAAAGAATGATGTTACACTTATAATGAGTTTTTTTATTGTTTCAGTCTTCACTTTAGTTTTACTTATAATATGATGATGCATTAAGACGATTCATTTGCATTTTTTTTATAACAATTATTGCATAAACTATTTTTAAAATCTCCCTCACGACAATCACTCATTCAATGATTTGTAGTGATTTTTTGAATTTTTTTTTGTCACTAAACGAATTCAATAAAATATTCATTGAACTACACACGATTCTTCTATGTTTTGTATTTTTTTTCTGTTGGATTAAAGTCAATCACTCTACCTTCCAAATTTGAATAAAATTTAAAGACGGCATCAATAACTAAAAAAAAAATATTTTAAATTGTCCCGAATGTTATCTTACAAGCCACACAAATTTAATTAGTATAATAATATTGTAGATAAGTTTTGAAACATATTATTTTCTTCTTTAAAGTTTTTTTGTCTTTTAATAACCTAGATATTGCGAATGTATTACTCGTTAAATTTAATGACCAATTCTTGATTATACATATTATAATGCATTGGTTATTATAGCATACATATTTACTTAAGCCAAGTCTATAATTTTGTTATTGAAAGCAATACTTCAATGTCACATTGTAAGCGATGTCGCTGTTATAATTTTTACTGTAATAATAATGATTAATAGTATTTTTTCTTTCCACAGGATAATCGACTCATTTGACCGAGCAACAGCAATGAATATGCATCAGCTATAAGCGATTCAATTGCATGCGCTCAATGATATTACATACAAAATAATGTACCACGACACTTTGGACAGTACTGCTACACCCAAGCTTCGCGTTCGGGAGAGTTCGGAAAAGGACGGAACCTGACTAAAAAATATATTTAAAAAATGGTGTTTAACGTTTACTTCACAAAAAGTCTGGACTGTAATCAGTAGGAGGGTGTATTTCAAAGAAAGTGAAAGAATACTAAAGTACAGCATGTGCCCTTCCGGGCGTCCACAGCGCGCTTCGACGGATAATCGAAATGCGAAAAAATTTAAAAGTTACACCTACCGGTCGTCTTCGTTAAATTTAGTTTCGTTTTTATTTGTGTTTTGTATTGTTTCACTTAGCGATGTAAATGTTTTTGCGTACCCTCAGATTTTTGATGATACCAAATTAGAAAAAAGCGATTTAGTACACGGCAAACTAAGAGTTCAGACTACTCCCACTTATGACAGTGACTATTATGAAAATGGTGTTGATGTCAATTACGAAGGTGCGTACGTCATTCCAACTGGTGGAGAAATTCGAGAGATGATTATTCCAATGAGAAACCATGATGACATTATTAATGTTTTTAAAGCCAAACCGGCGTCGGAAAAACGGAGTGGAAGTGAAGCGACCAAAAAAGACAGCGGGAGTGATTTGGAAGCAACGAAAATAGACGATATATTAAAGATCCAAAACGACCCAAAAGAACATTTAGTCGAAAACTCAAGTGAAACAGAAGATACTCCAAAAGTACAGGAAGCAAACAATATTGATGAAGTCAAAAAAGTTTCTGATAAAGCTGGTGTAAGTGACATGGACAAAATCGACGCAAATTTGAAAACCAAAGTTGCCAAAAAGATTCCAGGAGTTGGTGGTGGAGAAGTGAGAACATATTGTTTCGGGTTTGAATCCAAGTGTCAGTGTAGTGCAGATGGAAAGGAGCTGTCATGCAAGAGTGCTGGGTTCATAGAGGTTCCGTCAAATCTTCCAGCTACGCTGTTAAAACTGTAAGTCTTTGTTTGATATATATTTAATTAAATTTAATGACAATTTGTCTCACAAAAAGCTCGTGTTATACATTTCATACAAACAAGTCTAATTCATGCAAGTGACAATATTCAAAGCATTTTCAAAATTTATTTTATTATTTTTACAGTCGACGGTTACTTCATACTTAATTCACATACCTACCGTATTCGAAATTAAATTAATGAACTCTATTAATTCTACGCTATTCGTGAGCTCACTAAATATACTACTTTAGTAAAAAATTGTTGTTGTTAAATCAATTTATTTTAAAAGTTTTATTTCAAAAAATCACTGGAATAATGTATTTATTTATTGTATGCATATAAATTTATATTTAAATGTTAAAATATAGTCATTATTGATAGTTTCAGTAGTTTGATGGTAAAAATAAATGTTTGGTATTTCGTAATTCTAGTTTATGTGAATATTTAGTATAACAACACGTATCTTATTCAAACCTTCACTTACTGTAAATAATTGAATGTTTTGATTTTTCTAATATTTATGAAAATGCATAAATAATAAACAAAGATTGTAGGCTCTTAGATAGATAGATTTTGAGGTGATTAACTTATTAATCATTGGTCAATTGTAATGTCATTTATAACTTTCCTTTAATACTATTATGGTTTATTATTAACTATTTAATAAGCCTTATTAAAATGATATTATAAGATGTAATGAAAAACTTACTTATCGTGGGAAATGCTCACAAACAAAATATCATTTTTTTTTGTTAAAAGAATTTGATGCTTATTTTCTTGTATAGACTCGATCGATTTCTGTCTATAAATACAATGTCATTTCATTCGTCTACAGTTTCCTGTGGAAACGTCAAAAATATATTTTCCGAATCTTTTTTTGTGAAACAACAAACGTACATTAAAATCACCATTCGTCAAAACAGCATTATCGCGTGTTTTTTACGTCTGCCTGTGTCCGGTTTCATTAACCACGTTGACATAGTTGCATCTATGCAAGTTGAGCGGTAAAAATACTGTGAATTATAAATGTTTCATTATAAAATTGATTATTTTTTGATTCACCTACATATAAAAGTATAATGTAAAAAGTGATAATTGTAAAACACAATATTCTTTTTATCAATCAGGACAGCGTTTGACGTGCATGTCACGTCAAAAATTGTTTTGTTTGATGTTAATTAATCAAAGCAAAAGTTCACTGATTTCATTTAAATAACCTGATTTACTATATAAGATTAAAGTGCTTGTTTGAAATACTTTTTAAAAGAACTAATACATTTAATTATTAAATTTGACATATTCGCATTATTTTAATTAGATTATATATTCTAGAATTATTAAAAGTTATGAAAAAAATATACTCGATACTCTGGTTGGAACGTTTTAGCGTCAATAAAACACCGGTCTGTGTGTAATAACTTTAAATAAAAAAAAACTTTACATCTACTGGTTTTAGAATTATTTTCCCAGAATGACGTCAGTTTTTTTTGTCAAAATAACACAATTTTTTTATATATTTTCAATTCCTATTATTTTTTTTATTTATTGGACATAAATGGACTTACGCGCCAACGCGAAGGTTAGATTTCATTATCATTAAAAATATTCTTATAGTAGCAAAATAATAAAAAATATTACTAAGAATTTTAATTAAAAGATGAAAACCCACACATTAAAAAAATGTTTAAAAATCATCGTAGTCTTCATTATAAATAGTTTAATAAATGAGTTTAGATGCTTTTATGCAATAAAATTATTATTTACGTTAAATCACTTATTTTAAATTAACCCTTTTAAGCAGATTCAGATTTAGGTATCTATGTGGTACATTCGCATTGCAAACTTCTTCTTATTTCAACCATTTGCTACATACCAATATTGACTAGTTGATATTTATTGTAATTTACAATGCCTCAAACATTGCGCAAACTATTTTGTACTATTTTCGACGTTTCGGTACTCGAGTGTTAATACATATATAATAATATAATAACACATTTAGCTGCTAAATATTAAAATTCCACAAAAAGTCAAAGCTTATCTTTCAGAAAAAGCTGTATATGGGGATTGCCTGGCCAATTTACGAGGAGTATATTTTATAGGCATATAGTTAAGCGAGGTAAGGGTGGAATGACCTTGCCGAAAGGTTGAAGGTCCCTATGGGGCTTTAGAGGTCCCGCTTGGGAGTACCGCACTGTAAACAGAGTGTGTATATGCAATAGATTTTTTTTATTTTTAAAAGTATAAAGAGATTTGATTTAGGACCTTTAGTTGTTCAGTCATTTTAAGAAGGCATTCCCATTGATTTTTAAGGCTAAACAGAGTGCAGACATAAATTACATGTTTAAGTGTTTTTTTTTATACGTATCCATGATTTTTTATAGTTGAAATTCTTTAAGCACCCCTAACAAAAATCTTTTGAAAAATCAAAGAAAACTATGACAAAAGTTTACTGAATTAAGGATTTATGAAAATATTGTTCAGTTAAATGTTTAAAATTACACACACTTTCACAATATTTTTTAAAATTCTTACTACGTGGAAAGATTTTCCTACATCAATAGATGTCTATTTTTATTGTTTTAACTATCGATTCTTGGTGAAAAGGCATTATGTTTATATACATTAAAATAAATACATTGTACTGATACCATAATGTATTTAAATGATGAGTTCGGGTTTCTTTTATAACCGATTATTTTACAAATGCTCGCGATAATTTCGATAAAGTGTGTCATCTCAGTGTCATGTGGCAACCACATTATTCGCGATCCTTACAGAATAACACCATTGAAGGTGTAAAACATGTTTGAAAAACAAAAATGCTTGTCATCTAGCAAGAAATCACTGTCTCTAAAAGTGTTAAGCGTTATCCGTTGACTTCCTTTCGCAAGCCGTTAATACGGCCATCCAGTGGATCCTTTACTCTATTAATTATCTTGAGAAACGTCGGTCAGAGATATTGCCTTACATTGACTCACGCACAGATATCCTGTAACGGATATGTGTCATGTTGTAATATATTATCATCTTACAGCGTAATACTTACATGAATAAAGGAAAATCATCTTTTTGCGCTTTTGTATGAAAAGTATTATGAATAACTACAAATTACTAGGTGATTGTGCTACACAGTGAAATTCTTGTATGTGAATCAGTTTTGCAACATTACTTTTTTTGATTTCAAACGAAAACTTTGCTACTCAAAATTAGATTTGACAAAATATAGCACATTTTACATTCGAATATCTCTGGCACAAACATCTTGTTTAAAATACGTGCTTTTATTATGGCCCACAATTTTACACTCGATATTTTCGATCAGTACATATTATATGAGTGAACTAAAAAAACTTTATTACAAAAAATAATTATTATTTAAGAAGATGCGAGCTTTGAACATTATTTTATATCAAATTATTTGTGTCGGTATGCTTAAATTCGTTTATAAAACAACCAACAGTATAATTGTCTCAAAATAAGGATAGACAAAAATTAAGATAAACATTTATACTAATTTCACATTTATTTTTACATGATCAAAACCGATATTGTTTATGACGTGAATTATCAAATAATAAGATAATACATTATTTCAGTGCTGATTAATACAAAATAAAATAAATATTATATAACATAATTATAAGCTACCCTAATTTGAATATAATTGAAATGTTTACCACTCCTTAAAAAAAATTAAAAGCGCATAAAAAAAAAATTGAAAGTGATGACTAAGAATAAATTAGAATTTAATTTTAATCTGGGAAATTCGTAAAAAATAATTTATGATGTAACATTACTAAAATTGATGACTAAACGAAGATTAAATTAATCCTTTCCACCAAGTATTGACCCTAAAACTGAAAAACTGTTTTATAAAACGTCACAATTTGGACAAGACAGTTTAAAAATGCGTTCATTTAAAGTATTATCCATTAAATAATATGTTTAAATATTGTATAGTCCAGATGATGATGTTGAAGTGATGTCATTTATTTTCCTCTCTTATTGAATGTCGTTGATTTATCAACCATTCTGTGATCACGACCGTTTGTAGATTGTAAATGATTTATGAATCTAAGTAGAAGGTATGTATACAATAAGTCTTCGGTATTTTCTGTTGAGTAAGGCCTTTTCGCTATGGGGGTAAGTATAGAGAATAGATGGCAGGTTTATAATGGAGTCGATCCATTGTCGAGAAGATGGTCTAAAAACGACTATTATTTTGATGATCCAATAAGATCTGAGAAGAGATTTCCAAAATGACAGACCGTTTTTCAATAATGACAGTTTGATATGAAAGGCGAACGAAGACGAAATGATTTTATGTAATCTTATTAACAAATTCAATGGGATATTTTTTAATGTCATCATATTTCTAGACGTAAATTTACTTGGAAATAAATATACAGTAGAACAACACACTTTTTATTTAAATTTATTATTTATTTTACTGGTTGTGTTACTAAATGTGACACGTGTTTTAACAGATCTGAAAAGCATCTTCAGACTGATATAGCTATTACCATCAGTGAGATGACGTTTGTTTTAAATTCATGTTTATTTATTTGTTCTTTTCGATATAAAAATTAACGCGTAACATTTTTATTCAAATGTGGTCAAGGTTTCAAATTTTCAATAGATGTATGATTTTACTTAATTATGTAAGCATGTTATCGTATTACCTGATCCTTAAATCAAGAAGTTGAAAGAGCTGTTAGCTATTGTTTTTTTCGAAGGGTATACTTTTCAGAACGACAGTGGAAAAAAATAAAAAATCAGTTTTATTACTCTAAAAAATATTCACGAATCCTTATAATAAACTATGTAATTTCAAACACATATTTTCAAATATACTGTTCATATATTTCACTTAAACTATTTTGAATAGTAAATTTATTCAGTTATTTTTTCATTTACATTTAAAACAAACAAAAGCATTTCACAAAAGTAACATTTTTTGCTTAATATTAGAACCGCGTAAAAAGAGAATCGAGTGCATGTGATACTAATAATCAGATTAAAGTTATTCATTCAAAATAAACTCAACATTTAAGACTTTTATTGTCTATAAGTTAAGTGAATAGTTTTCCTTCTCTGCCCCTCACCATTCAATTCTTAATCACATCTGTTTCAAAATTTAAAGTTGTTTTATTAGTACCATTGACTATCATTATTGCTTATTATTACCCAATTATTTTTTTACTTGAAGTTATATCAAATCTATGTATTTAATTATCCTTCATTAATATCTATATATTTTTAATTATTATTTATTGTTGCCTATCAAATTGTTATAAAAATTGTATCTTAACTGTATCATTGAGAAGATATCATTTTCGGTGTGATGCAGAAAGGAAAAAAAAAGTTTATCGAAAAAAAAATATCTATAGTTAAGTACACTTGAAAATGGTTATTAATGAAAAAATAAATGGATCTATAAAGTATTTACAAAGTAACAAATTTCTTGTACTCGTATATTTATGTTAACCGTTTTCCAGTTTCAATGTAAATTTAAAGCGTGTTTTATTAAACGTAATCTCCGTAAATGATAACAATGACCCAAAACACGTACAATTCGAACTAAGCCGCCAATTTTAAGCCATCTTAAAGTCTATTCCCACCTATTAGCTTATTTGTAAATTCCAGTTAATTGTGTTTACCCTACCTTTTCGTATAAAGATATGATCGTAAGCCGAAATGCTATCCATAACACTTTGCGGGGTTTGTAAGTGTTTCACCTTACACATTGCGTGGGGACGCACTAACCCTACCATCTCGTAAGCACATTATCGCAATTCTCTACAGCCCTATTGATAAGGTGACCACAAATCATGTTATGTATGTAGGTATCTATACTTGATCTTGTTGTTGGAGCATACGAAATTACAAGGAATCTCGATAATAAATAAAAAATGTTTATAACTGTTTCAGAACTAGATAGTTCTGACTAAGGCATCCGATACCAGACTCTTTTTGTGATTCTAAAATCATTGACCATAATATAATTTGCAAAAGTCACAATTGATTAAGATCTCTGACGAAAAAAGTGATTAGTTAAGAGATTCCAGAATCTTCAACAATTTGAAGGGACAATTTAACAGATTCTACAGATATTCAAAAGTGTGAGACTTTTTTTAGCTCCTTTCTCAGAAAAACTTTCGAACTGACTGATTCCATAATTATTTAAAAGTATTGAATATTTTTTTAGCTCTATCTTTTGAAAAAATTACGTTTGCTGGTATGTCCAGCTTTTTTAAAGCTCTAATTAGGGATTTTTACAAATCACAAAATTGGTTGCTATCCCGAGATTGGAGGCCCTCGTTCTGATGATGGCGATTTAAATAATTCTTAAAGACCAAAATACTTTTATAAAGCAGTCCTACAAAGAATATGTAAATTCAGTTAAAGCATATTATTTAACATTGTCTTTTTATAATGATATTGTCAGAAGTTTTGATCGCACTGAAATAATAATAATACAACTCGAATATTCAGAATTTCTATAATTTATTGCAAAATAAATGGGAAAATTATATAATTCTTAATATATTGCAAATAAAGTATTTATTTAATTCTTAAATAGAGTGTCGATTGGACTTTTTTCGTTTTGATTAATTGATTAAGATTGATTGATTGATTGATTACTATTCTGAAAATGAATGATTTTATTCCAATAAAATTTATGAATTGTGCTGCTCAATTTTATTTTTGATTTAGTGTTGAATTAGAATTTAAATTAAGAATTTATAACTGTTTTTTTATCAAGGTATTATAAAAAAAAGAAATAATATATGCGCCTGCGTGGTCGAGTGGTCAACATCGTTGGCTTCGGTTACGAAGGTCACGGGTTCAAGTCCCAGTAGGGACAGTTTTATAAATTGATTTTTCAATCAATTTATGAATTTCTGTTCGAAGGCATGGATGTATGTGATGTCTCGAATTCCTTCCTCCCACCCATCTTATTCTATAAACCAGGCGAATCGAGAGCGATTAGCTATCCTTTTATTCCTACCCCCTTTGGAAAAAGAGAGGTTGAGCAACTGAGTAATAAACAGTTCTCGTAGAAACACTTCCGTTGAGATAAATTCCATTATGAGTCCATATGCTCCACATTGGGAGTGGATTTAGTAGAAAAAAAGCTGTTCTAGTTATTTCACTTTTAAATCATAAAAAACTTATTTTTCAAATTATGGTCATTCAATTATTTTTAAAACTTGTATTACAAACTAAAAAATATTTTCCTGATATTACGTCACGAAAATTCGCGTAGAAAATTATATAATTCAACACGATAATACAGAGAAAAATGTGGTGTTTGCCAGAAATCCCCGAAGAACATTGAAAAACCTCAATAAAGATGTCGCGTTGCAAAAAGGGTTCGTGCGACAATTTCCCGCCTCACCTTACGAGAATAAAATCGAGGATACACTTCCTGCCGACTTTATTAGGATATAATACTACGTGAATGCAAAAATATTTTTTTCAAATTACGCTTAGCGTTCACAAATAGGATTATTGAGTATCAGGTATTTGGAAAAAAATCGATTGATGTTATCGATTTAAATTAACCGTTCTTTCTTTGTGAAAATATCTAAACACTTTTTTATAAATCCATATAAATATAATATTATAAGAAGTGACCAGAATATAGAACAAATTAAATGTTATAGGACAAATTGGTACCATCTAGAGCAGGGGTGGGAACTTTTTCATTTCTAAAGCCCACATTCATTAATTTGATTCAACACAAGGTCACAATAGAGAAAAAGTTGACACCCCTTCCCTTTTTTTTCGGCTGTTGGACATAAAATTATACTTACGTATAATTTTTTGATCAAAGTGAATATTTTGATCAAGTCAAAAAGCCGCATCAGAGTAACCAAAAGGCCGCAGTTTCCCTCCACTGATCCAGAGATTTTCGTACTGGTATTACAGGAAAAGGGATCGTCGTGTTTCAATTTGTAATCTGTGTTCAATTATTATTTTTAACTCTTACATAAGAATAAATTTAAGAGGATTTTTTTGTAACTGGAACTTTTTCAAGATTGTAACATTGAAGAACTAGCTGGCCTAACTATCATATTTGAATTAGAAGAAATAATAAATCAAATGCATATTTTTAATACCTTTTAGTAAATATGAAATATCGTTCACTTTTAGGGTGTTCACTGGCAATACTTTGTGGAAAGACATTATATTAATAAATACACAATATTCCTTTGTACTTTATTCCACTTTATTTAATAGGTCAGGATTTAAATTCCTACCTGATTCAGATCTGTTGAATGATCAACTTCTTTTTGCAAGTTCCTCTTTACTTTATCTGTATTAGCCTATGTTAACTGCTCTTTTATATTATATCTATATTTTTAAAATTTTATTTCTTCTGTAAGAATTTATATGGTTTTTAAAAATGTCTTTTCTTCATTGCTGTCGATTTTTTTTAAGTACACAGAATCATTGCTTGGAAGCGGGAAAAACTCTTATTTACTAGTTATTTACTTTAGTAATGTAGTATTTCTATTTGTTAAAAAATCTCAAATTTTAAATATATTTATAGTTACCATCATTAACCACTTAAAATATATTATTCTTTGATGATTTTTTAATTATATGCAATAGGTGTTAAACATTTTAATTTTGTGTAATTATTGAGTCACTTAGAGTGTAATTTGTAAATTCTTTTCATTGCTAATTATTGTTTACACCTTTTATTTCAATTTAATTTTGTATAAATAGCACTTTTTATATATTTTTCTTATCAGTTGACAATGCTCGCAATGAGCGAAATCGGTCCTGACCTATTAAATAAAGTGGAATAAAGTACAAAGGAATATTATGTTTTTATTAATGAAATATTGTTACCAAATTATCTATTCGTTACTACGGTACAAATCACTCATAATAACTTATGTATATTTTGCTTTTTTATCTGTCATATCGGTTTTGATGTAATCAATATAATATCAGTATTTAAGACGGTGAGTAGTTTTGACAAATCAATATGGATATAGTAAGTAATACGGAGTAAATGTTATTTTTAATATTTAAAATTAATCAAATATCTCCTGTTCATACTACTAAATCCACATTATTTTTATTCCACCTTATTAATTCCATACTCCATACCAATTCATATCATACTACTATTATATTTACATGCACCATAAAAAAATTGACTTCGGAAAGGTAAAAGGAATTATCTCTTACGTTTGTTCAAGTGTATTTGTTTATCATTACCGTATTCTCTACTATAGATTATTTTACATTTCAAATACAAATTTGAACTGACTTAAAATAAATCTGACCACGTAAACACGTTTATGCCTGCTATAAACGTACTTTATTTTTTTAGGCAAATAAGCTGATGTGAGAAGTGAATTTTATTCAGATTACCGTTATGATTTTGACTTTGATGTATTCAACAATATTAAAACACGTTTACCAAGTAAATCGCGCAAATGAATCATAAATTTATCCATATTAAAGTGATTGTTATATTTATCAGAATGGTCATATTTTTGGCCCAAGGGTATTTGTTTTTGCTCCATCTACTTTAACTCTCGCGGCTCGGAGACTAGAAAAATATTTCTTTGCCGATGGGGGTCCTTTAGGGACCCCTGTTGTTTCCTCATTATTGGCCTTATTCTTATGAATTTCAAAAAAAAAATAGTCTAAGGGCTTTAAAATATCTCTCTGCATCATTCCTCATACATATTTTTATAAAAATCTGTGTTTTTTTTAATAAATAATCATATTTTAAGTTTCGCGTAAAAAATACGACATTTCAGTGCAAATATGTATTTGCAACTGATGCGTTCACGCGTAGTTATCTTACGAACGATCGCTGATAAGCGGGCGCTTATCTCACTATCGCGTCGCGTTATCGTGTATTTATATTAACTACAAAAGGTCCAAAAGACTATGATATAAGAATACCTTAATTATAAACATTGTATCACCCATATTAAAATAGATATTTAAGAATATGTGGGTATTGGGGTCGCATTTCTTGAGCTTAGATCCGGAAAAGTTAAGCAATGAAATACCCAAGAAGGATAAAGAAATAAAATATTTTCAAGACTCTTTTATTATTATGTATATTTTTTTAAATTTATATTGAATTTATTGATTTGAAGACAATAGTCAACGAAATCGTTTTTAGCTATATTTGTAAAATTAAAAAAAAATAAGTGGCACCATGTGTAACAAGAGTAAAATTTCCCATATTAAAATCCACATCTATTATTCCGAAGCTATTATAGTAAACTTGTATGCATGCAAAAAAAACTAAATAGCGATTTCTGAAGAATTTGTCAACTGCGTCATTCCTCTAACGGAGAAGCTATATGTTCTACTGAAAAATCTAGGATCTTAATTTGTGTAAATAAAAAAACCTCGACTGTGCATATATTAGTAATCCCAACATATTTTGTAATTGTATTTTAAAAAATAAATATTTAGACGTGCAATAAATCCAATATACCAATTTAATTTCTGCTTAATTCGATATCTTATTGAAATCAATTTATGTCTAATGCCAGTATAATAAATTTTTAATTTATTTTCAAGTAACTATGACAAAAAAATAGTTATAGACTTTATAAAAAAGTATGAATGCTCAATATATATAAAATATATTCATAGAGGGGCGTTAGTTGCTCAAATAAGTAACGCGATAAACACTTTCAGTCGAATTTATTACTACATTGTTTTCTTATCAATATTTTTTTTATCAGTGAAGCAATATTATGTAACAATTGCCTATTAATATAATACTTTTATTCCAACGGTTTAATCTCGATCATTGATGAAATATTCTGGTTACGAAATAATCAATCGAGAAAACACGTGTTTATTAATATATAATAATATACATCAAAGATGAACAGAAGAGCGGGACGGGGCTATTCTCAAATTAATTAGGAACTGGACACTAATTAAAGGGGGGATACTCGAAAATATTTTTGTATTTAGTTTTCACAGTTGGCGACACGTTGTTCTTTTTATTAAGCAATATTTGATAAAAAATAGCATACAACTTTTTTGAATACTATTTAATTAAATATTATTTTATCTATGTCCGCTCCCAATGTGGAGCATATGCCCTCCAAATGGAGGTATCTCAACAGATTTTTTCTACGGGAACTGTTTGTTACTCATTCGCTTAACCTCACGCTTTTTCAAAGTAAGTAGTAGGAAAAGAAGGATAAGGCTAGAACAGGACTAGTGGTTAACTAATCGCTATTGCTTCATCCCAGTTATTTAAGGATCAGAAGAATGGGAGGCGATGAAAAAATGTAGATTGACATCACAAACTTTGTCTCCGATCACAACTTTGAATTGAATAATTCTCAAATTCTCAAATCTCTGTGATCTGACCGGGAATCGAACACAGACCTGCGTGATCGATTGAGCAAGCTCTAACCAACTGGGCCATAGGCGACAAACACACATATTATTATTTACACATCTAGCTGCGGTTCTATTTATTATTCTGCTTCACGTTAAAAAGTTCTGAGAGAATTTTCTTTATTCCATTTATTCATGTAAATATTGCGAAAAAACAACATGTTTTTTGTTGGAGTATTTTTAGCATAAAATTCCAGAAAAATCTGATAAAATATAGTACTCTGACCCGCAGCTAAATAAGGAAAATAACATTTTTATACTAAAAGAAATGCTTGACCTATTTCTCTGAATGTATGCTGTCTAATATTTGTTAGACGCTACTTTCGGTTATTTGAATATTGTTTGCCCTGGACTAATGCGTGGAAGCGCTAGAGTGCATTCGGCTTAGTTGAAAAGCGTTTCCAAACTGTAAATGTAGATAGCGTGGCTTAACGATTTAAATGTTGGTTTGTTGTTTTAATACTTGCATAAAGTTGACTAAGCCATTCTACCGCTTATTGTGGATAAGAAGTGTATAAACAAAATGTTAAATTGTAAATCATATGTAATGTAAATATAATCAAAACATAGGACTATACAATAATTTCGCCGCATTTTTGAGGTAACACACATCCTTCGGTTTAGACAGTGGAAAAGTTTTACAGGTAAATTTACGCCATAGCAAAGTTATGTTACACCAATGTTGTTTCCTTCTAAATATTTTGATGTACAATTTTCTTTTATTTTTTGGAACAGATGACCAATACAAAAATTCAGGATTCTACATAACAAATCCTTACGGTCCCCATTAGGATCGACCATCACTTAAAATTTAAAACATTTTTAAAATATTTAAAGAACATATTTGTGAATTTTTTGAATTAACTATGAAACCTTTTGGTTTCGCATATTTTTAAGAATATTTTAAGGTGTTTACTGTCAATACTTGGTAGAAAGGCATTAAATTAAACTATTTCTTTGATATGATCAGATCCGGAACATTCAACTGTTTGAATTTTTTATTGACGCTCATCATGACCGTATTAAATAAATTTGGAATTAGTACGAAGGAGTGTTTTGTCTTATGGATATTTTTGAGACAAACGAAGATTTTTTTTAGTTTTAATATAAAAGTAATATTTTTGGTCAATGCTACGCATTAATATTAAAGATGGCATTGTATTTTGTTATATAATAATAATCTAATATTATTGGTATAGTAGATTTTTCAGCACCCTTATTTTATATCTATATTCATTCATATAAAAAAAACATCCACAGCTGTGGTGACTTTAGAAATATTTGTGTATACTAAATAGAAAATGAATCGTAAATGAAATATGTTTTAATTATTTCGGTGGTCCTTATAAATTCCTTTATGCTTAGAAGTTAAATAATTCATATGGGTACTTCAAACTGATAACTTCATGATATTACTAGCATTAAAATTTTACACCTAATGAAAACATCAATCATAAATTTCAAGGAAAATTATAACGAAAATAAACACTTGAAGACGACGCGTTGGTGAAATTTTATGGCAGCTTGACAGGAAACAATAAAAAGTTAATTCGTTTTAGTAGTTGGTGATGTGAAATGGAAAATAAAACACAGATATTAAATTAACTTATATGTTGATATGCTTATTACTATTAATGTCATCAACATTAAAAATTTTGAGAGAATTCAATTAATTATTTACTTCGTATTTATTATGTTTTTTTTTTACAAATAACTATTAAACTATCTGTAAAATATTACCTTGTAGTGCTAACATTTTATTATGCAATCACACACACTATTAATTTTATAAAGCATTATTAATGAAATATGTTTGAATACTAAAATATACGTCGTGACAAATACATTCTTCTAGTTTTTGAATAAAAATAAATACTTAATTTGTTATAAAACTGTAATACTGAAATAGTTTACTACAGAAGACTTCAGAATGCAAGTAAGATT
This sequence comes from Himalopsyche anomala, assembly GCA_031772345.1. Classification (NCBI taxonomy): domain Eukaryota; kingdom Metazoa; phylum Arthropoda; class Insecta; order Trichoptera; family Rhyacophilidae; genus Himalopsyche; species Himalopsyche anomala. The sequence goes on from CM062829.1 coordinate 24,458,694, forward strand.
AAAAAGATAAAAAAATGATAATGTGAAAAGTCATTGATGTTGCTTATATAAATATTGTATTGAGATTATGTTTTTTCACTCCAACTAACTATGATATTAACAGTGTAATAAAAAAGTTATCAAAATTTATTTCATTGAAAAAATAATATCTGTATAAAATAATATGTTTTTTAACAGTAAGTATTCAAAGATAGTTTGTTTTTCATTACCTTTATTTGAAGAAAGTTTAAGAATAAAAAGTCTAACTGTTTGCTATTCCTTGAATTTTTTTGCCATTTTTTCTTAATTGAAAAAGTTAGACAGATTTGAAAACGCTTAAAATAAATACATGAAAATCTATATTATATAACAGGACATCCGTGAAAATTGAACAATATTATATCGTGAAACGGTGCATTAAAAATAAAAATACTTTGCCGTTATAAAAGTTATTATAAATCAATATCTGAATACTGAATTCATTATATCATTAAAATTTCAATAATTTTGTATAAATTGTCAATCAATTTGAATTTGCATGGTTTTAATGTTAATACCACAAATGCTATATTTTATAATTTACTCGGACGAAATTTGGTTGGGATTCATTCTAAAATTTTAATTCCTTTAAAATTAAACTTTTAAAAAGTACACACTGTAATGTCGCTTTCTGCTCTTTCCAGCACAACTTAAACGTGGTCAAGTGCAAAACAACCAATCAAAAAAGACACAAATTTCAAAATAGCATCAGTTCATTCGAGGATAATATGTTTTTTTTGTAGTACACATCCATGAGAGTATTGATGTTATGAATTTATCAGTTATAATCTCGAAGTGACATTAAGTAGAGATGTCCATTTTTGTTATGCAACAACTCTCAAAATTTGAAAATATATTTACTCGAACACTTAAATTATGTTACTTACTTCATATTCAGAATTTATTAAATCCGACATATTTCGACCTAAGGCTATGCTCAAAATAATGGTTCTTCTAATAAAAGTAATTATATTAACTGTAACGAAAAAGGACGTTAAATGTCGCGGTAGATGAAAGTTGGATCAGGATGTCAAGAACCGTAAGTTAGATTAAAGGCAACATGAAATTTCACATGACTTGACGCATTTTGTGTTCAATCTCTAATTTGTTTATACATATTAGAACTGCACAGTCTCCGTTTAAAAGCCAGAGGTGAAATTGAAAACGTTTTCATAACCGCTGAAACTAAAACTAAATTTAACTCGTATTTACTAACAATAGTTCACTGGTAAGTGCTGTTGGGCTTCTTTCACACTTCTATGTGGATCAAATTTCCGCATAAAAGCTTTTTTTTCTTGATTTTTAAATTTTTATTCAAAGGTGTGGATAAAAATCTAAGTATTTTTTAAAAAAAGCTTCTATAAATTTAATTTATTGTATGACTGGTCGGTCTTTCATTATCATGCTCTTCCGAGCAGAGAGGTCGAATTATTGTTTTCTAACAAAGTATCGCCAAGAAATTTCTATCGAGATGAATATAAGTTAATATTATCTAAATTAAGAGTCGGCGATAATTGTTTTTGAATAAAAAAAAAACATATTCTATAGTCGGTATTTTATTTCCAACTCATAGTATTCATACAGAAAAGAAGTCAATCTCGATCGATACATAAAGCAGAGCTGTGGAGTCGGATAAGAAAAAAACGACTCCAACTTCAACACCGGCTTTAAATAAAAATAACTGTCTCTGACTCTGAATTATTTTTTTCAATTTTTTCTGTTTAGTTAACCTATTGTATACATACTATCAGATCACTCTAGTTAATAGATTCAAGTAGAATTCACCAATCAATATGATGAATAGACTTATAATTTTTCTCCAACTTGATATACTTGATATAAAGGTAAAACGGCTACGTATTCGCATACTACAGGGATGGCGAACCTTTTTGGGTCCGCGTGCCAACAATCCTCAAATATTATTTCTCGATTTTGTGGCGCGCCAAAGCAGTATTTTTTTTAACAAAATAGAAAAAATAAAAAATGATCTTTTTCAAACGATTGTCGTTTATCTTGGGAAACATTTGAAAATTAATAAAACGGAATAAAATAATAATTCACAGATTATTTAATCAACATTTAAATTTTTTAAACTTCAAAAAATAAATTTTTTGAACTTGGAAATCGTTCGCGTGCCATCTAAATTCTCAAACGTGCCACATCAGTCACGCGTGCCATAGGTTCGCCATCCCTGGCATAGTAGCTAATAGCGTTACAGCAGCAAGTCATTCTTACTATTGAGGTTAAGTATTTGTTCCCAAAAGAAATGTATTAAATACAAAAATGAACTAAAGATATATGTACAGTAATCTTTTGGATTGTGTAAAAAAAAAGTATGAATCTCTGGAACTGATAGTATTAAAAAGCTGCTTGCTTTTCGTAATATGTGCTGCAAATAATATTTGTTTGTTGTTTGATTTAATTTATTCTTATGCCTTGTTATAAGAGACATTATTATTCGGGAAAAACTGTACAACGCGCAGATAAATACAGTTTTTTCGAATCATTACACACGTCACTGTACATTTGGTTGAACGAGGGTCGAGTAGGGGAGACGACCCAGTTTCCATGTACGGAGTCCATCCGCGCGCTGGTAATGCCTCGGTTAGTATAAAATCTCTTCAAGTTCCTAGCTAAACGAGCAACTTCCTAAAATTACTTTGAAAAATTTATTAACTTTTATAGTTTCGAAATGGCCGAGCTTGTGGAATAAGTGCACTGTGGAGTTCTTAATTTGATACAATTTATGTAGTCAAAGCTTGGTTGAAGGTGAAGCAAAAGCTCTTTTAAACATTATAAATGTACTAATGCATAGATGGTAAATCTTTTTTTTTGTCAGACCAGCGTATTTGTTTGTCTGTAATCTAATGTGGCCGAATTCAATAAATTTAAGTTAGATTACTTCAAAATATTAATATAATTTAAGACTTAGACTGAAGGTGCTTGGTGGAATTTCAATATTAAATTTGAATCGTTCAAATTATGTACACTCCCACAGATTTTGTCACTAACGACCCGCTTGCACCGTGCACTCCGTTTCATACGTGCACTTGAACGCCTGATTATGCCGAAAGGCGAAACCCGGGTCGTTAGTGACAAAATCTGTGGGAGTGTACATAATTTGAACGATTCAAATTCAAAATATTAAGTTTGTATAGTGATTTATAGTAGAGTATAGCAGAGTACTTAATAAAAGTCAATATTTGAATAATTTTATTCAAATATGATAAATTATATGTTTTGACATGAACGGTTAACTAGTATACAAAATAATCATTTTTTTATTTTATAATTTTAACGGTCTACTATGTCATTTTATTTAAATAAGTTATTTCAATTGTGTTTCCTTTTGAAAACATTAAAATTTGAAAATTTAGCTTGAATTTCATTGAATTTGAAAAATTTAAACACAATTAAATTGCGTTACTAAAACTATCTACTGGAGTTGCGATAGTAAAATTGAAAAATATGTAATTTTCAATGTCTTCAGATAGTTATTGAAGATTATGTCTTTCTACAAAATTCAATTGATTTTTTAATTGTTTTCATTACACGAATCACCATTTTTATTTTTACTTTAGAAACTATTCAGGCATCGATTGTACCTTAGATCTATACATTGTTCAAAAATGCCTCAATAATAGCATTGCTAAGTAACTCTGATTTGGTAATTTTTGTGGGAGTAAAATTCAAACTTTTTGTAACTAAGAGAAGAGTGTTTTTGTACTAATTGTAAAATTGTTAAAGTGTGTTTTTTTTTAATAAAATGACTTTCGATCAATAATTGAAAGTAAACACCTTAATTGTATGCTAGTTGAACAAAGTTTGAATTTCATTTCCCGACAATAATTTTTATTAAAATTACCTCGTTTTAGTATTAAGCCGCCTGTGTGGTCAAGTGGTCAACGTCGTTGGCTTCAGTTACGGAGGTCATGGGTTCGAATACCAGTACGGACAGTTTTATAAATTGATTTTTAAATCGATTTATGAACTTCTGTTTGAAGGCATGGACGTATGTGATGTCTTGAATTCCCCTTTCCTACCCTACTTATCCTATGAACGAGGCGTATGGAGAGCGATTAGCTAGCCACTAGTCCTGTCCTAGCCCTATCATTCTATTCATACTCTCTTCGGAAAATGAGAGGTTGAGCAACTGAGTAACAAGCAGTTCTCGTAGGAACACTTCTGTTAAGATAAACTCCATTAAGAGTCTGTATACTCCACATTGGGAGCGGGCATGGAGATGGGGATTTACGAAAAATATTATCGAGCGAAACTATTAAACTTTCAGCTTTCTCAGTGAAGACGTGAGGTCATGATTTTGCTGCTCAATTTTGTATGTAAATTATTCAACTGATACTTTGTACCATGGATTTTATCGGTGACGTTGTCTATCTAAGCACCTAATTATTTTTTTCCAGAAACAATTTTTTATTTATTTATTTATTTATTTAATTAACATTGCAAAAGGTTGACAAATTATAAATTTAAAACTTTTACAATGGAGAAAAAAAATAGTACAATTTAATATTAAAATCAGTAGAAAAAAAAATGGCAAAGAAGTCAACTGAGTAAGCTCCGACGAACTCTACTTTAATACATAAAAAATAGTATTCGTCGGAACTCACCCACGTCTACGTGGAATATGTCGACATCCGAAGCAATATTGTTGAACACCGTTTTACTGTTCGAATGATAGAAAAAAATACAAAAAAATATGTATTTACGTTATTATTGAGCAGAAATGAAAGCACCATGACTGATAATCTGCAAAGAACATTATTCCAAGAAAATAGCATTATCTCTGTGTGTACTCAAGACTTCCTTTCGCATTACATTTTCAAACCATTTCATTTCCGATATAATATTGTTAACGTCAACAGAATTTCCTTGCTGCTTTTTGCGAGGGTTAAAAATATAAACGTCCCTCCGGTGTAGACAGAATCCCTTTTGTGGTTGGAAAATTGTTCGCTGCATTTCGTGTATTGTGTTTGCAAACAGCAACCAGGAAACGTGGTTATATTTCTGTCTCCCGGATTGGCGGTCTTATTGAAGTGAATAAAGAGATATTACTTCGATTCCAAATATAAATGCTTTTACAATTCCTGTCATGGCAACATTGAAATTGATTTTATTGCCTTTGCATTCATGAATTGTAACAAATTATATTCGTAGTGTAAATGTAAGTAAGAAGTTTTTGTTTGCTATGGAGCAAATAGTCTTTGTAGTAGAGCTTGTCGGTTTTCAACCGGTTTTTGGCATAATTTGCGACATTCGAATGCCGGTCTTCTCAACTTCGTAACCGGTTTTAAGTAATTTTTTAAAATTTAAATAAAAACGTTAATATTTTTATTTGATTTTGTCATGGTTTCTAATAAAACGAGATGAAATACATATGTATGTAAATAATTTAATATCCAGTATTCAATGTTTATACTACTTTTATTTACAATCCAGGAATGCGGTTCGATTAGATCACCACTAAGTAATCAGTGGACGCTTTGTTTTCTTTAAATCATATTTTATGAAGAGTAACACAAAATATTTTCTAAATGTGTATTACTACATATGTATAAACAAAATAAGAAAGAATTCAAAACTTTTTTTCGCTATTCTAATTGAATTATGCATTTTTTGTAGAACATTTTTTGTAAAGCAATATTGACATTAGAAAATCGGTTTTTTCAACCTTGTAGTATATATATATATATATATATGTAAAACTTTTTAAGGTGTTCACTGTCAATACTAAGTGCCAGGGCTGTGGATTCGTGTACAAAACGACTCCGACTTCGAAGAAAATTTTCAATCATTTCATTTTAACTTATACATGTATATGTATTCCATCAGATCATCTTTAGTCAGCCAAGCATGCAATTTCAACACTATGGACTATTGTGATTTGAATACATATCATTAAATATATGTCTTAAAATGGGTCTGAGTCACTCGTTTTTCACGACTTCTCCACATGCCTGCTTAGTGGAAAAGAATCATATACAAACAAATAAAATTCTCTTATATACTGATTCTCCATTTACTAAACAAGATCTGAATGTTAAATATGCTCGTGATGAGTGAAACCGGTTCTGATCCTTTCAAATAAATGTAGAATGATAACAAAAGCATGTTTATAAAAGATCGTTTTAGCGATCTTTATGTTCAATTCAAATGTTAGTTTTTTTTTATTTAAACCTTTGAAATCTTTGGTAGTTGTAACTGATGTTTATCTTGAAACGTTCAAAAATATTGTATACAGAATTAAACTATTACATTATTAGTTGTTTTTTTTTTTTTTTTTTAATTTTATGGATAATGTATGGTGTTTTTTAGAGGTTTGTTCTTCGAAAAAGAAACATTTTTTCCAGCAATAGTCAATTTGACAGCTGACAAATGATTTGTGCTCAATTTGGTTTGCCATTCCATCATTAATAGACTTCCGAAAGAACATCACTTGTGCATACTGTGCATAGAACTAAACATAAAAAATGAGAGTGCATGAATTGTGCATAATTTTATGTGTACATTTCTAATAAAAATTGTTTGTAACATTATTTTGTAACATTATTTAAATCCCATGATTATTTTGAAATTTTATAGATGTAATTATTTTATTGCATGTAATTTTTTTTTTCATTTGCCGCATGTGTGGTCGAGTGGTCAACGTCGTTGGCTACCGCTACGGAGGTCACGGGTTCGAATCCCAGTACGGACAGTTTTATAAATTGATTTTTCAATCGATTTATGAATTTCTGTTCGTAGGCATGGATGTATGTGACGTCTTTAACTAACCCACTCCCACCCATCCTATCCTATGAACGGGGCGTATCGAGAGCGATTACTTACCACTAGTCCTGTCCTAGCCTTTTCCTTCTATTCCTACTCTCTTTGGAAAAAGAGAGGATGAGCAACTGAGTAACAAACAGTTCTCGTAGAAACACTTTGGGAGCGGACATGGTAAAAAAAAAATATGTATAGAAATAATATAAAAAGTCCTAACTGAGAGATATAAATAATGGTTTCATGTATTGTTTTCTGTGTCAATTTCACTGTAAAAAGTATTTATTATTAACAAAGTTTTGTGTCTGTCAAATGAGAAATATATTACAATTCTCATTAGACCAAAACGATTTCGTTTTATTTAATAAAAAGAAGCATTAATTACGTTTTAAAGCTTTGCCCCGCTTAATGGACAATCCTTGTTTAGAGCTTCTCCTAGAGCTACTTAAATGTTATCAATTTTCATTTTAAATTTCAAGAGAAATTAATATCAATATTGGCATTATGTAAAATTCTTTCCAGGAATATTGCGGACCGATTTAATGAAAAAAATCTCAGGCATACATTTAAAACTGCTCTGTAAACACTGTATAAGTTTTATATTTATTATCGATATATTTTTGTACTGAAAACGGTAATCCTGTAGCCAAGTGGTTAATGCTATTATACTTTCGTTCTAATTAGTTCTACGGTTGTAGTTTCGAATGCCTATAAGAAAACTTGTATTAAATTAATATATTTGTATTTTTGCTTTGATGATTTCAATTCATCTGCCATACCCAACGCATGTGTAAAATAATTAACTTTTCCGGTTCTAAGCTCAAGAAATGCGACCCCAATACCCACATTTTCTTAAATATCTATTTTAATATGGGTGATACAATGTTTATAATTAAGGTATTCTTATATCATAGTTTTTTGGATCTTTTGTAGTTTATATAAATACGCGACAACGAGATAAGCGCCTGCTTATCAGCGATCGTTCGTAAGATAACTAGGCTGAACGCCAGCTGAACGCGTCAGTTGCAAATACATATTTGCACTGGAATGACGTCTTTTTTACGGGCAACATAAAATATGATTATTTATTAAAAAAACCCAGATTTTTATAAAAAAAAATGTATGAGGAATGATGCAGAGATATATTTTAAAGCTCTTAGGCTATTTTTTTTTTTGAAATTCATAAGAATAAGGCCAATAATGAGAAAACTACTGGGGTCCCTAAACGACCCCCATCGCCAGAGAAGTATTTTTCTAGTCTCCGAGCCGCGAGAGTTAAAAGCAACAACTAGTCCTCACTCTACTGACAGTGTATTATGAAAAAAGTTACATGCAGTCTTTGTAAAAATGTAACTGTTAAACTAGTCGATACGCAGTTTTAATGTCTCATATTGGTAAAATGAATAACTTACAGTAGATAAGTGCATGATGATAAAATCATTTGTGTTGAGGGAAGATTTTCTCAACAAGGCTTAAAGTTAAGGAACTCATATAAGGTTTTTGTTTTATCATACGTATGTTTTTATGTAAAGTATTAGATGAATTAGAGCATCTTAACAGATTTTTTGTACAAAAGCAAGTTGTCGGTCATTTTCTTTTCTTCTGTTTTGTAATGGTAAAAAAAATGAAGAGGATAGAAAAAGGGTTCTAACATAGCTATTTGCTCTTATTAAGTGTGATTTAGGTTTGGTAAGAATGTGGATGAAAACGTCCTTTGAAAAAAAATCATAAATTAACTTTTGACTTTGGATTCAATGAAACAAAAGTCCAAGAGAATTGACTAGCATGTTAAATAGTTAAATAAATGCTTTAAATTGTATTTTATTTACGAAACATATAATGGGATAATTGCATAGTGTAAGGTCAACCAACCCATTACCAAAGTCATATGTGGTTTTTTTTTTAATTAAATATTTTTTTTACAATGTATTTCTATTCGAATCTTTTAGGACACGCTAAGTAGATGTTTTCAAATAATATTTGTTTACTGTATACAAATAGCACGATGATACCCATTTGAAAGCTACCAAAATGTTAACAAGATGTAAAAGGAAAATAAATTTCGTCGATGAGGTTTGCGAAAATATTTTCCGATATTAATTTACTGCCTATGTGAAAAGTGGAGGTAAAATGTATACAGGGAAATTCTAGCGGTCCGTTCACAAACTCTTGGAAAATTGAAATTCCACCATCCGGAACAGGATGTTTTCTTTCAGTTATTTATTACAGTACAAACATAAAATAAAATTTCGATTTAAAAAACGAATAAGTATCAATTTATTTTTAGTTTCAAATCAACAACAATAAATGCTTTCAAATATTTTTTTATTTAAACCTTATTGGCTCTTAGTCTAAATTGTAAAACGTAGACCTGTGATGAAGTATCTTTAAAAGACTTGTTTGACAATGATTGACAGTGAGTCATCAATTCGGAGAGTTTTAGAATATAATGATGAAGGTCTCGATGATAACTTTGATAACTGGATGACAGTAGAGAGTGAGTTAGAATTAAAACTTTATATACGTCCATGCTTTTTGATACAAACTCAAAGTCTTGATAAAACCTTTATATATATTTTTAAAGAATATTTCCATTGTAATTTTTGAACCATTGATCGTATCGCTAATACCAACAGGTAAAACAACACCAATCTCTGGGTTCCATGGAAAATATTGTTATATATTTGCATAAAGTTGAAAAATAAAAATCTACTAATCTTTGTTTTAAATGATGAACTGTAACTTTTTAATCAATCTCTGGGTTTTGACTTTTATCACCGAACTTTAAAAAACACAGATAACCACGACATATTTCATGGAAAACTCTTTTAGGCTTAGAAAAAAATAGTAGTAAGCCTTCAAATATTTTTTTCATTAACATCGTTATTTGAGAAACACTCCAAAACATTTGTTTTCTTTTAAGCAAAAACGTTGACTTAGGCCTAGTGAATTGTGAGTAAAAGATTTTGCATGTCAGTTAGACTACCGAAATTGCATTGTACTGTACAATTTTACTGTGCATAATACAATGACAATTCTTTTTTTTATTTTGCTTGTCCACTTAAGTGATATGAGGATTTTATTTAAACAATAATCAATATTTAATATAAATCCTAACGAAATTTATTTATTTATTTATTTACTTGGCTATTGACTTTATTTCAATAGTGTTTGTCCTTACTTACACCTGTGTTATCTGGTTTCAGAGAAACAAAAATATAATACAAACGCATCTCATGCAGCCGTCGTGAATACAAATTTCTTCTAGTGCTATAGTTTGAAGCTTTGCTAACTGGGAAGGAAACTTGCGTGCGTGACGTCGCCGGGAAATTGCATCAATGAGAACTTTTGTGCTGTGGAGTAGAATATTCCGTTGTCTGACTAAAATCCGATTTTAAATTGCAAATTAAACTATATTATATTTTTTCGAATAGCGAATGTTTTACTCAGTCATCACATATAAACCAACTACACAGTAGTAAATTAAATTTTAAGAAATACGGATATCTCGTTATCCTATTCATTAAATAAATTTAATTCCTATAAGAAAGCCTCTCAAAAAAGTTTTTTTATTAAGTGTATTTCCTTTCATTCTGTGCCCAGAAAAAGGAAACATGGTTCAAATTTAATATTTAATTATATGAAATTTGTAGTAATTAATTTTTTTTATACTTGCTTGTCAAATTAGTGTGTGAAAATCATTTTTAATATAATATTACAATTGATAACTATATTAATTCACGTGTCACACGATGGAATATATTTTTTAAAAATTTTATATAAAAATAATTAAAAAAGTAGTGCAACTATCCGACAATTTTAAATTTAACAAAATAGTTTGGTATGAAAAAATTTACTCGGTAAGTCAATAAATAAAATTTATTTTTTAACAAATAAACAGGGCACAACCACTTAAAGGAGAGGATATTATAAAACAATAAAATGATAAATAAATAATTAATACATAACTTCAATCGACGAACAGTCGAGCAACAATCGGTAGAAAAAAATATTATTTAAAATTTTATATCAAAAAATATTGTTTGCATATTCACTGTTATTAACCCGGGATATTATATATTTTTGCTTGGATAATAAACTTATGAAATCTTTCATTACATATGTATTTTCATTAAAATTGTTCCAATATATGCATAAAAACTGTTTATTATATATTAAATTAATTGCATAGATAACTCTATTGGGATGTTTAATGTAGTAATCGGAAAATCGTATCGGACCTCATACAGTATCAGTTGATAGTTTATCAATACTGTGTGTGAAATCAGGTGAGAGAGAGAAAGACCCGGGTGAACTGTTCCCGTCCTTGTTTATGAAAGCTCGCGCTGGGTTAGCAGGGGTCCAGAGCTTTTGCCTTCAAGAGGATGCAATAAAACTGAACATCATAAATCTGGCATGAGAAAAATCAGGCATTATTCTGTTTTATGCGGAGCTTTCAGCTATTTATATCTCCTGTGCACAAAATGCAAGTCAAGGGGTATTCGCGTATGAAAACGTTATGATTAAACCGAGTGTCTAGATTCTATTTGAAGTGTTCTATTTCAGATTCCATTCCATATATGATTCAGAAATATGGGGAGTTTTATTATGTTATTCAGATGGAAATGTATGATAAAACCTGAATACATATTTGCATATTTTTACTCATATCGTGTATATTCTGTTTCATATTTACTTCTGATTTAACAAAAGTAGTTCAGTGTAACTTATTTTAATGACAAATGTTTAGTATGCTAGTATTCCACCTCATTCAAACTGGGTAAAGATAGAAAAGAATCATTTGGGAGAGAATGTTTTTTCAGTCTACGTATTAATATTCTAGCCATAGATAGCAATTCAAATCGAATAAAAATTCATCTATTATGATTTATGATTGACTAAAGGCGCGACCACTGGATTTAAGAATGTTTGCCAAGAGATTTACCACATCATGCTATCAATAACAACGGTGCTTCGAATGCCAGTTGCCGTATTCGTTTGGTCTTCTGTTGTGCCTGGTTGCGTAGTAACTGAAAAATCTCCGTAACTGACTCTTTCATAGCCGGAATGCTTAGCTTGTTACTTGTGACTTCTTTATATCATTCCATTTTGAGTTAATAAAGATAAACAATTTAGTTAAAACAGGTTGTCGTTATAATCCTTGAAAATTTGTATTTTTTTCAATTCTCTTATGTGCCAAGTCTCCAAGTTACACAAAAGTACGGTATAAATTCGACGAGAATTTTAAGAAAAGTACAATCGTGATCAACCCAAGAAGAATAGATGTAACACAATTTTATATTATAAAACTAAAAATTGACATTGCCGCTTTTTACAACCAAGTCTTAACCAATACTTAACTCTAGTTTAATTGGCCAAACCTCTAACCAACTAGAACACTGAGGTTGATAAACAATTATTTATAAGTTTACATGCTTCGCATTTGTTGTGGAACTGGTATTGAAATAAATTGTTTCTAATAAATATTTTTGTATTTCTTTAAATTCAAACCACGAGTTAAATAAAATATACAATGACTAATTAAAATATATTGTGTCAAATTTTGTGACACGCTACAATTATTTTCATCCTCTAAAAAACACAATTAAAAATTATTTCATGACTCTTTTTTTTTACCGCCAACTGCAATTCAAGATGCTGCACGTGCCTTGATTTGCATAAGCTTAGATTATATTAAAGTGACTAGCTTATTTTAATGTTTCTACGTGATTTTTTAAACTATTTTCTCTAAAAAAACCAAGCGGTTTTGGTGTCTTAAATAAATATCGTTTGAATAAAAAAAAATGTATTGGCAATATCATGTTTAGATACATAGAAATTGGGATAGCAAAGTAATTATATTTTAAAACGAATAAACACGAATGCATTGTAAACTTAAAAAATACAAGTAATTACTGAAGACAGCCAACTATGTTACATATAAAGCAACTAAAAGCGTATAGTGAAAACTCTACGAAAAAATATCAAATAATAAAATATAGTTTATGCATTTATTTGTTTTTGTTTCGTAATACATAAATAAAATCGGAAAGTTTAGTGTAATAAAATTATATTATATTATAAAAGAAGACAAGAATTCTTTGCAACGGCGTGACAACGTAGGAAGTAATAATCTTTATGCGAAGGCTTAAGTGTTGGGATCCAAAGAAAAGGTCTATCTGATAATATTAAAATGGATTACTACTTGTATATTGGTTTTCTTACGTTAGGGCCCATGTAAGATTTTGTGTTTGTCAGTGGTAGGAAACCATTTGGTCACAGTATAAAGTCAATAGCACGATGGCTTAGATAAAAAAGGATTAGAGTTGCGAAAAACTTAAATGAAAATCTTTAAATATATCTTAATTTGCATTTGATATTCATTTTAATTTTGTAAATGTTTAATAATTAAAACCAATATAAATGGTGTGTTTTTTTAACTTTTGCGGCTCGGAGACATGAAAAATACTTCTCTGCCGATGGGGGTCGTTTAGGGACCCCAGTGGTTTCCTCATTATTGGCCTTATTCTTATAAATTAAAAAAAAAATAGTCTAAGGGTTTTAAAATATCTCTCTGCATCATTCCAATTCATATACATTTTTTTTTATAAAAACCCGTGGTTTTTTAATAAATAATCACATTTTAAGATGCGCGTAAAAAAGACATAATTTCAGTACAAATATGTATTTGCAACTGACGCGTTCAGCCTAGTTATCTTACGAACAATCGCTGATAAGCGGGCGCTTATCTCGTTATCGCATCGCGTTATCGCGTATTTATATAAACTACAAAAGGTCCAAAAAACTATGATATAAGAATACCTTAATTATAAACATTGTATCACCCATATTAAAATAGATATTTAAGAAAATGTGGGTATTGGGGTCGCATTTCTTGAGCTTAGAACCGGAAAAGTTAAGATACGATATTTTATTGAAAAATATAAGAGATCACTGTTTGAACACACCACTGGCTTTCTGTTTATTTTTTTTTATAAATAATTTGTTTTTGAATCGAATAATAAGGAATATTCAATTAATCTGCGATGTTTTGAAACTCCTATAAAGCTAGATTCGGTCCATTACACGAATGTTTGTCAATAATTAATTTAATAATTTTTCTTAATTATAGGTCTTGTTGTGGACCGCTATACTCACCATTAAATAATGGAAAACATTTTTTTTCATGAATATCATAATATAAAAGTTATAATGAAAACAGCAGTGATTATATAAATATTATTAAAATTCGTTTCTTTTCCATCGAATTTCAACAGCTAAAAATGTTCATTCACTAAGTAAACAAATTATAATAATAGTTTTTGACATATTGAATAGGTACAACACACTGTGTTTTATTTCAATGAGTGTACTTGTCTTCAATAATTGTCAATTAAAACTGTACGACTGAGAATAACATGTACTGTTCAAGTAAGTGAATTTTTTAAAGTTTATGTCTTGAAACCATTGTCGAAATATTCACGTTAAGGGTGGCTCACCCCTTTAAAAATAGCTACATCCCCAAGATTCCTCGCGGTCGTTAAGTTCTCCGGGACTTAAGTGCGGCGACACGTCTTGTTCTCGTTTTACAATGCAAATAAAGACACCGGAACTGTTTAGACTACTATTGCAGCTCGGCTAACGTTGGTTTGTCTTTGCTTCTACAGACTTAGACATAAAACTATTTTCGTAGAATATTGCAATTTTGTCAACTCACACGAAAGTTAAATAATTATTTGAGAGTATATCACAAACTCATTTGTATTTCAATACTTCTTTGACAGCAGTTTTTTGAATTTTTGAATTTAAATATCATTATTTTTTTAAATTCCAATTTTTATTAAATAAAGTCATTAATTTAGAATTTCAACTGAAGGAGCTTGATGGAAATTTAATGACACATTTAAATTATTTTTACTCTGTACACTTCCATAAAAAGATCAGTTCAAGTGCATTCGTGCACTAGATAAAACCAGAAGATGCCGAAAGGCCAAACCCGGGCCGTTATCGACAAAATTTATGAAAGTGTACAGAATAAAAATAATTAAAAAATGAAGTCATGTTAAATATTAATTGATTGGTTGGCTAATAATTTTTAAAATTAAATTCATGATTATTTCTCAGCTTATCCTGTAATATCGTTTGGTTTAAGGATTCACGAGTTTGAGTGCTCTTTCCAACACTGTTACCAACAGCTTCCCTCTTTTTCAACCAAACAGATCAAAGCAAAGCGATCAGCTAACTAAAAGTATTTCTCTAGTCAGATGAATCGTTTCAGCTTTACCACCTACATACGATAAATGTTGAGCAACTGGTTGAAAACCAGATATTGTAAACTAAATTCTGTCTATATGCCCCATTTGGGCATCATATACATTGAATAAAGTGAAAACGGTTACAAACAATTACATGTATTGAGTACTGTAGATTTCAATGCAAATAAACGGTGTTTTGTCTGATGATGATTTTTCAATAGGCGAAACACTTTTCACAATTTGTAACTCAACAAGTGGAGTAATACAGTTAGTTGTTAAGCTAAATTTAATTTTAAAAATTAACTTCCACAAAGCTACCGTCAAATCCATCGAATATATGAAAAATATATGCCCTGTATCGATATATATTTTTATGAGTTGATAGTAAGGATTCTGAAGTCTCGGGGTTTTCAAAGTCCCGGGGAGACTTTTATTTCCCCTTCAATAAAATTATAATTTTATTAAAATTAAATATTTGCATGTATGTATGTATTTATGTATTACATACACTCGGTGCCTTTTGAAAGTACGCCACTAACTAAGTAAAAAATCGAGTTTTTTATACAATGTTTAATAATCATTATTTTCTTATGTAAGGATATGTGCAATGCTTACGATTATTTTTTACTAAGAAGTGATGATAACGGTACTTGTAATGAAAAAATATCAATGAAGTCGCCATCAGGAGTAAATTTATGACCGTAACTTCACAATACAGCTTTTAGACCTTTTTTGTACTATTGAGAAATTGGTATCTTTGTGAAATAGTGAAAAAATATCAGGTATGAATTATAATTATAAATCCCAAACATCTGTTTTTTATCAGATCCCTTTTATATATGTATACTTAATTTTGTTAAAACCCCGGGTAAGTGTCACGTCCCAACCATGTCGTGTCCGTTTTTATTGGGGCTTATATTTGCTTTAATTTAATACACATCAGTCTTTTTGAGGGTTTCTTAACCACAAGAATTCTTTTTTTCAAAATTAAAGTGTACATATTATTAGCACATTATAAATCAGTCACAATTCCCGGGACATTTTCCAAAAAAGTCCCGGGACTTAAGACAGCAAAAAACCCGACAAGTCCCGGACGTCTCGACACAGAATCCCTAGTTGATAGTGTTTGTGATGAGCTAGACCAGTCTTGAACATTAATAAATACTATGATATTAAAAAAAAGGGTTTTTTAATTACTTATATAATATAAACGTTAACATATAATCATATAATATAATATTATATTTTCGATAATTATTTATATTCATGACTGGATTGGAAGAAGTGCAAAATCAGTTCAAATTTGTCGTTGAGACAGATTCAAGGTCTTGGCTGCAAAGCTATGAGGGCTAAAATAGATAGAGCGTAAGTACCCAGCTACGAGGCTGACATTATAAAATCTCTTGATAATTTCTGCTCCAAGAATCATAATTCAACTACCGCTGTGATTTGTAAGCCAATATATACGCATTGTTCAAAGTTTATACTTTACCTGATATTCCTCATGTAATATTATCATATTGCTGATCCTTTATACAAAACTCTAACGTTTTCAATATTGGATTTATACTGTAATATGGAGAAATATTTATATGCATAAAAGATATTTACTCATAGCTAGTTTTATAGTCAGTATTTTGTTAAGCAAATGATTAAACGTTTTGTCAATATAAAAAATTGAAGGATAGATTTTTTTTAAATTCGGTTAATAGTCGTGAGTATAAAAATGTGGTTACGTTAGGTTATGCTAAGTTTGATTGTTAACATATATTAAAATCTGCATTGAGTTAAAAAAATAGATTAATAATTACACACACTGGCTGTTAGGGTACCCAATCCCGGACCCTTTTTGTGATGTCGAAATTTCAAAATTTACCATAATTTCATTTTTTCATTTTTTACATATTACTAATTGTAATACAAAAAAATACTGGCGTTACATCTAACGACATGGCGGTATATTCATGTTTTATAAATCACAGTTTCTTGAGATCACTGTCGAAAAATTTTTGTTATTAGTACATTCCAGAATTTTCAAAATTCTGTGTTGTAATGTATCCCGAAATATTGGGATTGGTATTAAAACAATCCGGCATCACAAAATAGGTCGAGATCCCGGGATTGGAAGCCCTACTGGTAATTGAATGTGAATACTGACCATTTCATATAAACTTAGAATATCTAATCTATTTATCCTGATGATACTTTATAACGAATCTTCAAACGTGTCACACATTACACTTTAAAAATAAAATTAACAATTTAAATCGTAAAATTAAGTTTTATGATAAAATGTTGAGCTATCAAAAAAGTAGAAGGTTACTAGAAAAGTGATTGTATCAATTTTAAAAGTTATTTACGCGCTTAAGATAAAAGTTTATGATGATTCAAAATACGTAGTTTTATTAGTAGTAAGTAAATTTAATTGTATGTATAGAATTTTATTTAAATTTCTGTTTATTATAAACGTTTTTTGGAAATATTCACGCACTGCTTATAACTAGCTGCTTGTGGGTTGTCATGTCGAACAGAGCATCAAAATACAAGAACAATATTTTGGGATCTAAATGTATTAATATTCGTTAATTAAATTATCGTTAATATATTTCTTAATCGGTTGTATGTAAAATACTATGAATAATAGACACATTTTGAAAACATCAAAAACGTTAAGCATTCTTTTAATCACTTTACTGATATAATACACTAATCAAAAATGCCGATAAAATTGATACTCATGGCGTTTACATACAATACAAATATATAGAAAATAATTTTGAAACACCACACGGTCACGATGCACGTTGTGTATTATGTATGAGTATTTCATATTATAATTTATCATACTGTTTCATTATGTATGCAAAATCATTTATGAAACTAAAAGCTTAAAAGCTCACAAAGGGTTCAAAAGTGTCGTGTCACTTGCTAATTTAGAAACAATTTTCCGACGATTTGCCACAAAGTACTTTAAACAATCATTTGCGTATTATTATTTGTCACCAAGCGTTAACAAAGTTACTTGAATGTTTACCATGAATTATTTGCAGTGATGCTCAACACTAAACAAACTTTAATTTACCTGTCAAATATTATATATTTTTATAAGACAGCGATATATTATTGTTATTATACAGAACTGGAAAAGAGACAGATCCTTTATGAAGGAAGTCAAAAAATACTCTTGGCTGTGTACTTGGTCACTATAACATAAAAACAACTTTTTGCATTCTTTTAGTATACATACTAGATCTTTATTAAATTTTCATGTTTTCATCAATTTACCTTTTATTCTACAATATCATTAATTAATGACATTAAAAACGTATATTGTGAACAGTTGTTATATAAATTCATCCATGCAAGTTGGTCAAAAAAAACACTCTTAGGGCTAAATTTGTGAATGAGTGTGTTTGTGTGTGCGGTCTTTAGTGGGAATATTATTTTGAAATTATGAAAATGGAGTGCAATAATTAACAAGAAGTTTTTTCTTAATCTCACGTTTTAATTTTGGCTCTATCTGAAAATAGTATTTGAGTAACTAACCAACAACAAGTTTTCATTAACGCTGTTTTATTTTCCTCCTAAAATATAGTGTACAAAATTGTGTTAACCACTATATTAACTTCATATATTCATTAAATCTAATGCTGTATATATATTTAAATCACTGCTTTAATAAAATCTAATATAAAAAATGAATGTTTGTTTGTTTGTACTCTATGGGCTGCCAAATCTCTGATCCGATTACAATAAAACTTTGACAAACTTTTTGCTTGCACTTACGGGAAGGTTATAGGAATATTAAAATTAACTTACAGTAGGTTTTACATATAAAAATTTAATATTCGTATGTCTGCCATAAAGTTTATTTTGACAACGTATGCTTGCACTTGCGCAAAGGTTATAGTACAATTAACTTACAGAAGGTGGGGCGTGTGTTGTACCATAGACAATCGACATCAAACGTCAAACAGTCTGAAAGAGAAAACATGCACTTCGATAAACACAAACACTTTCTTTCTTTGAGTGGCATTGCAACACTTGCCGGGAACTGGCTAGTTAAATATAATAAATAACCCTTATGATTCACTAAAAATACTCTTATCGTAGAGAAAACAAGAATTGATCTTTTGGCTTAAAATTATGTCGGTGAAATGCTAGCTATTTGTTAAGTAAAAAAATAGAACAAAGCATGACAATACTTTCGAATCTACGTCATATTTTCAAAACATTTGTAAATAAATTTTCTCAAGAAGAAAGCAATAATTCTTTTCAGTGACTGAGAAGTCACGGCTGAGAAGATAAT
Source organism: Himalopsyche anomala (assembly GCA_031772345.1). Lineage (NCBI taxonomy): Eukaryota > Metazoa > Arthropoda > Insecta > Trichoptera > Rhyacophilidae > Himalopsyche > Himalopsyche anomala. The sequence continues at coordinate 24,478,056 of CM062829.1, forward strand.
TTTGTTCTTTTCGCAGAATTTCTGAAGGAAGGTCTTGTCTGAGAGTCTACGAATAGTTGCTATGTCCGGAAAATTTATGATTTCCATGGAATTTTCGCGGTCACTATTTATTGTATTTTAGATGTTGTAAATTTTGTTGACCGACATTTATACTATTTTGTCGTATTTGAGCAACCTACGCCTATTGAACTGATGTGGTGATGACCCATTTCAATAATTAAGATATTTAAAACAATTTATATTATTCTTCAATCGACACAATATGTCATGTAATTTGTTTGTTTTTATGTTTATTACTCAATTCAATGCAATGATATAAAATAATGCATTAATAAAAGAAATTAACCATCAGTGAAAAAAGTGTTTTTCATTTGATGAAATTTTTGTTTTTTTATGCGGAAGCTTTTTTTTGAAAAATCATATCCATATATTTTTGGACAGGTGTTCATTATCAGTAATCTAGTAAAAAATATAACATTTGCTTGAATTGAAACTAAATGTTAGTTAGTTTTGGTCAAAGAGATTCCAAAACGGGAATGTACGGGATCCTAGAAAATATTTAAACAAACCCGAATATATAATAAAGTTTACATATAATTTGAATTATTCAAATTATGTACATTCACAGAAGTTTTTTCACTAACGTTTCAAATGCACGTATGAACTTGAACGCCTGAAGATGCCGAAAGGTGAAAATCGAGTCGTTAGTGACAAAACTTGTGTGAATGTACATAATTTGAAAGGTTCAAATTTAATATTAAAGTTCCACCTAGTACCTTTAGTCAAAATTTTAAATTTATATAGAATGTAAAAAAACATGTTTGCATTGGTTTTTTGATGTACACAATATATCATTTGAAAATATTATTATAAGGTAAAAACACATTATTAAATTGTATTTATAATACGATAAACACATATTATTGCATTAATTATAAAATTTCATCAAACGTTGAAAAGTTTAATTTTTTGTGAGATTTCGTGAAACACTTTCCAACCAAGAATTTCCAATCAAAACAGTGGTAGAATAAAATATGGTCGTAAATTAATTATAAACACTTTTTTTTTCATTTCTACATTAAATTTTTAAATGGACGATTGAAAATTATTTTGAGAATGCTGTATCTTAAAAATATTAAAGTATATGTGTTGTGCGTAAATTTTGGAGGTTGAGTTATTACTTTATTAAGTCGTACATAACTTAATTTTCACACAGAATATGTGAAAATTAATATTACACGTTTTGAATTATTTTCAATGCACGGTTACTAGTAATTCATTTGGATTTGACGTTTGATTGCATGCATGAATAACGTGAACAGCTGATTACATATTTGCGTTTGATGTTTATTTATCAATTTTGCCGTTAATATCATAATGTATGTTGGCGATGGTAAACAGAATTTGCATTATACTATAACTATCTTTTTTACCATGTCCGCTCTCAATTCAAAGCTTATCTCAACAGAAGTGTTTCTACGAGAAATACTTGTTACTCAGTTGCTTAAGGGGGTATTCTAGTCTAGAAGCATGAATTAAGGGTGTTTTTTCGAGGTCTGTAAAAAAACGGCCAGATTGAAAAAAGCTTTTTCGAGAAAAACGCGTTTAAAGTATTGAGTAAAGTTTCAAGCAGTTTTACTCATATAATAGTACAGTATACTTACATATTTTTAATCGGAAATTCCTGCTCCATATAATGGACCTTCTTTCACTTCATAAACATTATATAGGTATAGAATATGAGAAAGGTTTTATGGGGTAATTCATCTGTAGGTAGAGGGCAACGTCTATCGACTATTGTTCGATTTGATCCGATCGGACCAGCTTAGTTGCTGCATCACCAAAATCGCTGTAACTCAGTAAATAATTGAATTTTTGAAAAAATCCTTTGTAGACATACTCTTGAATGTCTAAACTTTAGAAATATATATTAAAAAAATGATTTTTTCAATTTTCTAGACTAGAATACCCACTTAATCTCTCTTGTTTTAAATGAGAGTAGGAATAAGAGAATATGGCTAGGACATGACAAATCGTTAGCTATTTGCTCTCACTACGCCTCAAAAAAACGAGTGAGAAGAAAAAAAATACGTCATAACAAACATCCATGCCTTCAAACAGTAGCTTAATGTCAATTTATAAAAATGTCTGTACTAAGATTTAAGCCTGTGACCTCCGTAATAGAAGGCAACGACGTTGACCATTTGACTACGCAGGCGGCTAGCTCTCTCAATGCATGATAATCAATAATTTTTCCGTATAATGATATAATAATTCGTTCAAATTACACTTTTGATAGTGATTGAATGTCGAATAGAAAATTGAATAATTTTAAACTGTATTTTTTTGCAATATGATTTACATATAATAAACGATTTCGTTTTTGAAAAGGTTTTTAATACATGCTGTATACTTTCTCTTTAACCCGAATAGCATGTGAGATGTCACACCAAATATATCTGATGAAAACTTGATCATCAAATAAAAGGAAAAGCACGTACTTGGCTAAGTTAGATGAATGTGTATTCAACAGTTTTATTAGAGCTTTAAAGCTGCTTTCCTTACAAATCTTGGCAACTTTTTAGACTTTTAACATTGTATTATTAGTTTTTTTTATTTAAAATATAAAAAATACTTTCAATATAAATACTGTATTTAAGATATACATGTACATATGTTGCGAATAAATTGCTAAATACTATTTTTTATTATTAAATTATAATTCATTAGTTTAAGATATCTACTTATTATGTAGATTTTAATTTGACTTCAATTATGATAGTTAAAGTGATGTACAGTCGGGCTATTTGTTATTTTAAGTGTAAATATAATCAATAAAAAATTACAATTTAAAATCAGCTTTTTATACTATAATTAATTTGAAGAAATCTTTATTTTTGATAATTAACGTGCCATAATTTTCCTTAGGTAAGTAACGATTTTTTTGTATTTCGTTTGTATAGTTTGGCAGTAGTAATGTTTGAAAGATATTATGTATATAGTCAACAACTGACAACCCCATACAAATACTGCTCGTGTGTATTCAGTTAACAAAAGTTTTAATAACGATCAGTTTTTTTTATGTGGTTTTAAAGATGTTACTGAATCGTAACGACGAACACTAAAAAGCGTTGGCAAAACGAGTATGTTAGAATTAAAATAAATAGTGCACAACAAATATAAAATAAATGTAAATATACTGATTATTCAGTCAGCGTATTTCAGAGAAAAGCAAATATCAACTTTGAAAAAACTGAGCAATACGAAATATCATATTGCATATTTATAGAATAAATATTTTTGTGCAGACACAATATGATATTTTTATACAGTCGAAAGCTTGAAGGAGTTTTTGACAATACTATACGTGACAACAATAACACACATTTTTTGACGTAGGATCAAAGGAAAACGTGGAAAGTTTTGAATGGTTGTTATGGAAATTCCGATATAGCGTTTTTACCTGCATTTTATATTTTATATGTTTTTATTTATTTTCATGTTTACACCAACGTTTTGATACATTTAAAAATAGCTGAATAAAATGTAGTTATCGTATATGATATAATATATTTCGCTCACCATATAAATGTATTTTTGCATCTATTCGAAAATACTTTGTGAAGATATATTTTCTTTTTGAAATGTAAAGCTTTCACTTTATATATAGATCAAAAATATATAAATGAAACTTATGACCGCCTTTTAAAATATAATAGTAGTATAACCCACATAAAGAAACAGTAAGTAGACTTACAAGAATTTTTTTAAATCTGAGATAAATTAAATGAAAAACTGTGAAATACTTTTTGGCGGATAATATCAATGATTATCTGTTATCTATGATTGGCGTGGTTGATATTGTAAAAATATTACTTTCGACTTGATTTTTAATAGTATAGATACGAATTATAAAATATATTTCAGCTAAAATTTTTGCTAACCATGTTTGGTCCAAACGTGCAAAAAATGGATATGATTTTTAAGATATGTAAGTTAAGTTATTGCACGTTTTGGGTTAATTAATTTATACTATTTCATAAATGTTCTAAGCTATAGCAGGCGCACTTAAGCTTATTAAATCCTACCAAACTTAATCATCAATGAATACTCCAAAATAATGTTTCAAAACCCGAGCAAGCTAGCATCAGCTGAATTTTCAACACCTGGTCGTAGGTTTGTTCTTATAATTGAAACAATTTAGTTTTAATAATTTTGATGAGTGGTAGGTAAGCTTTCACAGGTATATTTATTTTCATATATTAAAGAAGTTTTATGAATTTGTTCAAGTATATATTTTTTAATTAATGTCCAGTCCCAATGTGAAGCATATGCAGAGCATATCTCAACAGAAGTTTTTCCACGAGAACAGAAATCGATAAATCGATCGAAAAAATGCTGTTCGTACTGGGACTCGAATCCGTGAGGTCTAGCACAGAAGCTTACTACGCTAACCGCTTCGTAATAGGACCCGATGAATCTATATATAAATTGATATATACATAACTTATTAATGAAAAATAGCCACCAAGCCTCAAAAGTTTACTTTTTTTTACCCAACTATTTCATCTTTCCATAAATACAATAAATGCCTTTTCAAGGCTTATAAATAAAAAAAAATCGGAAAATTTTTCTTTCGTAATCACGAAACTGAATTTAAAGTTCTACACACGCCATCATGATAACAGATTCAATCTTACAAAAATACAAGTTTTTGACAAGCAATTTCGTACAATATGATTTAACATTACGAAAAGGAAAACTTGTGCGTCTTGGTAATAGAGATATATACATCTAAAACTTTATAATCCAATAAAAAAAAAACTGAAAAAACTTGGGTACAGTTTATATAGCCCAATCAACAAAACATTCATAAGATCTGTAAAGGAAACTTCAAAGGAAAAAAAATGTATTTTTCCAAGAAGTTTTACATCATGTTTTTTGCATCCTAAAATAGTTCTTATCTTGATTCATAACCTTTCAATTACCTATGTGGAATATACAATTTTTCATCAGTGGTACTCTTTAATTTATAAATAATACTTATGTTAATCGTTTAAAAAAAGATAAGTACAGTAGAACCTCTCATAGCGAGCAAAACAGATTGTGAAAAAAATGCTCCCTTAACGAGCGACATTTCACATAACGAGTGACGCAGAGTTTTATAAAGATCACTTACAGATCGTTACTTGTCTCAAGATGATTGATAAGGTATAGGAAGGGATTACCAAAAGTACCCTCACTTCTGCTTGAAAAAAGTTTAAGCTAAAGAGCGTCAATTTACATTATTTCCTCACCTCCCATCCTTCTGATCTTTTAATAACTGGGTGTAGCAATAGCGATTAGTCAACCACTAGTCCTGTTCTAGTCTTATCCTTCTTTCCCAACTACTCATTATGAAAAAAAAGTGTAGTTGAGCGACTGAGTAACATAGAAAAAACTTCAAATGCTCCACATTGGGAGCGGACATGAATAAAAATTATGGTTTTTTTCTTAATATAATGCGATTCCACCAAGTATTGATAGTAAACACCCTAAAAAGATATTTCGTAATTACAAAAAAAAAATATCTTTGTTGATATTTTTGTTTGATCAAATGATTTTATATTTTTCAAAACCGTCTATAAGTACAATTATGCACATACACTTACTTTTATTGCTAGAATTAGAAATTCATTTATTATTATATCTATTAAACGTACAATATAATTTTTAAGGTGTTAACTGTCAATACTTGGTGGAATGGCAATAGAATAAAAATAATAAAAGATTTTTAGTACTTTTTCCACATAAAATTCATTTGATCAGGACCGGTTTCGCTCATCGCGAGCATTATCAACTGATAAGAAAAATATATAAACAGTGCTATTTATACAAGTTACCTTTTACACCTTTTATTTCAATTTAACTTGTACAAATAGCACTGTTGATAATGCTCGCGATGAGCGAAACCGGTCCTGATCAAATAAATTTTATGTGGAAAAAGTACTAAAAATCTTTTATTATTATTAGTACAATATAACATAAAAATATATTTTTAAAAATCGGTAGTTATTTTGACATACTATGGAATTATCGAAAATGATATCGTCTAATTCGTAATAATAAGTTTACAGAAGATTTTATTATATGTTTCGATACCAATTCCTTGATAATTATGACCACGTAACAATGTTTTCTTATAAAACAGCAGTGACTCTTACCATTACATTAACCATTGGCGGATCCAAGGGGGAGGCCATGGGGGCCATGGCCCCCTCCTGAAGAGATTTTTTTTCCATTCTTTCCAGGATTTATTAAAACTTAATTGTGAAATGGCCTCTTTAATTGTTTAAATTACTCCGTTTTATAGAATACATACTAAATTATGTATTGAGTATTTTTATATAGATATATTATTTTAAAATCATCTATTTTTTAATGTATTATTTATGTATCATGTTTATTTTCAAATTTAATGGCCCCCTTCTTGGACAATTTCTGGATCCGCCAATGACATTAACACTGGCAAAAATACTTCAATTACAGACTGCAATTTGACGGGATTAGACCCCGGACCTTTCAACGAGTACAATCACAACGTCTTCGAAGAGTAAGTGAGTCGATGTCTGCTGGCTTTATTTTACTGATGGATCAAACGTTAATAGATGTTTGTCTGGTGACTTCGCTTCCAAGTAAAGTTTGACAAAGTTCAATACACCCTTGTATTGTATTGCACCAGAATTAACTGCGGCGTAAAACATTTTATGGTTATTTGCAATGAAATGTTAATTTATATTCATTTGCAACTAATAGAGGGAACTTCTCGACACATCTCCACAGTATTAAAGTTTTAAGTTGATAGTTTTATTTGGATTTATATTCAATATTGCTTTCTCAGTTTGGAAAAGATACGATTTAAAAAATTCTAACATTTTTTATTCTAATTCCACATTATTTTTTATATATCAGGACTTGTTTTGCTCATCACAAGATGAGCATTATTTTTTAATTAACCTTTCCACAAAGAATTGACAGTTAACACTTTAGAAGTGATTTAAAAAATACATTGTCAAATAGAGTTCTTCAACCACTTTACAGATGCGGACAGGTATATTATAAAGAAAATCTATCACGGATTAAAATAAATATTGTTTATATAGTATTTTTATTGCTCTTAAACATTTTGATATAACACATAATAAATTTATAATAATATATGAAAATAAAATAAAATATTTGACTTGAAAATTCTATTGTTATTTGATAAAACATAGCGTATATTGTTAACTGTTGGATTATCTTCTATGTTTGTAAAATTGTTAACATATTGCCATATGTGTGGTTGAGTGGTTAACATCGTTGGCTTCGGCTACGGAGGTCACGGGCTCGAATCCCAGTACGGACAGTTTTACAAATTGATTTTTCAATCGATTTATGAATTTCTGTTCGAAGGCATGCATGTATGTGATGTCTTGAATTACCCCCTCTCACCCATCCTATCCTATAAATGGGGCGTATCGAGAGCGATTAGATAACGACTAGTCCTGTCCTAGACCTGTCCATCTATTCCTACTCTCTTTAGAAAAGGAGGATTAACAAGCAGTTCTCGTAGAAAAACTTCTGTTGAGATAAAGTTCATGAGTATTTCATATGTATGATCCACATTGGGAGCGGACATGGTAAAAAAAAAGTTCTACAAAAATCTTAAAGAATGTCTAATAAAATAAAAATGAACATTAAATATTTGACAATTTTAAAGTTATTAGTATTTATTTGCGGACCTGCAGAACATTTTGGTGGACCAACATTAATCCAGTTAGCAAGCACTGGTATGTAGTAAATACTTCACAAATTTTATTTAGAAACATAGCATAGAGTAGAAAAGAACGTTTAGAGATACCATTTTGGGACTGCGCCACTGTTGACAGATTCATTTTGACTTTATAAACCAAGTGACAACACAATTTATCGTGACGAGCATATTTTTAATAGTATTCGTACAAATACATATATTGTTTGGTTTGATTTTCAAACAAACTGAACAAGCTCACGTTTTTTGTCGAGAAAAATGATATAACTTGAAAATGATTGAAAACGATTTCAAATAATGTTTGCAGCAGATGGCAAACATAGCATTCTTTTATCAGTGGATATTTAATATTAATATCATTGTCTTCGTAATATCTTTTATTTAATAAAAAAGTAACACCGAAACAGTTTTGTTTTGTGTTTATTTTTCTTTTAATGTAAACTACAATAATAAATAAATGTATAACTTTATTAAATGTGAATAAGTTTAGTGAGCATCATAAAAAATAGTGAATTCCTAAATATTAAAAATATATGATAAAACAATTGGTGAATTTAAAGTTAAAATGAAACGAAAATAGTTCTAATGAGGACATGAGCCGAAAAAGCTATCAACCATATGTAAAAAAATATTTGTAGAACTAAAATACAATTGAAGTGTATGTTTTCTTTGTCTGTTTGACGTTTGTCGTTTGCTGCCGATTGTCTATGGTACGACACACGCACCACCTACTGTAAGTTAATTGTACTAACCTTCGCGCGAGTGCAAGCATGTTGTCAAAATGAGCTGTATGGCATACATAAACACATTGATTTTTATATATTAGGTAGATAACAACTATTGTTTACAATATAAATTAAGATGCTAGAGTGGGTAGGAAGATTTTATATTTAATATAACAATATTTAGTAGAATAAAGCGAACACGTGAAATTCATATGCTTCTAAATAGCAAAAATATTATGTCTGAACGAAATAATAAAACTATTGTATGTAAACATTTAGTTTCTATTATTAGAAACGCAGATTCACTGTTATATTGTCGAATATGAGTATACGTTGTCTTGATGCAGAGTCTATTCTGAAGATAACAAAGGTCAGTTGACGCATCATCAATCTCCGGTTCTTCCTCTGGACTCCTGATCACTCACCCTTATCCCGGAGGACTCTCATCCCCTTTATAGAACCTGTCATTGACGTAAGAATGTTTCTCATACTTTGGGATGAATCTTCTTTTATATTCGTATCGAAAATTTTATTTTTGTTCGACGGAAAGCTTGAAAAAATATTCATAATAACTAAGGTGACTACCGTATCAAACATTCTGTTGGTGGTTATTTAAATCAGTCAACCGAACCGATGAAAAAGATAAATATTTTGTTTTATCGTTTCGTAAATTCCTGTGATTTTATTCCTGGAATATCTGGTATTCGTTATTTAGACACGAGATTTGGAAATATTTCGGATTTCATTCTTTTACTAGCCGTATGATGTCTATTACTGATTTTAGTATTTTTTTCGTTAAAAAACAAATAAACCGAATCCTCTTTTTGAACGTAATGTAACGAAACCTATTATTAATTTAAATATGCACAATTAGTCTTTTACACGGTTCTTTCTTCACCGCTTTTTTACATAAACCATACCCCGTGCAAAAAAAGATTAGGTGCATATGGTTTTTACACAGAAGAAGATAAATAATACAGCAATAAATAATCTATAATTATTTAATATTTCTTTATCAGTTATGATCATATCATATAGGATTTTAATTAAAGACATAAATACATCAGTTCCATAGAAATACATGTTTTTAACTAGATATTTTTACTAGATGGAAGTGTAGCCCGCCAGCATTCGCTTAATATTTTTTTTTGCGAACGATGCGAAAGTGAGATAGGGTATGTTGTGCGACTAAAAATTCACGCTCTACATACACTTTTTATCTGCACATATGCTGGTAGTGCGTATATGCGTGTCTGCTGCGTTACAGATAAAACAAGAAAAAATGTGTCTTATACTTTTTCAATAATTTTATTTGTAAATGTAGCACTAAAAGGAACCAATAATAAAATCACTTTTTAATCCATATCCGCTTCCAACTTGGAGCATATGGTCTCCTTATGGAGGTATCTCAACATAAGTTTTGCTACGATAACTGTTTTTTACTCAGACAGTAGAGTGGATAGAAGGATAAGGCTAGGACAGGACTAGTAGTTAACTAATCGCTATTACTAAACTCAGTTATTAAAAAATCGAGAAGACTAGAAGAGAATTTTTAAACATCACAAACACCTAGGGCATGGCGCAGTGGTTAGCGTTGTGGGCTTTCGTGACAGACCTCGCGGGTTTCAGTTCCAATAGAATATATTTTTTTATATCGATTTATCAACTTTTGTTTGAAAGCATAGGTGTTTGTGATGTCCCACCATTTCCGATCCCTTAACAACTGGTCGTCGCGACAGCGATTAGGTAACCACTTGTCCTGTTCTAGCGTTATCCTTCTATCCCTACTACTCTCTTTGAATAAGAAAGGTTGAGCGACTGAGTAACAAATAGTTCTCGTAGCAAAACTTCTGTTGGGATACCTACATAATGAGACCATATGCTCCAAATTGGAAGCGGATACGGACAAGGATGGATTTGGACAGATTAGAGCTTCTATCCTTACTACTATCTTTAAAAAAAAAGGAAAAGTTGAGCGACTGAGTAACAAACAGTTCTCGTCGAAAAAATTCTCTCTCGTATAAAAACTCTATTAGGAAGCCATATACTCCACATTGGGAGCGGACATGGATAAAAGAGAATGAAGTATTTTATTTGTTATTACTGCTATTATTATGTAGTTGAATTTATTGTTATTAGGAAGTCCGCTACAGTGTTTTAGTTGCTGTTTATGGTAATCGTGTAATATCGTGTAAAACATATAAAATAAAGTCATTGTTATTTTTAGTTGAGCGTTTATTTTTAATTGTTTCAAAAGAGTTGAGCGTAATTCGTTGTTGTAGTCTCATTTAAATTGTGTATTAATTTTGTCTCTTGGTGTGACACTTTGAGAACAATTGATTTCACGCAAAGGATAGACAATATTTCAAACGTCATATCCTAGAATCAGATTAAAAAAGACACGTCCCTTATCGAATAAAAACAGTGGCACTTGTGTACAGAAAGAAAAATAAAATAATAATAATATATTACGCCCTGTCACCAGGTTTAAGTGGGTTAAAAGCAGACCCTTGGCAAAGCTTTCCCGTGAAAGTAACAAAACTATAGGTGGCTGTATTTTAATAGAACATTTGGAGATTACAACGTATTTTTTTTGTACATAATTTTATAAACAATTTTCTACCCCAAAAGACTCTATTGGATTATCAAAGTTAAATATTGTTTACTTGTGCTGCAGTTACTTTATAAAAAAAAATATTAGTACAATAGAACTTTGATAAAATGGACATCTTTCTTTCTTAATTATGAGCTTCACCTTTCTAATAAACATCATCAGACAGGATACTGTAAAGCTTCCGAATAAGCCGATGCTTCTTTAAGAGGAGTTTCACCGAGTGGAGTAACAAAGTGATTAACCCTCCAAGGACGAGCGTGACCATATGGTAACAGTAAACACCGTTGTCTATTGATCACACTATTCATCCCTTTTCTACCTGAATATCGTTGCTTTTACTCATATTTGGTTAAGAAGGGTACAGACTTCAGTTAATCATCAGCCGCGGGGACAGAAACGACCACCAAAAGCACATGCGATTTTTTGAATTTACGTTTTTTTAATGGACTTTTTGAAACTTTTTTTATCAAAACATCAAATTATTTACAGTTCTTTTGCTAATATATTTAAATTATTTTGATCTAAAGAGTTCAAATTGTAAATATTAAAAAAAAAATCTCTTTTCGCTATATTTCAACCCCAAATATTTAACTGTCCGTACACAATATTACACGGTAATAAAAGGATGAGCATGGCCATATAGTCATGCGGGGTTTCTATACAACGACTTTGCGTTTTTTTTCTAATTTTTGTTAGGAATAAAAGTTATTCGTGACTTCAATATGGCTTAACAAATATTTTTTTTATCGTAAAAAAGCTCTCGTCTCTGGAGAGTTAAGTTTAATTTTATATTAAAAATAACTATAACAAAGTTACCACCGAATTTATCGAATACATATATATCTTTAAATGTTTATTAAGAAAGCGAATCACGCGTCATAAAAAAAGAACAGTAACAATTTACCTTATCAAACATTTATTAAAATCAATTTCATTATATTTACTAATAAATCTGAACTATAAATTCAATACATATTTTCAATATTCTATACTACAGGCTTGATACAGTATCAAAATTTAATTGTAATTGTATTCGACTCTGACAATTTATTAACACAAACTAACCGCAGAATCTACTGAAAACCTTTATTAACTTCCATAAATTCGCGATAGAGCAATATGTTAACACGGTGCCTACGTGTAAAAACAGAAGCTGCATAGTGAGATTTAGTTGCAAGATTGTCTGGCTATTTTCCAAAAAGAATTAAATTCGATATCCGGTGCATTTTATTCGATGCGTTCCGTGCCAAATGCACTAAACTTTAGTATTTTTAAATGAGGACACTATAGTCTTTAGTCACAAGAAATCAAATGATATGAACTTTTACCACAAGATATATGAACTCGAAGCTTCCCACGAATTCGTTCTTTGCTCATATTAAAAATGGTTTTGGTATGATTCACATTTTTTTCTGTTTTAAAAATACTTTGATTTTCAAAGATAAAATTTTAATTTATTTATACGGGTTATATAATGATCAATTTTAGGGCGTCAATACTATAAAATTAGGGTGTTTTTTTTTTACACAATATAATGTTGTACCCGAATACCGACCCCCAATAAACTATTTTTCCAGGAAATTCAAAAAATAAATGGAGCAAAACTAAACAGCCTCCCGATTTTTAATGAACAGATAAATTTGCCAAATTCCCCACTTTTATACTCTATATGTAAGTAAATATAATCATAAAACCTTTTCCAATAAACAAAAAAAAGTATAATTCTAAAAATTACTCAACATTCAAATCTATAGGCATTCCCATGGGTTAAACCTTTTCGCCAGCAATGGCTTTAAACTTTATGATACATTTATTTCTTATACAAACCCGATAAATTCAATTGCTAAGCGTCGGTTCAAGTTCATCCATGCACTTGAACGCCCGAAGATGCCGAAAGGCGAAACCCGGGTAGCTAGTGACAAAATTTGTGTGAATGTACATAATTTGAACGATTCAAATTTAATAATGTTATTTGATGAAGGCCAACCCTTTATCAGAATTTTAAATTGAAAATTTATCAATTATTTTTTCTAAATATATTTAAATCTGATAATGGTGGCATCAGAAGCCTTAAATATTTATAATCAGCCATGGTCACAACTACCATTGTGTGTTGTAATAGAGAGCGACGATCTGATTTGATTACATTTTTTTTAATAGGCTATTTTTAAGTATTTATAATCAATAATAATAAAATCCATTTTACTTGCCATATTTATGTGAGCACACTACCTAATACTGGTTACTATTAGTGTAGTTGAATGGAACATTCATTTGATGAAATCGCATTTCAACTGAGAGATTGGATTTTCCCCACGCCTGACAACACTAATTTGGTTTCGGGCCAAAGATGCATTTGACTGACAGCAATCACCTACGGTACAGTAAATCCAAAAGAAATTTATTATTAAATCAAATACAATATTGCGATTCAAACAAAAATATTTACTAATTTTTTTTTTTGATATTGAATTAAATACTTACTATCATTACATAAAATATGAAAATCGCAAGAAGTTTACTTGCTGTGGAATGTAATATATTATACAAGGGACATTTTGTATATACAGCTTGGATGCCAGCAGACACAACTTTACAATGAAAAGAGATTTTAAAAATATATCTACACGACGTTGTGTCAACATTGTACATAAGGCTTAAAAATAGTCATCGGAAATGTTTGTGTAATAAAACCATTTAAATCATAAAGTAATACAAAATTAGCATTTCTCTTGACAAAAATGCAATTATTATTAATTATAATATTTGTTAACGTCAACGCGAAAATAGCTCCCATGTGGTCGATTTCAGGAAAATGAGTTAGTTTTTTACAAACACGTATCTCAACTTTTTTTAAGTTTTGATTTTTTGATGAATTTAGAATTTCAATACACAAAATCCTTTTATTACTCGTATCAAAAAAATATATATTTTCTTGTGCTATGTTTAGCATGAAGAAGAAGGTGGGATGAATGGAAACGTCTTTGTTTTCTTTCTTTTTAAACTCCTTAAAGATACGAGTTTGTAGAAAATTGCAGAGAGATTCAACTGGTCTACCAATTGATAAAATATTATAAGAAATACTGTTATTTATTAAACATAAACAAAATCTACAAATTATGCTCAATAAAAGTATTTGAATTTAATTACAATTAACGTACCAAAAACAACTACAATGTTTTTTGAGTTTTTTAAAGACATAATCAGCAAACTGTTACAAAATTATATGACTCCATATGTTTCTTTAAAATGCAGGTCTTGTATTGTAAAATGCTATTATTTTCCTCTATGTTGAATGTAAATGATTCTGATTCCGCTATATTCAACACATGGTAAATATCAAGCTTCCGATAAAAATATATTATTTTTATTTGTGGTATAATAAATCTTTATATCTTTGCATATATTTTCTAATCTTTATATGAAATATTTGTCACTGGTCTCTGTCTTTCAAATTCACCTTTGCATTTTCCAACCATACAGATGAGCGATGCCAGATGGACGAAATCATTCACCACCTCTTGGGCGTGATTCACTCTGCGATTTCAAAATAATTAGTTGATCTCTTTATAAGAATTTTAGTCATATTGCCATTGATCTATACGCGTAAATTCATCAAAGATCAGTTTACCTATTCATTCCAGTTTTTTTCATGATTTTGTATTTTTATAAAATCAGTATTTAAAAATAATAATAAAATGGTCTTAACATGACAAACTTCAAGCAACTGCCGTGATATTATTAAATTGTTTAATATTATAAACGTAAAACGCAAAATACCCATTCAGTTTTCAATATTATATATATAAAATATGATTCTGTAATAGAATGTGACGATACTTAAAGCTACAATAAAATTTATTATGCAGTTTAACTATTTTATTATTCGAATATTCCACTAAACGTAGCATAGATTGTCAGAGCCACAGCGATTATCCGACAATTCGTCGTCTTTCAGTCACGCGTTTTATCCGAGAGTAATTCTCGTTTTACGTTTTATGTCGCCCGACTTAATTGGGTTAAACCGCTAGACACATAACTCCTCTGCAATTTCCCATAAAGAGAGTTTTTAATTAACACATGTTCTATATTGCCTTTTTAGGTTATATTTAGACTGTTTTTTAGAAGGGGGTATAATTGGACTTTATAATGATGTTGTTTGACATGTTTTTCATCGTTTGTTTTTTAAGCGTGTGAAAATTTTTGAATTTAATTTATGACACAGTTAATTCACTTAGCAATAAAATACAACAATTTGTGTATTTAATATAACTTCTTCTTGCAAAAGTGATTATATCAGGGCTGTTTAGTTGTGTTGAAAAAAAACGACTCCGACTCCGAGGATTTTTTAAAATAATTTAATTTTAACTTATATGTATGTATACTATCAGATCATCTTTAGTCAGCCAAGTATGCAATGTCAACACTGTGGACTATTTTGTTTGAATACACGTCATTAAACATATTTTTCAAAAGATTTTCGAGCCGCTTATTTTTCACGACTCCGACTCTGATTCCATAGCCCTGGTTATATATTTTAAATAGTACGTTTTAAGCTTAGGTTTTCTAAGTTCCAATAAGTCCAAATATACTTACAAAAGAAAATTTAATATTTTATTTAATGTACAAAATAACTAAAACTGGTATTGCGTCTCAAATAAATGTCAAGTTACATATTTTTTCTCAAATAAAAGTCAATTTACGCAGTCACTCAACCTCTCTTTTTTCAAAGAGAGTAGTAGAGATAGAAGGATACTGCTAGGACAGGACGAGTGGTTAACTGATCGCTCTCACTACACCCAGTTATTAAAGGATCGGAAGGGTGGCAGGGAATTTTTAAACATCATAAACATCCATGCCTACGAGTAGAAATCGAAAAGTGCTGTTCGTACTGGGACTCGAACCCGTGAGGTCCGGCACAAAAGCCAACAACGCTAACCGCTGCGCCGTAAGACCCGACATGTATAGAAATAGTAGACATAACTTATTACTTGTTCTAAATTGTAGAAGCAGCGGCACCTGTATGCAACAGTAAAAAAGCTTTAGCACTGTTTAGCACTGTCGCCTGTGTGGTCGAGTGGTCAACGTTGTTGGCTTCGGCTATGAAGGGCCTGGGTTCAAATCCCGGTACGGACAATTTTATAAATTGATTTTTCAATCGATTTATGAATTAATGTTCAGAAGCATGGATGTATGTGATGTCTTGAATTCCCCCCTCTCACCCATCATATCCTATGAACGGGGGCGTATCGAGAGAGATTAGCTTACCACAAATCTTGTCCTAGCCCTATCCTTCTACCCTTACTCTCTTTGGAAAAAGAGAGGTTGAGCAACTGAGTAACAAGCAGTTCTCGAAGAAACACTTCTGTTGAGATAAACTCCATTAAGAATTCATATGCTCCATATTGAGAGCGGACATGGTAATTTTTTAAAATTTATTTATTTTTATTTTAAAAAGCGGTTTTTGTCCAAACTTTTAAGGTAGACTTTCTTATCAATTGTGTGCTAAGAAATAAATACTTAGTTCTTAATATAATTCAAATAAATAGATGGGAAATAATTAGATACTTAAAGACATTTTTTTTGCCTACTTTAAATGCGGGATATCTTTGAGATACGAATGTTTGCGATACAGTGAAATCTGGAAATTTAAGCATTGCTGTTGTTTCATCAGTTCTTCCAAAAAAAATATTCTGTTTATGGATTAACTAATGCATCATTTTGAAATTTACTAGTATTTGTTATGACAGACATCCATCACTGTGCAACCGAGTAAGCAATGATAGGAATCATAACGATAATGTCTATTTAACTAAGTACTGAGAATGAGTACGCTTCAATTAAGACTTGTTGTTATGTTTGGATCGCCTACATAAATCTTATTTTTCGATTGAAATTGTATTGCAAAATAATATGATATTCATCATGCTGATTTTCCAGCGTTTGCTATTTATGAATCTGAAATACTGTACTGTCCATTTTATGACACTAAACAATTATTTAATTGAAAAACAATCTTGATGTTGCACTCAATGCTATGTTTGTTAAAGAAAAGCATAACGTATTGCTAGCTTTATGATAATGTTGAAATAAAGATAGGTGTATATGGAATAAATAAAGCTATTGCCATGGCCTCTTGGTGAAATTGTAATGCCCAAAGCAGGCGTTTTTTTGAAACTCTTCTATTTTAATTAGTTGTTAAATTACAAAGAAAATTTCACACTTGAAGAAAACAATGTATTTATATAATATTAAAAATATGTATACAATATTTGAAAATATTTATCAAATAAAATTGGTGTGGCTCATTTTAGCTGTATTTTCTGGTCTCTTCACTGCTTAGTTTTGGCTATTGTTTTAATTTTCTGTAGAAATGTCAAACATGCAGTTAAATTTGAATCGTTCAAATTATGTACATTTTCACAGATTTTGTCACTAACGACCCGGGTTTCGCCTTTTGGCATCTTCAGGCGTTCAAGTGCACGGATGTCAGTTCAAGTTCATCTGTGCACTTGAACGCCTGAAGATGCCGAAAGGCGAAACCCGGGTCGTTAGTGACAAAATCTGTGAAAATGTACATAATTTGAACGATTCAAATTTAATACTGAAATTTCACCAAGCATCTTCAGTCGAAATCTTAATCTTACAGTTACAATCTTACAAAAATCTTCTCTCAATTTAAAGCATACTATTATGAACTTATATTCCTTTGGGTAGAATTTGTTAGTCGCTTGCTTGATCGCTTAGCAATAAAAAAGTATGGAAAGTGAAGTTTAATAGTCGTCAATGCATTTGGAAAAAAAACCATAAATGGTTGGTCAAAAAACCCTAAATGGCTGAACCGTTGATAGTTGATAGTACAGTACGAAATATGTAGATAGATAGTACGAAATCTTGCTACTCGGGCTACATCCGACTCAATTTAAGATTTTTTGTGGCGCTTTCTGTTTCTATCTCTAAATTTTTCGTTTGTTGTAATAAATAATACTCGTCTAATCGTCGTAATAATCAACTGCTCGTGATAAGCGAAACCTATCATGAGCATATTAAATAAATGTAGTATTAGTACGAAACAGACTTTTAAGTTTTAACTTTTCCGGTTCTAAGCTCAAGAAATGCGACCCCAACACCCACATTTTCTTAAATATCTATTTTAATATGGGCGATACAATGTTTAAAATTAAGGTATTCTTATATCATAGTTTTTTGGACCTTTTGTAGTTTATATAAATACGCGATAATGCGATAACAAGATAAGCGCCCGCTTATCAGCGATCGTTCGTAAGATAACTAGGATGAACGCGTCAGTTGCAAATTAATATTTGTACTGGAATGACGTCTTTTTCACGCGCAACTTAAAATATGATTATTTATTAAAAAACTACTTATTTTTATAAAAAAAATGTATGAGGAATGATGCAGAGAGATATTTTAAACCCCTTAGACTATTTTTTTTTGAAATTCATAAGAATAAGGCCAATAATGAGGAAACCACTGGGGTCCCTAAACGACCCCCATCGGAAGAGAAGTATTTTTCTAGTCTCCGAGCCGCGAGAGTTAACATGTATATTTTGTAACGTTTTATATTTTTAATTAACAGCTCTGTCATAACTAAAAATATGACATAAAATGTTGATATTTAAAAATAGTTAAAAATAGAGTATTTTGTAGTTTGATAATGCATATTTAATCTTTCTTAAAAATTTTAGCTCGTAGTATTTTTTGTCCGATACTTATGATAATTAAAATATATTTTCAATATTTATAATACACTTTCTTCTAAATCTATTAATATTACGAATTACGAATCATAAAATAATAGAAGATATTTTGTTATCCACGTCCATCAAGCTTATTCATTGGCCGAGCACTTTAAAATCGAGCTTTACAATAAATTTCATACTCTGTTTATTTTCAAAACACTGTTATATCTTTCAATTCGATCAATATGTCAGAAATAACAAATTACTTGCGCCCACTAGATATCATTAATGCGATATGATTTATTGCCTCTATTTAAATAATAATATCTAATGGGATTATGTTACTTAAATAGCTAATAATAAATATCAAGTAAAAGCATTATAATAATATTTTATCTCTTTCTCAAGTATATCAATATTGTAGTGAGTATAAATGAAAATATCATAAACGTTTTGCGAAATTGCCTTTAAAATTTGACAGTTTTATTATTGGTTTTATGCTCAAAGTAGTCGTTAAAATCAAAATGCTTTAGTAAAATTTGAAAATGAAATAAAAACGTTTCATTAACAGTAACTAACAGAAAAATATTTAAGTTTTCATAATCATTTAAGTAAGAAGTATGTACTATTAACAGTAATGGTATTAATTTCCTAGACTTAAATTAAATAAGAATTGTATTATTAATTTTAGAAGAAAGACTATTTTCATGAATTTCATAGCCGATGGTCTAATGCGTATTTTATATTCTCAATGAAAAAGACGTGTAAGTAAAAATGAACTATTATTACGTTAGATTGAAGTATAACTATTTTATTTTTTATTTTTGCTCAAATATTAATTATTTAAGTTAAACATCATTGGTGGTAAACTAGTTATTTGAGAAAAAAATCAGACCCTGTATATATTTGAACATGGATAGTTGCCTACACAGAAAATAAATGAAAACCTCATATAGTAGTCCAGTGCTTCCCAACCTTGTTCATGCCACGGACCCCTAAATCTGAAGACAATAATCTGCGGATCCCCGATTTTTTTTTATTTCACATGTTCATATTTTATCACAAAGAATGTTGAAAGAATGAAAATTTTCGCGGACCCCAGGTTGGGAAGCACTGTAGTAGACAACGAGAAGAAAACTCGTTGGACAGTGTACACGGATATTCAATGATAAATTGAGTATTTTTAAATCCATATCCGCTACCAATGTGTAGAATATGGTTCCATAATAAAAGTATATCAACTGTTTTTTACTTAGTCGCTCAACCTCTCTTGTCCAAAAAGATTAGTAGGGATAGAAGAATAAAGCCAGGAAAAGACTAGTGATTAACTCATCGCTCTCGCTCTGCCTAGTTGGGGAGGGAATTTTTATACATTACAAACATCCATAACTTCGAACAGAAATCACTAAATTGGTTGAAAAAAAATACTGTTCTTACTACGAGTCGAACTTGTGAAATCAAGCACGGAAGCCAACAACGCTAACCGCTGCGTCATAGGACCCTGGAAAAATTGAGGAATATTATGTTATAATTTTTACATTTTTCCTAATCTTTAGTCATCAAATTTAGCACTGTATTATCAATTCATTTACCAATATATATTGTAATTGAATTGCGTCTTGTTAATATTGAAGGTCGAACATTTTCGGTACATTTCCGTAGAACATAGTGACATGAATCACATATATAGAAATGCTTCTGGTGTAATATCTTTTTGCTAATCGTCACGTTTCCATTATCTGATCTTTCGACGTCTTATTCAATAATAAACTTGATAGTAATCCAGTCAATTATGTAGATGTTTGCATGAACGCTGACCTCTGACTTAATCAATATTATTGTTAATTTAGATTGACATACTACTAAATCCTAGATGGAAACATTAAGTTACACGAACTTGTTTTACTGAGATTGCTATTTACTACTTAAAATTATATTTAAAATGTTCTGATTAATTATGATAATTTGATGTGCATGTTAGGGAATATCTGTATTATCGAAAAAATAACTATATTTGTAACTCATATTTTTTCAAAAACTAAATAAATTGATTGTTTTACCTTACTAGATGAATATTTACTAATTTAACATCAATTCAATAAAAATATTATGTACTTCTAGCCGATATAAAAGATAATTCACCTTTTAATAATCTGTTCATTTAAAAAGTATTCAAGAAGTGATCAGTTGAAATGTCAAATCATTTTCAAACAGAAAATAGTCAAACACTAGAATTTAAGATTTGACTGAAGGTGCTTGATGGAATTTCAATATTTCATTTGAATTGTTCAAATTATGTACTTTCACACAAGTTTTATCACTAACGTCCCGGGGTTAGCCTTTCGGCATCTTCAATTTCATTTCATCTGTGCACTTGGATGCCTGAAGATGCTGAAAGGCAAAACTCGGGTCATTAGTGAAAAAATTGAATGTACATAATTTTAATGATAAAAATTGTCTTATCACAAGACTTTCACTATACCTAAAATTATCAAAATATTATGAATGCCTTTCATTGTAGTACATTGTAGTTGCACTATATTAAATTATGGAGTGTCAATTATTCTATTTTTTTTTCATTTATTTGAGTAATATGCTTTATTGCTGTTTAAAAGTGCTCAGTTCTCGAGATTGAGACTACAATCTTCGTCGGTTCGGGTCCTATCGACACGTAGGCGAATGCTGACGCGTGCGACCTGTCACATTGTTGGCATAAAACAGTGTCTGATTGACCCACATCTGCAGCCCAATGCTCACTGCTAACTTCTTGAGTCTTGCTGAATGTTACATCAGCTTCATGTCTGACGCCAAAGCAAATAATGCGTTTGGGTGCGGTTGTAAATGAAATTGCATTCAGAAATCCGTGCGTCGAACGAGAATATTCGTAAATGCGCCGTGTGTCATATCATTGTACGGTGAGCATCATTGGCGTAGATTTAAAGGGAAGGGCTCGGACAGCAAATTAAAATACAGTGGAACACTCTTAAACATGTTAAAAGAACAAAGCAAGATTGGTTATTAAGTAAGTTTGTATGATTTAAATTGTATACTCTTATAGATACGCACTGTTTTACGCAGTGTAAAGATGATTATGCAATTTAATTAAGAAGGAGATAACAATATATATATATTAATTCTTTACAATAAAAAAAGGTGTACATACATAAACCAAAAAAAAAAACTGGTAAAGATAGTAACGTAGAAATACTCCATCGAGTAAATAAAAATGGTTTAAAAAAATAGTTAAGATTTTTTAGGAATAAATAAAAGTATTAACAATAAAGAAATATTATTAAATAATATCTTGAATAAAACAGGTGGTTCGCCACTGCTAAATTTATTTTCCAACGGTTTAACCCGTCCTAATTGATGCAACTCATTAGTTGACCATTTCTTAATGTAAATGTCATTTGTATTACCATTATGGTTTGTTTGTTTTTCTATCATCTCCTCATTGCTTCTCATTTTTATTTGATATTTATTATAATATATCAGAATAGTAAAATTAAAATCATTTGTACTTAAGCAAGCATTTGTGAAAGTAAGTTTATCTTAGGATGCCTCTGAAAGAAGCGAAACACGTGTCACAGTTTATAGCACAATACGTGGAATAATCTAAGTTATTTTGTATTTTATATCAAAGAGTATTTCATTTGTAAAGTACGTTGGATAAGCTTCATATTGATTTTTTATCCTTTAAAGCGAGTCTCAAAATCCCGGGATTGGTAGTAAGATGTTTTAAAGATTGAATAATTGCTCGGAATCCCGGGATTGGAGGCTCTACTACTCATGGAATCCCTTAACAACTCTTAAATTTATTCGATATTCTTTTATGTTTAAAGCGTCTAGTTACAAAAAGCTATGTGTACACATTTCAATATTTGCTGCAAACAATTTTTTTATGTTACAAGCGAAATTTGTTTGTTTTATGTTAAGATTTTTTTACATTCTATTATATGTATAAATAAAATAACAGAGTTTATTAGATGATAAACCATACAATTAAACGAAATGAAATTTTATATATCAGATTTTAAATATTCCGATTCATGAATATATTGCTTAATAAAATTTAACATATTTTTTTGGAGGCTTATATTAAGTTTTGGAATATATTTTTTTTCACTTTGTATAAAATTGTGCGTAGAATACGCAGATATTTTTTTCTCGATTTTTGACAAATTTTGTGTTTATTGCTTTTTGTAACCAGACTCTTCATTTAGTCGTTATATCCTCTTTGTATCAAATGCTATGTATGTGAGTGAGTATGGAACTAAAAAATTGTAACCAGATAAATCCATGAAAAAATCATATAAAAAGAGAGTAAAAAAAATATAAAACATTCACAATGTATTTAACTAAACAAACTGAAACTGTTCGACGAAATGCATAATAAGTTAGCACCATTTTTGTTTTACTGTTTATTGTGAGATATTGGCCTTTTCATAATACATAGATTCATGATTAATATTAAGCACTTAAGTATGTATTAAATAAAAAAGTCTTTAATGATAACTAGCTTAATTTTCAAAATAATGTCACTTCTTACTGGCAAAAAGTACATCTGCATTATTTGAACCTCATTCGATGTCTTATTTTTGACACTTTGTTTTCCTGTGGGACTTTTTCTTCACCGGCTGAAGCAATATTTTTTATGATACGTCACTGATGAACTCGAATGTTCTAGAATGACATTTCCAGCGTTTTATTTGTATCATGAATTTCATAATGTTTTATATGACCTGATCGCACTGCAATAACAATGTAATTTATGCTTCTTTTTATTTAATAGCCAATATAATTTTTATTACACATTTATGCAATCCTTTTTGGAGTACTTGATTATGATTCACTTGTGAATAAATTATGATTAAATGAATTCCTCTCGAATAATACTATAATCGTTGTTTTGAGGTTAGGTTTGCTTAGTTCTGTACTTAAAAACTTTGATCCGGTTTTCGAATATTTAAATTTGATTGATGGATCTGCATTACAATAGAATGGTGTTATATAATCTTATAACCTTTTCCTCTCATCGAAAACTCGGTGCAAAGAATGTCAATAATCCGTATAAACCCATCATCCTATTATCATTCACTAGCTCTTAGCATACTTGAGAATAGATCCATATTACAAAACCCGTTTGAAGTGTGATATAAACTTCTTTTGTAGCGCGTACAAAAGAAATTTGTGTGTTACCAATACTTCGAAAATAGTAATATTATCGTAAAGTAAATTACCCGGACGATAATAGTTTTGATGGCTACGTTCTTACTGAATACCTTGGGTACCACTTATGGTATCTAATCCCGGAGCCTTTTTGTGATCCCGGGATTTCGGAATTGACTAATTTTTTTTTTTTTTGTCGAAATGTCAGCGTGACTCGTTTTTTCCTTCCAAATCCAAAATTGGATGGAATCCCGGGATTACGGGATCCGGGATTGGAAAGCCTAGTGGTACTACCACTCTCTTAGTGCCTGTATATCATTTTTATTAGTTAAAAGATGATCAAAACATACAATAAAAGTATCAAATTATTTATATAATTTAAGATTTCTACTGAAGGTGCTTGGTGGAATTTTAATATAAAATTTGAACCGTTCAAATTATTACATTCACACAGATCCAAATTATTTAGTTCTTAAACGTCCAAGTCAGAATTTGTTATATATAGCCTTAGAGCGTATTATGAATTAAATATGACATATTTTTCACAACGCGACGTTAACTTTGTATTCTTAATATTTTTTTAGATAAAAAATATGGCCGCCATTTGATATACGATTTTAAATACGTTGAAAGTTTTAGCATAAAAAACACAAATTGTAAATTTGGATTCCTTGTTTATTACTACACTTAATTGATAAAGATATATTTTTATTTAAATATATCGTTTCTAAGCATACTCTGTAGCCGAGTTGTCAATGTCATCGTCTTCATGCATTATGATGGATGTCGGTGATGTTTACATTTCTTTCATTCCGTCAATTTTATCGATAAAAAACGAGACATTAGTACAAGAGTGATAAGTTAACTACGAATCTTTTTCTAGAACTATTTTTCTATCCTTGTTCTCTCCGAAAAATAAAGGTTTGAAGCCAAATAACAACCAGTCCCCTTTGCTCCACATTACAAGCGGGTAGGGTAAGAAATATTTCGTACGTTTATACATACATATACGTTTTTTCTTTTGTATAATAAATACTTTTCCCTAACAAGTTTTGTTTGATTACTTATCCATTACAGTTGTATTCGTTTCAAATCATCATTGTAGTTTTTGATATCGTTAAATGTAAAAAAATATATAATTTTAATCCAAAAAATTCCATATTTTATATAACATCAGTTGTGAGAAAAGTTTTCTGTTAAGAAATGAAACTAATTTGAACAATGTATGATATAAATTCTACAAAATTTATTCAAACAACACAAGTAAAACTCAGATAGGTTTTTTTGTGAGATAATATGATACCCAGGTTTATTATTTCATGGATATAACGCTAAATTGGCTGGATTACAGGAACAACAAAACTAAATCAAACAATGCACATCATTCAACCAATATTCCAGGAATCTCTCATGGAGTATAATGAAGGAATAATATTTCGCATATAGAGTAGTAGATTAATCCCACGTTTGAAATTACCCAGAGATGCATTTTCTATATTGAATTCTCTATTATGTGAAGCAATACAAAATGCACTACACCTATTCAAGAGGACTGACGTCATCGTCTATATTCCAGATGTTTCAAACAACATTAAATTTTCAAAACTTTCAAAGAATATAATGTCGTATACATATACTATACCAGGCGTAGGGAACCTGCGATCTTTTGGCTATTCTGGTGCGGCCTTATGACCAATTCTCTAATTCTGTTAATTTTTGTAATTTCGTAAAATCTTGGGATTTTCGATGTCAAAATCATTGAAAGACCTAAAAAAAGGTCCCACGCTGATAATTTTGGAAAATCCGTAAATTTCTGGGCATTAGAAATTGGCATGAAATTGTTTGCTGCCAAAACTTCCCCAGTCAATGTTTACTGCGGCCGTCATGTCGAAACAGAAAAATGAATGCAGCCTTTAGAGAAGAAACGATTCCCCACCCCTGTACACTATACTTTCAAATTTAAATTGAATATTCGAATAATGTATTTTCTATAAATTTGGCGCTAATCTTTTAGAAATTCATATTAGTTATAAAATTTTGAACATTATGTACATCGAAATTATCTTTTAATCCAGGCAACTACAATCTTTTTCTTTAAGTACTCTTAGTCTTATTTTTACACGGTTATTGATTTACATTAAATTTAGGTTCCATTACATATGACCGTGTAATTGCTAAGCCGTGCAATAGAGAATTAGGTGTACTTATTTACAAACAATGTTTCATTGTGAAATATTTAGAAATAGGTCCATGTTATTTTTATAATTCTAGTGAAGATTCACTAGTCACTCTCGCTATACTATGATATATTTTTTAGAATTAGTATGGTGGGGGGAGGGAATTTTCGTAGACATCATAAGCGTCCATGTCTTCGAACAGAAATCAATAAATCGATTGAAAAATCCTGTTCGTACTGGGATTCGAACCTGTGAGGTCCAACATAGAAGCCAACGACGTAGACCATTGTGCCATGGACCTGACAATATAATTATTGTGTTGTAATTTATTAATGAATCGGGTTCTATGCCGTAGTGGTTAGCGCTGTTGAATTCCGTGCCGGATCTCACGGGTTCGAGTCCTAGAACGAACATTATGTTTTTGGTCGATTCATTTTTGTTCAAAGACATGGGTGTTTGTGATGTATAAAAACTCCGTCCCACCCTATCGATCCTTCAATAACTGGGCGGTAGCGGTAGCAATAAGTTTACCATTGGTCATGTCCTTATCCTTCTATCCCTACTACTCTCTTTATAAAAAGAAAGTTTGAGCGTCTTAGTAACAAACAGTTCTTGTAGAAAACTTTTGTTGAGATACCTCCATAAGGAGGCCATATGCTCCACATTGAGAGCGAACATGGATTAAAAAATATATATGAATCTATTTTGCATGACAGTTGTATCAAGGCGCCTTCAAAGTTCTATTTAAAGAATTAATAAATAATTGAAATAGTCATCATAACTTTGATTTTGATTATTACAATAATTGTGGATGAAAGTTTGTTGAGAATCATCCAAACATCGTGTGCAGTTAGCCATTCGACCGATCGGCAAATAAGATCTGAAGACGCGTTCCTATTAACCCAGATGCAATCGGATGCACTTACTAGCGTGGTATTAAGTGACCTTTCTAACAACTCCGAGTAACAAAATGCATTCCATAATGGCAACGAAGATTGTTTCCTCTGCACTGTTTACCCAAGAGCAAATATTTGATGTGTTTATTTTCTTTTTGGTAATTGTTTCGTAAGAGTTTTTTTTTAGTTTTTCCTGTAAGTCCAAGCCGTTGCTTCAATATTGCTTAAATGCAATGTATAAAATATCTTAAAATAATATTTTTATCACTGTTAGTGTGATGTTACATTAATTTTTTCATGTTGTCAAATAAAACACAAAACTATAGAAGAAATCTTATTACCGGACATATCACTGTTGAAAATTTTGTGTAAATCTATGCATACATAGCTTAGAAATAAATGAATTTGTATTTTATTGTTAGATCTTGGCTGAAAATGACTTTATAATAATATAATTTGAAGCATTAGGGTGACAAGGGTGATAAGAATATATCTTGGTACCTAAGACCTGTTATTTTTATTTAATAGCAAAATATACATTTAAAATATTAAAACTTTAAATTGATAATAATGCTGTATGATGTAAAGACAGTAAATATTATTTTTTTAGTTTCGCCCTTGTCGCCCAAGTAATTATTATATTTATATAGTTATTATATAAAGGTTCTATGTTTTTTCAAAACAACATATAAAAGCAAACGTTCAAACTCTTAACTGTATTTTTTTGCTGTATAATATAATATTTCTTATGTACAAAATTACCTAAGCAGAAACTGTTTCTGCGGATTTTTTAAAAAACGATGATTCACCATTGTTACTCTAAGCCCCCCATATAACAACCGCAGTTTGAATAATACATAATTTTTATTTATTTAAAATTATCTAAGGTTAAATAAACAACAGTAGAAATCTATGTAAATTAAATTAAAGCAGACAAAACATTTTTTTTTTGTTGTAAATTTTGTTGAAAGAGTTTTAAAACATATTTTAATATACTGGTAGTATACTCGAGTAGACTAATTCATATTTTTTGCTTACGGTCTCGATAAAGCTCAATCCTTACAATGAATACTTCAATAAATTGAAAAAGACGTTTATATATTTACATTTCCTTCCACTCATCCGATCTCAAAGATTAGCTTACTATATGCTCTGTCTAAGGATATCCTTATTCTCTAAAAAAAGAAGTAGGGTGACCGAATACTAACCACTCTACGCAAAAAAACCTTTGTTGATATGCTTCATTAGGACTCCATATAATTATAATTGAAAATTGAAACGGCTTAAAAAAATCTCTAGAATAGTCTATTTACATTAAAATGCTAACAATTGTTTTCTAATATTTACGTAAAAGATAATTTATACAGACTTCTTGTTCATCAACCTTTCACATCGAAAAGGGAGCTTAAAAATATGAATTCTGTACAAACGCAACTAGGTTATATTTTTACTGAAAAAAAAACTTTTTTGCAGGTATCTACTAAGAATAGCAGGATCAGTCTTTTTGAGCGTAAAATATGATACAATCACTTGTTTGTGATGTATGCTATATCAGATAGTAATTCTGTCTTATATTCTTTATAATAAAAATCGAGTTTGAAAAAAAGTGTTTTTGTAAATTATACTTATCTTAGATTCTTAGAGTATCAAATGTAAATGTTGTCTTCAAAATAAATCAATTGATTTTTTGCCGTTCTCAAGGCAGCTTTAGATAGACGTCACCCGTGTTTGTGAGCTTTTCTCGCCGAAAAGCCTTGTCGAAAGTTTATTTAGCACTTTGGAAGTTGTGTAAACTTTATTCAGCGGTAACATGTTGTGGGACGCTGTCGGTACAACTACGGTACTGATTGTGTACATAGAGCCGCTCAAACGCCCCCGCAAGTGTGACAGATGCGAGTAACTCGGTCAAGCTGGCGGCAAGTCACTCGCCCCGGCTGAATAATCGCGCTTCTTAATGACACTGTTTGTCAATGTGTCATAGTCAGCTATGTTTGACTTATGCAAATTGAATTATTCTATCTATTCTGGATACCAGGGCTGGCTGACAGAGATGTGTTTTTTAAGGTCGTATAAATATCTGTAATGTTTTTATTCCACTCCCAGTCTTCCCACTCATCTGTTATATGATCCATATAAAGGAGGTCTAGACTCTAGTTTTCTTATATCACATCACAACACAAAAATTTGGCGCGGTCACGAAACATTTCCATATAACCGCTGATGCGGCCACAGTAAAATTTTAAGTGAGAACCACTGCTCTAGAGTTTAGAGAATGCGTTGGTTTCAAAGAGTCATTTTTTATCGCAAATTTCTACCATTACTTCATTTGAAACTAAATAAGTATTTATAACCAGTTTTATTATACGTCTTTATGGCGGTGGAGTCGTAAAAAATTAAAGAATTCCAACCTTGAACTTAGATTAAAACACGACTATTACTCTGATTGTGAATTCAGTTAAATTGATAGTGAAAAATATTTTTTGCCACCCTTGAAATAGTCTTTAATTATTTCAATCATTTCTCCTTTCTTTTACTTCATACAGACATTATTTCGTCATTCAATACGATGAATTAGCTAACTTTCGAATAAACTTGGCTAACTTATACTGTGTGTACTTAAAGATTACAATGTCGACTCCATCGCCGACTTCATTTCAATGCTACGATGCTACATTTATCAGACAACCTGCGTAAATTTGTAAAAAAATATGATCTTTAAAAGTGATACCGTTATAAGTGATATAATTTTAAAATAAAAGTCTACTTAACTTCTTGAATATTTAAAACGGATAAAATGAATAGCGGAACGCCGTGTGCCAGAATAAAGTATATTGTCTAATAATGATATATTTTATTAAGGCAAATAAATTTTATTTCGGCGATGTGATTTCACGAAACTGATGTAAAAATCGATTCGGTAATATTATTTTATATAAATTATTTTTAACTTGACAAAAAAAGATTAAGTAATGTTTAAATACATATTAAATTATTTTCCACTAGGTCCTTAAAAATACACAAAAACTGGTTTAACAGATGCAACCAGCTGAGACATATAACCTCACCTGCGATTTGCTTGCTTTGCTCGCGAGTCAATAATGTATCATTTTCTTTTACCTCTTCCCATAAGGTGAAGAGCAAAGATTGCTTCGATGAAAGTTTGAGGGACTGTGTGTATTTTATAAGCAAGCTTTTCAATTTGTTCGTAAACTTTCTGTATCTGTGGCGAGAGACAAAAATCACTATTGTATGAAACTTTTTCATATATTATGAATCACGCCGCTTTCACATGGCAAAGAAACGTTTTTTTTTTCTTACTTTGTTTCTGTAAACCTAATTGTTGATATAAGATTTATTATTTATTTGTTTTTTGAGAATATATAAAACAACAGAGTGGCATTTGCTTAATTTGTTTGGGTACTTAAAAATATATCTACACCGAAAGTTTTTGTTTTCTTTGATTTTGTTAAGATAATAATGTGAGAAAACTTTAATCGTAAAAAATAGAAATAAAAATGACAAATCAATAACTTGTTCATCAGAAGAAATGCAAACTTTAAAGCAGTGAAATTGTGATTGGTAATATTTTAAGTGCGAAGGGTGGTTTTTTCCAACTGTTTTTTTTTTAATTTCACGTAAAAGTTAACCATAACGTTTGCCAAATACTACATAATTTGGCATAAACAATATTACAAATTAAAAATGTCACTGTCAAATAAGCCCTAACCGGAACACGGAATCATTTTGTTGCTTGTGTATAGCTTTTGATGAGCTACACTGTTGTGAGTGGTTGAAGATATTTTAAGGGAGTGTAACATGTAATTACATAAAAAAAACGGTTCGCAATGTTGTCAACATTATTTTACAAAAAGTCTCAAACTGAAACAATGAAAAGAAAAATGTGAGTTGATTTAATATGTGCGAGAAATTTTTTGTAAGCATATAACATGTAAAAAATATTTCTTGATAAATACCGAATTCATCATTTCGACACGATATTACAATACAACAATAACTAATGACTCTTTAACGACTTGTACCGGATATTTCGCGTTTATTTTTGGCACCAATTGAATTATTTTATGACCACACAAAAACCAACAATGAAAAAGGAATCAACTTTCTTTTATATCACCAAATAAATCTTCATTTATTTAGGTGTAAAGAAAAACAGGTGTTAAATTCGTCAACTGAATGCAGAGCAAGGTTATTGCTTTTATCAAATTGTGAACAGCCTTTGAAAAAAATTAGAATCTGAATTAAGATTATTTGTATTTATATAATGTTAAACTAAATGGCTGAGCAGGTAAAATTTTCTTCTTTCTTTAATTTAAACACATTTGTGCGTATAAAATAAATTTGATAACTTAGTTATTCCACTTATTGTGTTACAAAAAGTGACACGTTTTTTGCCTCTTTGAGAAACATCATCAGAACATTGCTAGGCTTGAGAATAAATTAAAAATTGATTCTTATTATTAAATTATGAATAACAAAATAAAAGTCGGGGAGACATTTTCAATTTTATCTGAGTTTTTACCAGACCACATAAAATCAGATTTTTATACAAATTACAGTTAAGTAAAACTTTTATCAACACAACAAGTGGAATAACTAAGTTATTAAATTTATAATTTAAGATTTCGACTGAAGGTGCTTGGTGGAATTTCAATATTAAATTTGAAACGTTCAAACTATGTACATTCTCACAGATTTCACAGAGTCAGTTCAAGTTCATCCGTGCCCCTGAAGATGCCGAAAGGCGAAAACCGGGTCGTTAGTGACAAAATTTGTGAGAATGTATATAGTTTGAACGATTCGAATTTTTATCAAATTTAATTTTATATTAAAAATAAACTTCGTGAGTTTACTCGTTTATTTTCTTGATCGTTATTGCGTTATGGTGCTCGGTCGTGAAACAGCGGATTCATACACATAACGGGTGGTAGTTGGACAATCAACAACAAAGCCAACCAAGAGGTGAAGTAATCCAAGTGGTATTTCAGGAAAAAATAAGTGAGATGCGTTATAGTATTCTACACGTCTTAAAGTATTGTAAAATTAAGCTCAGTTAAAACAGATTGCAAAAGTGTTATCTTAATAAAACAAAAATATGCAATCCGTCAAGTAAAGAAGAGGTTGTACTTAAGTTTTACTCCAGTAAAAAAGTTTAACCATTTTACTACTTGGCTCACTTGAACTCTCGATGCCTCACATATAAATGTATGTTGTAAATTTAAAATTTTAAAATTTAATTTTATGCTAATAAAAGCAAAAGTCAAATGAAATGATAATATTGAAATGAAGACATTGAAAATGAATACACTAATTTAAAAATAAATACGGGTCAAATAAGTTCTGTATTGATAAATTGGATAGTGTTTGTCAAAAAAACATTTTTTACGCCCGGCATTCCCGAAATCTATTTTTCGTTTTGTTTTTATGATATCGTCTTTTAATAGTGTGTCCGCTGCGCTGTGTTCAAGTATCATCGTTCAGTTTTGGTCGTAAATTTATTTTTGGGTTTACTGTTTATATCGTACATTTTGTTTTATCATCTTTATCGGCCAGCCGTTACATAAACATCAACGCCATATTGATAACGGACCATTTCACCCCTCGCAGAGCTGATATTATGGCTAACCGAATAATACGGACAATATTCCAATCAATAAATTGCATATTTTGTTTATTTCTATTACCGAATATTTCGTAAAGCATCGGAAAAATTTTCGAGATATTTTTTTTTGTTATATTCTTTTATTTACGCGTTTTTGATAAGAAGTAACTATTATTTATATTACTAAATACATTTAGAAGACGAAAGTCGCTGTTGTCTAGCTGTAAAAGCGATGCGATAATGTAGACTTAGATTAATATTCGGAGAGGTTACTATATTTTTCTAATTAAACAGAATATGGTATGAATATGGTATGGGTTTCATGCGTTTTTTTCTTCAAGTTTTTGATTTCTTGATCGAAAATTTATGATCGAGTTTATCTCATATGATTTTAACTTTTAAACTGCCCTTACGTGTACGTACAGCGGTACCTAACACGCCGCAAATTTAACTGTAAAAATAAAACCTTCTTAATATATCGTTATTAAAAATGCATTAAAGTTTTTTTATTAAAACTTACCAAATAAATGAAAAGTGCGCCAATGTTGTCGTGTGTTCAACATATTTTTTCGGTTAAAATAATGTATTTAGGTAAGAAATGCCTTTTAAGGCGGAGAAATTATTTGTATGACCGGCGTCCCGTCCACCGAAAATTGTGCGCCTTATGACGCTTATGGCAATTAAACTGTTAAATAACCAAAATTTCTGGTGATGAGTTATTATGAGCTGTAATGCAAAACTGTTTATTATTTAATTTTTGTATAACTGTATTTATATAAACTATTTTTTGAGTAATAGAGTGCTGATAAAGAAACCATTCTCTTAAAGGTTGGATGACACACAATCTGTCATAATATCGTCCTTATTTCCTTGCCGTTTTTAAAAAGGCTGATGGTGATTGGTTTTTGCCCACATAAAAATACCGTAATAGTGCCGTGCTATGTATATTTCTTTAAATAACTAATGTTTTTATAACTAAATTGACATTCTTCTGAAGGCTAAGATTGGAAATCTTAACAAACCAGTTCAAGCCTTCAGTTAAAATAACATTTGATAACTTTTTAGTTTATTCGTAAACGTTGCAATAGTCTGACGATGCTTTTCGAAGAGGCGAAACACTTGTCACAAGTTGTAGCGCAACAATAGAATAACAAAGATATACAAATAAATTTTATATTATAAATAAACTTTCACAAAGTTACCGCCAAATCTATTAAAGATACATTCAATTAAAATTGATTTTACTTTGTTTATCATGTGTGTTTCTTATTCTGAGACTAAAACTGTTTAGAAGGATTGTACTATATACATGAACATATATGAACATAATTTTGTTCTGTTAGTTCTCTATTTACACATGTAAACATCAAACGAAAGATCAATACTCGAAAGTGTTCGTTCTAGGATTTAAACCCATAACCCTACAACCAAATACGTATAAAGTAAGCATTACAATTAATCATTGAGCGTGTATGATGGATGTGTTTGAAAACCGTAGACCACTCGTTGTAGTAAAATATAGCCTGAAACAATACCATACAAATAGAGACGTGGGATGGAAATATGCTGTATAATAAAACACTTATTGTTGCTGGCGTAGCGATATTTTAGAAGACCTTTTCTGCAAGGCTTGTGGGATTGTTTGCTGAAACTTGATGGAATCCTTACAAGTTGACGCTTATTCAGGAGAGTGATTGACGCTTGTGTAGAACCCATATCGTACAAATTTATTGAACGAAATGTGTTCTATTCAAAAAAGAAAATTACTGACTCATTTTCAAAAGAGTTTTTTCTTCGCCGTAGTATAATACTGTGCAGTTTTTTCAGGGATCAATTTACATTTAAAATTTAGTAGGCAATCAAAACATAATACAATAAAACAGAAAAAATAGAAAATAAAAAACATAACATTTGTTGTATTATTATTGATTTTTTATTCATGTCCGCTCCCAATGTAGAGCATTTTTTTTTTGGATAACAAATTTATTGAGCTGTAAGTACCAGAACGCGCTAGCGTCAAGGTTCTTCTAGTCTCCTTCATCGAAAAAGTTTTTGAAAAATTGTAAATTGCATCCCCTTACCATCGTTTGCAGACGGAAAGGCGTGATCACTACAGAGATAAGAAGTTCACGGGAACTCCATATGCATTATTTTGCAAATCACATTCCATATGCTTCCCCCATACTATATCCGTACATGTACACACTCATGCGCATGCATACATACACACATACAGTACACAAGGAATTCAAACAAAGAGAGTCATTTTCGTGATGCTAAATTCTGTTAAAAAATGTTGAGATACCTTCGATAATAGCCCATATGCTCTATATTGGGAGCGAACAACGATGAACCAAAACAACATTCAAGCAATGCTGAAATCCTTCAAATATAGGAAAATACGAAAAGGAACTGTAACAGACATTCAAGAAGACGTTGGTAATCATATAAGCTGTATAATTAGTTACTGGAAGAAAGAAAAAAAAATCTTCAAAAATTTTGTTCATGTATTTTTAATTTGTTTTCCAAATCAAACTTTTTCTTTCAAACAACGAAATAGTATATCTTTCTATTTGACATAAATCTTCGATCATAATTTATAAAGCGTCAAAAATATTTTAAAAGTCGTCAAATTAAAATGAAATCAGAAGTTTTATTTCAAATGATTCCAAAGAGTTAATAAAAAATGCAAACAAGTCGTCAATTAATACTCGCAAAACTAAATAAAAGAATAAGAGGCGAAAAAGGCTTTTCAATTCCATAATCAAGTTACGATTGAAAAATTCCTTGCGGAAATCATTCCACTAATTAAATCAACCCGAAAACGGCGGAAAATTCTCTCGCTTATCTCAATATTGGTTTTCTCCTTTCAAAATCCACTTATTAATTATTTCGATTGAGTTAGGTAGGTAAGAAGGTGGCAGACTGTGGACTATTGGCGGTCCTACTTCATATAAGGAACAACCAGGGAGCGATTCGTACATTTTTGCCAAAATGGATAAGTCTCCATGGCAAATTATTTACATAATCGTGATTTTTTCTCTTTGATTAACTTTTGATTGTGCTTTTAATGCTATTCATAATTTGCCCACTGGGGAAAGCTAGTGATAAATTCACCTCCAACCAACCACCTTAAAAATACACTTTTTTATTTATTATTATTGAAAGTACTTATATTTAAATAATTGTTTGTACTGTAGTAATGGAGTGGTGGTTTTGTCAGGTTCTATGGCGCAGCAGTAAGCATTTTGTTGGCTTTCGTGCCGGATCTCACGGGCTCGAGTCCCAGTACGAACAACAGTCAATCAATTTATCGATTTCTGTTCGAAGACATGGATGTCAGTGATATCTAAAAATATTCTACCACTCTTCCAATCCTAAAAATGGGGTGAAGCAAGAGCGATGAGCTTACTTCTAGTCCTGCCCTAGCCCTTTCTTTGTTATCTCTACGCTTTTAAAAAAGTTTGATCAACTGAGTTACAAGCATTTCTCGTCGAAAAACTTCTGTTGAGATATTTCCATAAGAATCCATATACTTCACATTGGGCACAAATTATAAATATTAAATATAATATACTTTTATTACCTTAAAATATAATATATTTGTTAAAATACAGTTATTATATAAATCACTCAATTTTTAACAGATTCTTTTGGTTGGGTGTCTTGGAGGGTAGATGAGGGAATTCAATGTTTTGTCCTCGCTGATTTTAATTTAGGCGTGTTAACAAAAGTAAGAATAAAGGAAAATGTGAATTTGAAGATATCAATGAAGAAACATATGATGACGAAAAAAAATTAAAAGAATCTGATATATTAGTATTCACAAGGAATTTATTTTCACTTACTTAATATATTAATAGTTACTGTACCGCGTGTATAATAATTTTTATATTTAAGTGACATATTTTGTTATTTTATTTAAACATAGTCTAATCAAATTGCTAACCAAAAATGGAATGAATTATTTACTTTATTAAAATTGCCATATATTCTGTATAAATATTTCTTAAATCAGTCATAAAAAGTCATTCAGTAGTAAAATAGTTTAATTAAATATAAGATAAGTGTCGGACAAATTTTGTTATGTGTGATTTAGAGAGATGATATTGAAATGAAATTGTGACTAAAAAAGCTCGTAAAATGATTCTAGACAACCCTAACAGATCTATTTCTAGCTTTTAATCAAACCGCAAAGAGCCCACAAAGAAAGCTATAAAATTAAAATATAAGCTACTTGCTTACGTATATTGGCCTACGCAATCGTTCCGCCCTAGTGCGTCACCTCAAACTTCTCTGAATTGAGGCTCTGGATCGACACCCCATTTCACTCATTTTTCCTTTCAGACATATTTTCGCATGCCGGTCTAGTAAAAGCTTCTTTGTCTCACAAATTTTGCATACATAAACGAATCTTAAGAGGCATCTGACAAATTTATTTATATTTCGAAAGTAAAATAAAATAGAGCATTGTTTATTTTATTCTACTATAAAAAGTTTTAGTATAATAGACACATAATATTGTAATGCGTATTTATTAAAAAAACCTTAATATTTTAAAAAAAATGAATAAACAGAAACATAAATATCGCTTTCTAAGCATCTTACAATGTTGACATAAATAATAATCTTATTTTTGAACTCTCTTATCCTTGATAAGCCTTTATACTCAAAACAGCATGCTATCAATGTTTTGATTGTGAGACAATCAAAAGTTGTACGTACTATATCGCGTAGCATTTACTTCTGATAGTCTGTTGAACTATTTTGGCATTTTAGTAGTTTTATCTTTTAAGATTATAATACTTCAACAAAGATTGCCGGCTGCGTGGTCGAGTGGTCAACGTCGTGTGATGCACCAGAGCTACCGATACAATGCAAAAGATAATGTCCAATACACGTAAATCGATACTAAATTTAAAACCGCTATTTTTACAATTTTTGAGTCTGTATATGAAGCTCTGCGAACGATTATTGTCTTTAATAATTTGATCCAATCTAAAGTGAGAAATGTTCTCAGTGAAAGTTTATCTGCAACTTGTTAAGGGTTGAAAGGCACCAATTATAACCCACAAATTTATAAATGGTCACCAGGCAAGCCACTACAATTATCTAAATAAGTTGTGCATTTAAAAATCATATGTAACCATATTCAATAAATCTAATTGTTTGGTTTTTATTTTACCCTTTTACTCCTATTATTCATCTGACACCCGACGATTTTTCAAAGAAATATCCATAATTTTCTGTACATTTGAATTAAAAAAAACGTAAATGAAATTACTGTAGTACGTTCATATAACACACAAAATAAGGGATACTAAATTATGAGGTAAAAAAAATGATTATAAAAGAGAAAAATATTTTAAATAATTACAAAGACCAAAAATTCACTATACCTTTCATTTAAAATTTGATTCTATTTTTAAAATAAATAATTGGAATGGGAATACGTCTTCCCACGGCTCAAGAAAGGGTTGGTATTAACAGCCACACGTCTCTGTTTCGTATTTAATAAAGCTTCTTATTTCAATATAAACAGTAACATAACGCTGGATTGTCGCACGAACAAGTTCCACTTATGTTCCACAATTGTAGGCGTACGTAATAGATAGCTTATAAAATAACGTCGTGGAATGAGTTCCAACCTCTAAAATGTTTTTACTATATGAAGCAGATTGTACAAGTAACGATACAACATCTTCGTTTGTTTTGAAAACTCACTTACAGTGCGTAAAATATTCAGTGAAGCAGAAGTAATTTTGTATCATAAAAATGTCATTTTTACGTGTAGATAAATGTACACATATATATTTCGTTTCTATATTATTTTCGTTTGACCCCAAATTCCGTAAAAGCTTAATAAATTAAACGAGATAAATGGAGCCACATTATTTGAACAATTCAAATAAACGCTTATTTCAATCATATTTTAATAGGTGTCAGCAAAAGCGCGTTCTTTCGCATTCGACTCAGCAAAAAATGCTTTCTTTTTCTACCGTTGTTAAAAGGTATATTTAAAAGAAGTGATATAGCGTATGTACATTTATAGAGTATGCTTCATATCTTTTACTAAATTAACTAATAAAATAATACATGCCTTTCGTTTTAAAACAAGATAAACTCTTTTTACTAATAAAAACAACGTAAATCAAAAATTATTTGCCCGTGAAAGACAAAAGAGAATTTCGTAGCGATGTTTGAATGTCATGTTTGTAATTAATACCATTGTTATAAGTGATTAATAATTAATTAATTATCATTATTTCATTGGTCGCATAACTAATTTTGACAGGTGTCACACTTCTGACAAGCATCTTTAAGTCAGTGGAATAACAATGCTATCAAACTTAATATAATATTAAAAACATTATTTCACACAGTTACTGCTGAATTTTTCCTAAATACCAAAATGTTTAATCAGAGATTATAAAAGATTTAAATGTAGATAAACTAAGGAAGAATTAAAAAAATACCCTTTATAAATAAAGGTTATGAAAGTTATTTAAAAATTCTATTCAATTTCAATTTTTTTTCATCAAGACTTATACTGTCTTCTATATTCCATACTGTCTTCCCATTGAATGAATTCCATGTAAAAAAAAATGGAATCTATGGTAACAAATCTAAAATTTTCTTGAATACGTCTAAAAATATTCATCTCTTGTTGAGCGAGCCGCCTTTGTCAACCGATTACTATCCAAGATAAATTTCCTTTCGCTTTCGATTTTCTCATAGGCTCTATCTACATTCTCAAACAAAGATTTCCGCTTCCGCAGCCAATCCTGAATTTCGATTCTCACGTTTACAGGTTGTCAATATAAAAAAACCATCTTGAATCTTCTCATTTTTTTTCTTGTTATGATAAATATGGTGATGATACATCTTGATGACTTGATGAATTGATTGATCATGATTTTAGAAAGATATATATTTATTTTTTATATTATTTCTTACTTTTACAAAAAACTTTAAATACAGTACATGAGTCTTATTTATGAACTTTATAAGGATACTCGTTGAATTAAAATTAAGGAGCGCGCCTCACTAAAATTCCAGTGTAAATGTATATCTAATAAAAAACAGATAAATAATAATTTAGTATTCATTACTCTTCCCAATTTGATCAGCATTGGTTTTTCTCAGAGATTGACTGTCACTAAAAAAATACTGGCTTACTTGTTCTCGACCAACGAGAATATTAATTTACGCTTTTATACAAAAAAATCTTAAATTTTAACCCTTAAATGCATGCAGAAAGTATAAACTGTCGTTTTTGCAAAACTAGTTAATTTTAACATGGATTTTTATACTTAATGGTAAAATACAAAACATTCTTTCATTTTTTCTTATGGTCGTTGTGTTGGCAACAGTTGGTTCTAATTTGCAATCAAAGAAAAGGAGTCAGAGTTTATGAAAATCTTGATTTTAGATAAGATTTAAATTTACTTTCAACTGCTAATTTTTTTTTATGCATATTTCAATACCATAATTTCAATTTAAAAACAATGTTGCAAGTTTGTATACTTTTGGTAAAAACCATGATTATTTATAAAAAGTAGAATATCATGCATATGAGAGTTATTTTGAAAACATTTACAGATAATAGTGACTTTGCACGACATGATTGAAACTTTCTGTCTGCAAAACAAAAGTAAAAAAAGTACATGGCAGTATAAATAAGTCGTTTGCACTATGATATTTTTTCTTTTCTGCTTACACAGATATTTATTTTGTGAGCGTAAACTTGTGCTAGTAAATTTATGTTCATTGTTAACTTAAAAAGTAAAATAGCAATATATTTTTGTATATAGAAACACTTTAAACTTAAACAAAGCTTTTATAGTAAACATTGTTTCCTATATCCTCTCAATCAATAATATTTACATATCATTATTTCTGAAGAGCCTACTGGCTCTCACTCAAAACACTTTACACTGCGCATATTTTATACAAAACCTTTATATCAACTTCATCATTAGCAGCAAATTTTCCGATAATGTATACCGATCATTTTGATTGATGGTTTCTTTCTTTGACTCCGTTTCCGCTTTTCTATTCCAATAACAATGAAAATTTTCAAAAAGAAACGGTGAGTCTAGAAGTATATCGAGATGAGTATCCCCCTTTTTGATTTCTGTGTATGATTTGTATTTGGCAGGAAATAGACTGATTTTCCATTGTTTCAAACGTTAAATAAAAGAAATCGACACAATCAAAGAAGTGGAATATTCTTGACACGCTGATGTGGAAAAAATGGAATTCGTTTGATCAAAAACATATTTTATTTTTGCGCGTTTTATGGCGCACTTTATTCTGGTTGAATAGCTATAACTAAGTACTTAAATGAAAAAAAAAAAACGATTTTTTATCATCGGTATCTTTATCATTCAGCCAATCATTTTATAGACACAATTGTATACAATTTTTTCAAAGTCCGAAAGTATTTATTTATGAATATTTTTCATAAAAATACTTTTTTAATCTATGTTCACTTCCAATGTAGACCATATATTTCATAATAGAAGTATCTAACCATAATTATTTCTACAATAACCAATTAGTACTTAGTTACTTAAAAAGTTACCTTTTTTTCAAAAGATAATATGGATAAAAGGATTAGATATATATTAAGTGATTTGCTGCCTGTGTGGTCGAGTGGTTAAGATCGTTAGCTTCGGTTACGGAGGTCACGGGTTAAAATTCCAGTAAGGACAGTTTTATAAATCGATTTATGAATTTCTGTTTGAAGGCTGATGGATGTATGTAATGTCTCGACTTCCCCCCTCCCACATCCTATCCTATAAATGAGGCGTATTGAGAGCGATTAACTAACCACTAGTCTTGTCCTAGCCCTATTCTTCTATTCCTACTCTCTTTGGAAAAAGAGAGGTTGAACAACTGAGTAACAAACAAGTTCTCGTAGAAACACTTCTGTGAAGATAAACTCAATTAGGAGTCCATATGCTCAACATTGGGAGTGGACATGTTAAAAAAAAGAAAATTGATTAGATAATCGCTCTCACTACACGCCCCATTATTTCAGGCTTCGAAGAGTGGAAGAGAATTATTAATTGAATTGGCATTAACTTGAATTAATAGAACTCCATTGTAATATGGTAAAAAATAGCACAGTATTGAGTATAATATATTTTTTAAATCAGTTTATAGCTATTTTAGCGGATGCCATCTACTCTAAATATATTTTTTACTCTAAAATAATTTTTGTATGATTAATTACTGCTAATGCTGCTTCGTTTATTTAAGCAAATTACTTTTTTGTGTTTTTCTTATTTGATTGCTGTTCCTAAGCATACACTTTTTTATCAATATGTTTTATCCATGTCCGCTCCCAATGTGTAGCATATAGCTTCCTAATGTAGGTATCTCAATAAAAGTTTTTCAATAAGAGGCATGTTTGTTACTCAGTCGCTAAGCCTTTCATTTTCAAACAGAGCTTGCTATAATTATACTGTCAATAAAAAAAGTGTGAGGTTGGGAATGGCAACCGAATTAGACAAACAAACAAAATTTCTTTTCTATGCTACATGACCAAAAATTTAACCTGGTGGTTTAAAAAATAAAATAAAGCAGTTATTAATCATCCAAATAAAAACCCTCAAAGTCGGGCGCAAAATTAAAATTCCATCACTTGTATTAATATATTCCCCGATTTTTTCTTGTGTGGCCACACCAACGATAAAGAATCTGTTTCTGATTCGGGCGATATTATGAGTCGTTAACGTCCACACCAGCCGCGGCGGGTCTCGCTCGCTGGGGGTCCGGAGTGGTCATTTGAACCTCTCATTTTTACGGTTATGGATCCCCATTGTATGCCCTCGTCCGAGCGATCAGACTGAGTGACACTTAACGTGGCGGGAACAAATTACACTGTTTCGGAGGGTCTTTGCATTGTTCTAGGGTTATTCAGCCAAAAGTGCGTTAAAAACAATTATCAATTTTAAGACAAATTAATCAGGTGTAGTAAGTTTAAGACATCTGTAAAGTGGCGGATTAAGCACGTTGGCGGCCCTAGGCGCAATAAATTTTGGAGGCCCTGTTTTTCGAATAACATAAAAGTTTTGAAAAACTTTTCTTAGAATAGTAATGAATATTGAAAACTGAAATTAAAATAAAAGGATTTTTATATTTTATGCTATTTTTGAGGCCCCTAAAATTTGGAGGCCCCAAGCGCGCGCCTCTTGCGCTTAGATGTAATCCGTCATTACATCCGTAGGATGTACCAGGCGGAGCTATGAGACGCTGGAATTACCTGTGAAGAAGCAAAGAGACTGGAAGATGATAGAGAATCTTGCTCTGAATATGCTACGATAAAAATTTGTAGTTAGTTTAAGACATCCATAGAATGAGCTAAGACGATAGAATGATCTGAGAGGAAGCAAAGAGACTGTAAGAGGATAGACAATTTGCTCTGAATATGTTCCGATAATAAAGCTAGTTAGATATTTAAACCGAAGGTGCTTATCAGTGTTCAATCAGGAACAAGGGATACAAATATTGCACCCAAATACGGACGCTCATAACTATTTTTCCAGTAGATTTTGGAAATAAATAGAGCACAATTAAACAGCCTTCCAATTTTAAATGAAAATGTAAACATACCGAATTCCCCACTTTTATACCCTATATGTAAGTAAATGTAATCATGAAACCTTTTCCAACAACCAAAAATAAATATAATTCTTAAAACTATTCACCATTCAAATCTGTAGGCATTACTACGGGTTAATCCATTTCGCCAGCAATGGCTTTACACTTAATGATACATTTATTTCTTATATAAACACAATACATTTATTTACTAAGCGTCAGTTCAAGTTCATCCGTGCACTTGAAGCCTGAAGATGCCGAAAGGTGAAACCCGGGTCGTTAGTGACAGAATTTGTATGAATTTAAATAATTTGAATGATTCAAATTTTAAAAAAGCTAGTGTTTAAGAATAATGAAACATTCAGAGTTGGAGTCGTTAAAAACCAACTGAAGGAATATGCAATACAAATGGTTAAGAACTTTTTAATGGTAAAAAACATTTAGTTTCTTAACAATTATTAAATATTGCTAACTTTATATATTGCCTCAATTCATTATAAGTTCCTTAAAATATTTGACTATTCAATCGATAGTTAATTATTTTCTCTAGCTCTATTTTAGGGTGTTCAATGTCAATTCTTGGTGGTAAAGCATTTTATTAAGAAAAACACAATAGTTTTCGTACTTATTTCCACTTTTATTTACCAAGACCAGGACCGTTTTCGCTCATGTTGAACATTATTAACTGATAAGAGATATAATGTAACAGTGTTATTTATTCATTGTTTTTTGTATAAATAACACTGTTAAATTTTTGTTGATGACAGTTGATAATGCTCGCCATGAGCAAAACCGGTCCTGATTTTGGTAATTAAAATTATAAAGGAATATTATGTTTTTCTTTTTTTCTCTAGTCTTCATAAATAAATTATTGTTGAGTACCAGCGAGTTTTTATGATCACAGACTTTTTAAGTTCCAGATTTCTCAAAGGCAGTAATAAAAAATAGTATATTGTAATATTGGCATACAATAGTATTATTATTA
Organism: Himalopsyche anomala; assembly: GCA_031772345.1. Taxonomy (NCBI): domain Eukaryota; kingdom Metazoa; phylum Arthropoda; class Insecta; order Trichoptera; family Rhyacophilidae; genus Himalopsyche; species Himalopsyche anomala. The sequence continues at coordinate 24,522,348 of CM062829.1, forward strand.
AATGATACAATCAAATATCTCTGAACAGAAAAACTAGATCTTTTTAACAACAAAAGGTGTAATTATTTACAAAAAAAAGATATGCCTTCTTTACTAAAATCCTCAGTATAAGATGAGTTATTTTTCAGTTAATTGCAAGTTCCAGATTTTTTCAATTGTTTTCTATCTGATCGAATCTTATCTGTTCAGAATAACAATTTCCAGATAATGTAATAGTACAAATAAGTATCTCTAATTGGCATTTAAATGTTATTTTTACACTAGTATTACGGCTCTGAAAAGTATTTATCATAAAATATGCATATTAAAAGCGTTCGAAATGCAGTAAAAATTAAACATCTTCATCTACAGATATGAAATTTTTGTCGTAGATAAAACGAGCAGTTAAAGAACGGGAAAAATGAAATGGTAAAGCTTAATTAAGGGAATTGAGAAATGTGTTGGTACAGATAAAAGGTAAATTACTGTTTGTACTTAGATGGATAAAAATAGATCTTTTCTACTTAATCGAACGAAAAAATGACTAATATAAGAAATGATCATTATTTTACTCTCTAAGACAAGAAATAAGTATCTTTATAATTTTAAGATTCTTTGCAAACGTTTGTATAAATCTTATCTTTTTATCAGACAGTTCATTCCTTCTCTTCGTAGTTAATATAATTGAAAGCAGTTGTCTTATTTTGGCATTCTAATTAGCATTATTTTGTTTATTATAATGTCTTTGATTGCTGTTTTGTTTAATTAAATAGTGCACGATAATGTTGGGTAAAAAATAATTTCAATTATAAAACATTTGTTTCCCTCTGTAGTCTAGTTGATTAGAGCTTGCTTTACCAACCAGCTGGTTCTGGGTTCGTTTACCAGTAAGATCAACATCAAATTTAAATTTGAGATCTAAGACGTGGGTGTTTGTGATGACAATTTACCTCGAGTTGATCTCGAGTGACTTACAATAAATTCTCATCGAGTTTTTCTCGTATGATTTGTCAACCTCAAAATGTTTGGCGGATTAGCATTAGCTATAATGTGAAATATTGTTTTAAATTTTATTAAAAAAAATTCAACAAAAACATCATTTTTGGAAAATTAAGTATTTTAAATTTCTAACTTATTATAATCGAATTCTAGTCAATGAATACTAATTCAATCAAGATTTTTTCACACCTTTTAAATATTCTTAAAGTTTTTTTAAATGACCTTCCATACAGCCAAATATTCAGTTTGTTTTTTCATACGTTATGATTAAATTGGAAAGGAAAACATATAAGTATTGTGGAAACTATAAAAAATCACTTGCGTCGAGACAATGGCCTCTTATAACGGTTAAATAAAACAGACCATTAGATGGCTTAATATAATAATAATTTTGCAAAACTATAATGGCGACGTGGAAATAAAAATGAAATGAGAAAACACGCGATAATGCCTTGTTTACACTTTTGCTTTTGTTTTCCCGCCAATTCCGCAGATTTCCTTTTTTCTTTTTTTATTTTTCTTGTTTCGTCTGAGATAAGGTAAATCTCTTTGTCTGCTGGAGTTTTTTTTTATTTTCAAAGCGGTAAAAGGAAGGGTTTTAATTTAAAAAATCGTTTCTCGTTGACATTATTTAAATACGAATCGAAAATTTTAATTGCGTCGTTGCAGGCCAAAAGAAGATAACTCAAAAAATTTAAATATAATATATTGCACAATATTATTATGAGTCGCAATATTATTAGACTTAAATATAATATACTTTTAATTACAGCGAAAACAAATTAAATACGACAAGTTTACGGAACAAATTTTAGGAGAACATTTTATTCCGATTTGATAGTTATAAAAATGTGGTATTTAGTGTTTAATCATAAAGTGTTTCATTTTTTAGCAAATTTTAATATAGATATTATTGTAGAATAAGTACGTCTTCTGCTCAAAATAAATTAAATATATTCTTTTTTGTTAATCCAGCTTGCAACATAACCTCTTTTCCATTTTTTCACACCGTATAACGTATAATATAATAATAAACACGGTCGAATAAATATATATGAATATATATTTTTAACCATTTCCGCTCCCAATTTGGAGCATAAGGACTCCTAATAGAGTTATATATCTCAACATAAGTGTTTCTACGAGAACTGCTTGTTACTCAGTTGCTCAACCTCTCTTTTTCCAAAGAGAGTAGGAATAGAAGGATAGGGCTAGGACAGGACTAGTGGTAAGCTAATCGCTCTCGATACGCCCCGTTCATAGGATAGGATGGGTGGGAGGGGAGAATTCAAGACATCCCATACATCCATGCCTTTGAGCAGAAATTCATAAATCGATTGAAAAATCAATTTATAAAACTGCCCGTACTGGGATTAAAACCCGTGACCTCCGCATCGGTAGCCAACGACGTTGACCACTCGACCACACAGGCGGCAAGCATATATACAGTGATATATTTATTTCTTATATAAACACGATACATTTATTTACTAAAAGTCAGTTCAAGTTCATTCGTGCACTTGAATGCCTGAAGATGCCGTAAAGCGAAACCCGGTCGTTAGTGACAACACTTGCGTGAATGTACATAATTTGAACGATTAAAATGTAATATTGAAATTTCAACAACCACCTTCAGCCGAAATCTTAAATTATATACCCCAAAAAAAAAGAAAATACATTTGAATAAAAAATAAAAATTTATCATACCGGAATTTGAGCCCGTGATCGCCGTAAGTACGCTGGGTACTTTCCCTCGTACCGCTTACTATTTTTTTGTAAAATTTTCAAAGATAAATATCATACTGCGATAGATATCTGAGAATATGTACAAAATTTCTACAATATCATGTACAAATACAAAATAGATATGTTACATGTTATTGTGATACAAATATTATACCCTCATAGATATCGTTCAATGTCCCGTAAAGGTAGACAAATTTAACGGGCGTAAAAAAATATAAGGAGATGGCTTTAGCAATACATGTTATCTAGATCCAACTATTTCCGCATTCACGGCACAAAAGATCCCGTGACGTCAGCGGGTGGCGGTCGCCATGGCAACTGAGATCAACTGTCTGAGATTTTTTAAACATTTTTTTTGAATTTTTTTTTATCCGTCTAGTTTTGATATTCAATTTCCATATTATAATAATGTGCTACGCAATTGATCTAGATAAAAATAAACAAACGTAACAACTTTATTCTCTCTGTATACTAAATTGAATTGATTTGTTTCAATTAAGGAACACGTGGGCCTATTAGAGGTGAAGTGAGCCAAGTGGTATTTTAGAAAAAACAATTGTTAGATGCGTTGTAATATTCTACACGTCTTAAAATATCGTATTAGTGAAGTAACTTCAGTTATACACATTGCAATAGTGTTATCTCCGTAAAATGAAATATGCAATCTACCAAAACGCCAAATAAAGACGTGATGGTACTGAATAGTCGAATTTTTTTTTTCACCATTTTACTGGTTGGCTCAATTCACCTCTAAGTGACCCATTTATTTTATCATATAATGCGTTTTGAATTGGTTTATTTAAAAGCGAAATATTCGGAACTGAAGAAAATAAATCCGTAAATTAATCAGTTTTATTAATTTTGCAATTTTATTGATTAAAAAAAGTTATACAAGTCCCTGTTTTGCATACAGTATTTGATGTTCTCTTTGGATAAGATTTGACTATAATATGACTTTAAGTTGTTCATCTAATACTTACTTAAGTTACTTTTTTTAGAAAGCGTTTGATTTAAAACGTTTGGAATAAGCTGATAAACAAGATTTTTTTTTCCAAAGAAGCTTAATTCAAAACACATTTTAAAAATCGATAAGAATTTACTTTATCTTTTATTACCGGTTCAATCTTTTCCAAATACCTTTTTAAAAAACAATAATCTTACAACTGATCATGAAAGACAGTCCAATGAGGAGAATTGTTCGTGAGATTGGAGTATGGTTGTTGTATATTTTTTTTGATAAAATAAATTTGTACAAATTTATTTTTTTAAACTAAGACTTAAGTTTGATTAGTTTGCTACTCCACTTGTTGTTTAAAAAATAGTGACACGTGTTTTTCCATTTTATAAAAACATCATCTGACAGAACGTTGCAAGGTTTACGAATATGCTAAAAATTGATTCTGATTTATAAGTTCTAAATTACAAAAATATTAAATAAAAGTTGGAGCGTAGACAGAACGTCACCATTGTTAAATTTGTTTCCGTTGGGGCTTAGCGTACCTAATATGACTTATTTTATCTGCGTCCAGAAAAAAAACCATTGACTTTTATTTTATAACTTAAGAATTAAAATTATCTTTTAGCGAATTCTTAAGCTGGCAACGTTCTGTCTGATGATGCTTCTAAAAAAGGCAAAGAACAAGACACAATTTGTAACACAAAAGCATTGTGATATCGAATCTTGAATAAAAAATAAACTTCAACAAAGTAAATGCCGACTGAATCGAATATCGAAGTCCTCTATAAAGTTTTTGAAATGTAAACCATAATATTTTATGATCAGTTATTTAAGGTATATTTTAAAAGTTCTTTGCATGGTATTAAACAACATACAACCTTCTTATATCAAAGAAAGGCTGAGATTATATTTGCTTTTCATATGAAACCATGAAAATCAATATAACAGCCTACCATACGTAAGAGCTGTATTTTTACATTCTATTTTGCTTTCAAAATGCATCCATTGCCATTTTCCAAGTAACAAACAAGCAAACAAATAGGTCAATGAAATTCTTTCAATCCCATCCTACTTTTAATCATAAAATCTCATGAAAACAAGTTCCGGCTACACGATAGGCCCCTTGATCCGACGTGAGTCCAGATACTAAAGAAAATAGGTCGTTTCTAATAGTAACGTGCAAACGGGGAGAATTATAATGAGAGGGACGTCTAGCAGTATACTGCAACAACTCTTGAATAACAAGTAGGTGAAATTTAATTAGGCCACCGATATAAGCATTGATTACGTATCGCTAGAAAAATGGAGACAATAAAGTTGGTGTGCGATTATATAATAACTTAAATAAAACGAAAAAAATCGACAAATAATAATAAAAATGTAATTCAGACGTCAAAAACTTAACAAAATTATTTAAATAATCATTACCACTAAAATATTTAAAATACGATTTGAATGACACTTTAAAGCCATATATTTTTTAAGTCTATCTCAATTATGTTATGCAATTTAATTATACAGTCGAACTCGGTTATTACGATCACGGAAATAGCGAGATTTCGGATGTAATAAAGAAACATTCTTTGACATTTTAGTTTATGGTTTTCTAAGTACATTTATTCACTTTTATAACATTGAAAACATTTTTTCTTCAATAAGAATAACGCCGTCCAAAAGACCCCATTACTTATCAGTGGGAAGTAATTGTTACAAACTATAAAACATTAAAGTTATTTTTGCTGAACGGCTAAACGCTGCACTTTTAGATATCGTATAGATATGGAACATTTACCTCATAATAAAGTTATTAGGTTTATGAGGTCTCCTGTACAGTTAAAGTTCATCGAGATTTTCTATTTAAGCTGACAATACAAGTCTTAAAACCTTGTGTCAATTCTAAGTATGCCATCAAACTTGCTAACAAATATCGTCAAAGAGCTTCATCACATATTCTACATTATGATGAAGTATTTACTAAGCTAATGTCGCTTTATCATAATATTCTACAATATAATTTTCCATAATATATTTACATTATCTTAATAATATATTAGTATCACAGCTGTGTGTTCAATATTTTAAGGTTTTAGTCATACTTCCTTCTATATTTGGTAACGTGGTAAAGTGATCAAATCTACGAATGAAAACTGCCGAACGTTGATTTCTAAAATATTTTTTTCTGTCCAAATATGACGCTATATCTTTTCCCATCGCTTCCTGGGAAATTAGTTTTTTCACAAGTCTCCTTGCCTAGTTAAGTGAATTCGTATTTTTCAGTATCATTTTAAGGATGTTTACTGTCAATATTCGGTGGAAAGATATTATTGAAAAAATCTACTTTTATTAAATAAGATCAGGACTGGATTCGTCAGAAGATAATGCTCGTCATTAGGGCTTCTAATTTCCGGAATCCACTCATATTTTGTGATCCCGTCCCGGGATTGTGACACTACTAATACAGGCATTTCGGGATTGAAAATAAGAAGTGCAAAAACGTCAAAAAAAACCTATTTTTTGTCATTTTGGAAATCCGTAAATTCCTGGCCTTTTGAAATTGGCCACTGACAAAATCTTTTGAAATTCCCGAAAGAGCGAAAAAAAAGGTCTCATATTTTGTAATTTTCGGAATTCCGCAAATTCCTGGAAATTTGAAATCGGGAAGTGAATTTTTTTTTTGTAAATTCCTATTTTCTCCACGATTTCATGGTGAATTTTCAATCACGGCATTACAAAAAGGGTCCGGGGTTGGATACCCTACTCGTCATGAGCAAAATCGGTTTTAATTTTTTGAATAAATAGTTATCATTTTTTTTTTCATTTTGATATATTTCTTAGTATATTATTGTCTTTCTACCAACGTGGACACAAACAGTGAACAAACACCATTCAAGTGGTTAGGTTTTGTCTATCTAAAATGAAGATTTTATTCCCACGAAATTCATCCAATAATTATTCTATATTTTATGAAAGTAGAACAAACAAAGTACGCTACAATACTGATGACGGAACAAATAAAATAAGCTAAACAGATGAACCATAATAATTATTATGACGAATGATCGTTACGGCCCAAGCCATTTAGATCTTCTTACGCTGAGCTGACTTCTGATAATATATATGTCATTAATTAAGAATTATCAAAGAGCGTAATTAATAACATTTGAATTGGGTCACACATTGATTAACTAACAAAATGATTAAGTGACAGACATTCCTGTTTCTAATAGACGGGTTAGTAAATTATCCATTTCGTTTTCCTTTCATCGTATCTACTCCAAATATAATATGGACCTCAACCAGATGTTGAATCATATTGCAAAATAATGGATGTATGTTGTTTTAAATTTATTACTGGTTATATAATTGTCTTAAGCAATTACCACAACACTTGAATTATGGAAGTTAGATTTTAATTTGGGTACCATAAAACAACTTAAATCAACAACAAAAAATCATGTCTGTAGATTAAGATCAGGGAGAAGTTACGAGTATAATTATGAATCAAAGAAAAATACCAAATGTTACGAATATTATGCGACTTGTTAATTTGTACCAGGATTGAAAGAAATAAAATCAAATACAAAATAAACGTTTTTTTAGCTTTTCTTGTCACTTTGAAGTTCGTTTTGTATTTTATTTGAATAACTTCATTGATTTGACAGTAAGTTGATCCTTTCATTCTAATGTGATAAACATTTTCTTTATTGTGTTTATTTAATATTTTGCTATGATTGCGAATAGTGTTAAAATATAAAATATAATTATACGCTCCATAGCTTACTATGGGACAATGTTTATTTATACCTTATCAATGTTATCTGAATCATTGAAGTTATTAATTATGTGCTCTACTTGATGAAAGATTCGATAATATTATCAATTAGTCATCAGACGATTGCGTGATTTTTTTTTGTACGTGATTTGTGCATGCTGCAATAAAATAATAATAAAAGATAGTTGCGTTTGTGTAACTCTCCAGAGACGAGAGCTTTTTTCGATAAAAAAAATATTTTTTAAGCCATATTGAAATCACGAATAACTTTTATTCCTAACAAAAATTTAAAAAAAAAACGCCAAGTCGTTGTATAGAAACCCCGCATGACTATATAGTCATGCTCATCCTTTTATTACCGTGTAATATTGTGTGGATATTGCCGCCCGTGTGGTCGAGTGGTCAACGTCGTTGGCTTCGGTTACGGAGGTCCCGGGTTCGAATCCTATTACCCGGTGTACGAACAGTTTTATAAATTGATTTTTCAATTGATCTATGAATTTCTGTTTGAAGGCATGGATGTATGTGATGTCTTGAATTCAACCCTCCCACCCATCCTATTCTATGAACGGGGCGTACCGAGAGCGATTAGCTAACCAATAGTCCTGTCCTAGCCCTATCCTTATATTCCTACTCTCTTTCGAAAAAGAGAGGTTGAGCAACTGAGTAACAAACAGTTCTCGTATAAACACATCTGTTGAGATAAGCTCCATTAAGAGTCCATATGCTCCACATTGGGAGCAGATATGGTTAAAAATATATATATATTGTGTACGGACAGTAGTGAGGACGAACCTGACCGTATGGGCACGCAAACATTCGGGGTTGAAATATAGCTAAACGTGAAATTTTTTGAAATATTTACAATTTGACCTCTTTAGATCAACATAATTTCAATACTATTAGCAAAAATATTAGCAAAAGAACTGTAAATAATTTGATGTTTTGATAAAAAAATAACTAACAGTTTCAAAAAGTCCATTAATTTTTTTTTTTTTTTTTTGGATATCAAATTTATGGAGCTTCAAGTACCAGGACGCGCCAGCGTCAAGGTTCTTCCAGTCTCCTTCATCGATAAAGATTTTGAAAAATTGTAAATTGCATCCCCTTACCGTCGTTCGCAGACGGAAGGGCGCGATCACTACAGAGATAAGAAGTTCACGGGAACTCCATATGCATTATTTTGCAAATCACATTCCATATGCTTCCTCCATACTATATCTGTACATGTACACACACATGCGGATACATACATACACACATACAGTATACAAATTGTTTTTAAACAAAGAGAGTCATTTTCGTGATGCTAAGTTCGTTCTAAAATTGACAATTTTATACGACATAAGATCTATGGAGGGTCGTCGAGCAGGACTGCTCTGGGTCTAAAACGATTCTCAGGCAGTGTCTCGTCATAGTTGTGGAGATCAGAGATCGTTGGGTTAGAATGTTTTCCATTAAAAATAACGGAAATCCAAACAATCACATATGATTTTGATGACCGTTTCTGTCCCCGCGGCTGATGGCTAACTCAAGTCTGTACCCTTCTTAACCAAATATGAGTGAAAACAACGATATTAAGGTAGAAAAAGGATGAATAGTTTACTGTGACCTTATGGTCACGCTCGTCCTTGGAGGGTTAAGCAAATACAAAGTATAACGAAAATTGCGATATCAAATCGTATTTAGTATAATATGAACATTTCTTTAATTCGATAAGAAAATACGTTGACTATTAAATTTGCTACTACTACTTGAACTCTCGAGAAGTGACGTGAGACAAGTAGTAAAATAGTAAAACTTTTTTATTGGACTTCATAGATACAGTCACATGTTTAATTGGTATTTTTGTGGATTGCATATTTAGTATAACACTACTGCAGTGTATATTTACAGAGATTACTTTACTTTTACGATACTTTTAGACAAGCAGAATATAATAACGAATTTGACTAATATTTTCCTAAAATACCACATGACCCACTTTACCTCGTAGGGCTCATTTTATTTGAATGTGATATGGTAAAAGCTGTTGATAGTTGATAAAATGTATTTTTACTGTATGGAAACAATACCTATTTAAATTCGCCTTGTTTGATTAACGATAGCTGGTTGTTGATTCAGATTATAAAATCATGTTATTTAGCAGTTAATCCTTGTCTACTTAATGAATTATAAAAATTTGTATTATACAATGCGTATTACATTAATACACGCACATTCATTCAATTCTCATTTTTACGATAGTTAATTGACCGGCTTACAACAATGATAAAGCGGTATTGACACAATTAGTTGAAGACATTGAGCCGATGCGTGTATGGAATAAATGAGTTGGGACATAATTAGTACTGAGCAGCAGGTGGGATGATAATGATCGCACCTTGCAATTACTGTTTATCGTTTGTTTACCAATTTAGTGATTATGAATTGAAGAAATGTTTTTTTATAGATTTCCAGTTGACATATTTCTTATATATATACTGGATAAAGGTAAAAGGACGTAACCCACACAAAAAAATACAAGAAACACAAAAAACGGTTTTTAATGATTTTAGGACAAAGGCAAATTATGCAATATACACAAACTTTCAGTGCACGGAGATATCTAAGCTGGTGTTTAATTGACATAATCTAATATTTATTAAAGAAGTTGTCCATGAAAAACCTTTTTTCGTGATTGCAATTTTCGCAGGCCCTTATGTTTTCAAACTTAAAAGTTAAATAAAGGTACTAATTCGGCATTTGCAGCTTACATCTTTTTGATAGAACGTGTATCAAGTTGTATACATTGTGATTTTTGAAAAAACTGTGGATAACGTTCTTTTTACTTTCCACAGTCGATATATATATCTCGTCAATATTAGTAGAAGTTGATAGTAACAGTTTGATAGTAACAGTTTGATAGTTCTGAGTAAACACCAAAACAAATACCGTGTCCTGTGGTGCAGCGGTTAGTGTTGTGGGCTTCCATGCTTCTCACAAGCTCGAATCCCAGTACGAATAGCATTTTCTAACTAAAATACCTAAAATAACGGGTCGTAGCGAGAGCACAGAGCTTGGGAAATGATTATTTCAGTGTTGGAGAAATCATGGTTTGCTTGAATGTGTTAACTTTATTTTTATATGAAAAACCTTTTTTGAACACTTATTGTGATTTCCATTCGTAGATTTTATTATGGACTATCAGAACTGATATTAATCTGTTTTGAATGTTTGCTCCTCGTTTTGTAGACTTAAAATACGTTTTATTTTATCATTCCTTCGTCTCTAATAACGTCAGTGCTATGAATTTCAGCCATCGGTTATACACGTCAGTGGCAGCAAAGAGGCTAAAATTCAAAGACACTCCTTGCATACATTATCAGGTTGTTGGTTGGTGTACCAGATACATGTTTTATGCGCAGGATGTCTGCGTAGTGGCACGTTGGCGCTGAGGATATAACGACGTCATGAGTCATAATGCATAATGATCATAAATCTCACTATAATGGTATCAGCAACTTGGAAGAAAATATAATATCACAGGTTGATCGAGTCGTTTGCGTCACAAATATATTCCCTTTCTATTTTTATCCGTAATCCATCCTACTAAGCAAAGTTAAGACTAATGAAAAATGAGGTATTTTTATTTTATGAGAATTAATAATCGTCGATTATTCCATAAACTTTATATATATCTCATTTAATTTTTACACATAAAAAAACAGTTTATTTATTAACATTACTAGGTATAACAAGTAGAATAGAATAGTAGAAGACTAGCCGTATTGGAATATTATTACTAAAATATATTATTAAAATCGTTTTATTTATTAAAATTAATATAACAAGTTGAATTATTTATGAAATTGAACGAGTAATATTTAAATGAGACTAAATTTATAATAGGAAATACAATGACCTCACTTATAAATAAGTGAAAAAAATAGTACAGTTCTAGTAAAAGCTTGGTGGAAATATATAAGTTTTGTCTCAAAATATATTGATATTTTTAACGTTTTATTTTAATTCAACCTGTTAACATAAAATATTTTGCTGACCAAAATTGAATTTTCATTTTTAATTATACAGAGAGTATGTCAAATAAATGCAATGCAATCGTTAAATTTTCTTATTCTCATTCTAGAGTTTTATGACACTAATAATTTTAAATTACTTAAAAGAAAGAAATATTTTATATATACTCATTCTGCTGACTTTGATAAAACGTATGAAATGTTTCAGTTTATTGAATATTTTTATTTGTTAAAAATGCTGAATTGCTAAGCAAAATCCAGCACAATAATTTTACACAAGTATGAAATGAATGTCTGTAAAATGTGTATATTGTTCTCTCAAAAAGACCAAGGATAATAAATGATATTGAAAACAAAAATGGGAAATTCAAAAACTATCCGATGCGTGCTGCCGCTTAGATTTTATAGATAACCATACAACACGTGTTGAGAAAAGAATTACACGTACTGTAGCTCTGTTCTGCATGGTTCTATTAATGTTAACATTTTTAACAGTCAAACAACAGCTTAACAATATTATTTACATTTCAAAACTGAATTTTGTCCAATAGTGAATTTCCTTAGACTTTCAAACTATTTAAATAATAAGTTTATTGCATGTCAAACTCATTATAAAAAGATTTATTTTCAGTCATATCTAGAGACTCCAAGTCGAGTATCGAATACGCGATACTTGAGAATACTCGTTCATTTTTCAAGTATTTTGAAAAATACTCAAGTAATACTCGTAATTTATAAATGAAGATTTATTAACAAATTTAACTAATGTTTAACCGTTACGCTTAACTGAGTCTTGCGCGTGAATTTTACTATCAGGTATTTTTTAAATTGTTTTACCCAGTTTTGCCGTTGAATATTTCTTTGTTACTTTTGCTTTGGGTCCTGCTGACTTATCTTATCAATGACATGTTTATGATGACGAGAGTCTACGATGACAAGAGACAAAATACAATATTGTTAAAAAACTAGATGCACTATTGAATTCATTGTAAACTATAAAACCGACTGACTAACTATTTAGCAAAAACCTTTGCTTGATTTTAATTACTCGTTTGATACAATGAAACCTCAATGAAACATGTGATGTCAATAGTGCCGTGATAAAATTGATAAATGTTGTTTCTTACATTTTAAAGCAATTTCCGCTTTAAATGTATAGCATATGAACTTATAATAAATTGAGCTTATAGCAGTTGTTAAAAGGAAGGAGTTCAATCATAATATCCCTAATCATGACCAAACAGAAAATTTGACTGTTATTTGTGATCGATTACCATAATGAAATTCGTCGAATTTATTGAAAGTTTTCTTTACAAAAGAATATTGAGATATAAATTTTGCGCCCATTCTGACAAGCTGGCAATAAAAACATCTCTTTTTAACCAAAAAATTGTATGCATGTAAAATATGAATGAGATATTCTTTCGGTATGTGCGTGACAATAAATTCACTTTTATAGCAAGCAATTTCATCCACAACGGACGCACATCCCCCACCCCACCCTTGACCTCACCACTATGTGGATATAAATAACCCCTTAAACAAATTACATAAATGTAAAATTTTCATATAAACACATTGAACGTGATAAATTCTTCATGTTGGGTGCCATTTTATAAGCGTTGAAATTATCACTTTTAAGGTCTTCGCTGTAATTTGCATCCTTATAAAACAAACATAGCAAAAGCTGATATAAATAATTTGTCAATTAAATATTCAAATTGGTTTTGGTATGATTAATACCTAGTACCAGTTAATTGATGACATTCTAGGTTTGCTTTTAAGGTGTTCACTGTCAATACTTGGTGGAATGGCATCATAATAAAAATAATAAAAGATTTTTAGTACTTTTTCCACTTAAAATTTATTTGATCAGAACCTGTTTCGCTCCTCACGAGCATTATCAACTGATAAAGAAATTAATTATTTTATTAAATTAATAATTTGTTTTCCTTATCAGTTGATAATGCTCATGAGGAGCGAAACCGGTCCTGATCAAATAAATTTTAAGTACTAAACATCTTTTATTATTTTTATTCTAGGTTTGGTTCACAATATATTTAAAATGAAGCTTTTTTTAAATCCATATCCACTCCCAATGTGGAGCATATGCAATCCTAATGAAGGTATCTTAACAGATTTTTCTACGAGAAATGTTTATTACTCAGTCGCTCAACCTCTCTTTTCAAAGAGAGTAGTAGGGATAAAAGGGTAAGACTAGGACAGAACTAGCCTTATTGTAATATTATTACTCGTAGAAGAAATTGAGCAATATAGTAGCAATTGATTTTCGTTAGACACAATGTTGAGATAAGCTCCACAAAATACTATTTTTTATTCTTAATTAATATTGGAAAAACACATGGTTACAATTACAAGTTTTTTTGTAGTCGATTGTAATATTGTCAGCTGGAAAACTAATACACAAAAATATAAAACACTTAGTGTTAATATAATACAACAATGTTTTGAAAATTGAAAATTTGATTCGAATTAATTGCTGCAAAATATTAGGCACTTAAATCAACTCAAGAAGAAAACGAAGCGTTAACACACAAATCTCAATTTTTTAATGTCTATTTAATTTAACGGCTATTCTTAAGTACCATAAATTATCGCGACAAGTACGCAATCCTGAAATTTGCGAACGAGATTATTATTATTATTATTAATATAATAAAATCAGCATGCTACACTGCATACTCTATTTTAGTCCGCATTGAACGTGTTGAAAAAAAATGAAATAATTTGGAAGTTTCCTTTCCAAAAGTCGATATCAAAAACTTTTAATTGCTTTGGGGAGCTTATATTTGTGAGCTAAAAAAGCCAAATGTGTGTATGTAGTACACACACATTATCGCTTATAAGCTGTCATCTGCCAATTCTTGGTGTAATGATAGTGCATACAATGCATTTTATTGATATAAATAGAGCATGCTCGCCAAGAGCAAAAACTTTCGTTATTATTACATATAGTTGTGGAATTTAATAAATTATATATCGACCGTCGAAAAAAATGACGTAACCCACACAAATAAAATTTTCCAGGAGATACAAAAAACGTTTTTAGATTATTTTGAGCCAAAAGAAAATTATAAAATATACACAGCCTTGAAGTGCACGGAGATTGATAAACTGGTTTTTAATTAACTCTATCTGATATTAATTTAATCTTTTATAGTTTTGTTTTTGATCGAAATTTTCATAGGCCCTTCTTTTTTCAAACTTCAAAACTAAATTTATATAGTAATTCGTCATTTTCAGCTTACATTTTTTTAATAGAATGTTTATCAAGTTGTTATACATTGTGATTATCAAAGCTGTTTTTAAAAAAAAAAAAAAAAAACTGAGTTACGATTCTTTACACAGTCGATATACATGTGATTCTCATCGCAAAGTTTCTTGAATTATGCAAGGCTTGAGCAAAATATTGCAGTGTATTATCATGGAGTATATGGATATCACAATGAAAAGATTTATATATGTAATATAAAAAACCTTTTTCCACTTTAGGTGAATAAAACTAAAATGGTTTTTCAAACATTTTCTTAAGAGCTAATACTATAATAACATCATCACAAAAATCTGCCAAAGATTTTTTTGTATTTCTAAGAGGGCGACTTAAAAAATTTGTATTCCACCAACGGTGCTCCCTCCCATATCATAACGGCACCCCTCTTCTCCCGATTTTTTCCTGACTTTCCCGGGAGTGTGCATAATGTGGAAAATTCCGAATTTACATACATTATATTTCAAGAACGGTATTTTTATTCGCGAGAAGGCTAACGGTCCATGAGTATATTTATAGCTAAGCATTTTGCGTTCATTTCTCATACTATAAAGTTAAATATTTCAGGATTCAAATCCTAAATCAAAAATTACAACGACCCAGTGAAAGCGGAGATTTCGGAAATACAGTTTGGGAAGAATACATGTATTATTTTTAATGTTATGTGAATATTACACAATAAATTTTATTCAAATTAGTTCCGTAGAAGAGTATCCAATCCCAGGATCCTGTCTAATTCTGCGATCCCGAAATATCAGGATTACGATAGTACTAATTCCAAGATTTCATGTTTGAGAAAACGAAACACAGGAGAGAAAAAAAATGTCGCGCTGTCATTTTTTGTAAATCCGTAAAATTCTTGGGATTTTGGATTCGAAAATTCTAGTATTTTAGATTTATCCCACTGTTGCTTTAGGGTAGCGATATATCAGAAGAAGTTGTCCTATAACAGCTTTAATCTCACAGGGAATAAAAATGAAAATTGCATCGATGTTAAATTAAGTAGTATTTTGTGTTGATATATTTTTATATGAGCAGCCATTTTTGAAATTAATATAAACGTTGGTACAAGTGAATTACTTTATTATTGTTTTAACAAAATTAAGTATGTTTTAAGAGTATATTGAATTTGGTAAAAGTTTTATTGTAATAATTATCGTTTAATTTATGAGGCTCTGTATTCACTTGGACAATGTCATGAAGGTTCTCTTTATTCTCTGTCGTTTAATTTGGTTGGCTTTGATTGACAACAGTATTTAATACCCGCTTTAAAAAAAGCCTTCATTATCGTTTAAAATCGTAGCGGTGCATTAAGTTTCTTACATGCTACAAATTAGTCGAAAATGCTTGAAACATTCTCCTTTATATTAACAACAAACGAAGATAAAATAATAAAATCAAAGCGATGAACAATATTCTTTTTATTTATATAATATTGTATAGCTGTGCTTTCTTATACGTCGTTGTCTGGATTTTTTTATTATAATTTATACTGAAAATAAAATCAAAAAAATTATGTGTTTTGAAATCACTAAATATGTTTTTTATCGTTTTCAGGTAAGTACGCTCCGCATCATTCCGTTGAAAATGTCAATTAAATACCAAACAGCGGGCGATTTAATTTGTAAGTATTATTTTCATTAAATATTTCATGTAGGACCTAGCTAAGGATTTCAATACAATAACATATTTATACTGGTATTTTATATTAGATACCGGTATTACAAATATAAATGTTTAAATAAAAAAACTACAACCACCTACAAGCTAAACTGTCATAGCGAAAGCGAATGACGTTTCTGTCCTGTCTAGCCCTGTAATTTAATCTCAACGACTCTATTCGAAAAGAGAAAGGTTGAGCCACTGAATAACATGCAGTTTTCGTAGACACATTTCTGTTGAGATTGAAGTTTTTTCCATAAGAAGTATATATGCTCTACATTATTAGCGGGCATAGTTATAAAAGTGGCATTTGGTTTTAATCGAGTACAGCTGTGTCCCAGAGAGTCCGCATTGAGTTGAATGTGGCTCCAGCCGGTTTGTAGCCAGCTCAACGGTTGCATTCTGCTGGTACTGCTTTGCGGTTGCGAATCATGGCACCTGACTAAGACTCAGAAAAACCGTATACTGAGCATCGAGAACAGATGCCTGCGTCGGATAATGGAGGTGAGGTGGTTTGATTTTGTGAGGAACTCAGAGATAAGGGAGCGTACAAGACAGCGTCCTGTCACGTCAGTGGTTATGGAGAGACGTTGGAACTGGCTGGGTCACGCGCTCTGGATGCCTACAGAAAGCCTCAATCCTGCCTGCCTCTTCTTTCGACCTGTGGGATTCCGGCGCCCCGGGCGTCCGTCGGGTACTATCTATAGGATGTACTCGGCGGAACTGAGGGATGCTGGCATGTAATGGGTGGAAGCAAAGCAATTGGTGGGAGACAGGGAAACATGGAGGTGCCACGTGGCGGCCATATGATCCACATAGGGAGCAAACATAGAAGAATAGTAATAAAAATAAAATAGGTTAATTTTATTGAAGTTGAATTTTTCATGAACGAAAAGTATTTTTGATAACAGATTGTTTTTTAACACACCAAAACGTACTGTTTTGATAAAAAGATACCGTAAATGTCGTCTATTAGGAGTCTATATAATCCACATTGGTAACGGAAAAGGTAATAATAATAAAAAAATATATTTGAAAACAGAGATAGGTTTTCACAATATCAAAATGTAGTGTTTTGATAAAATAGACAGTAAATCTCAATCAAATTCTTTTATTCGGCAGCCAAATAATAAGTGTGGAATGTTTTCAGGAAAAATCATATATAAATAAGTAAGTTCACTTTTCTATCTCTATTACAAGCACTTCTCAGCAGGCTTCAGCGGGAGAACAGATACAAATAAAAAACAGATAGCTTATCTTTTTTATGATATCCAGTGGATCTGAAAGCTTTATTTTCACTTTTTGTCGTCTCGCCTCGCGGATTTATGACTCAACACACTCTGCGTCAGGAGTTTTCAATCGCTTCTTCAAACAACCTTTTTGGGTGTTCAAAGGGTATATAAATTTTAATTTCATTTTAATTAACACTTTAGAATATAACACTATGGTAACACAATTTGTTAAAAATTATACATATCAACTGTGCTTAAGTAAAAAAGATCAACTCACACAGAACATTTTTTCAGGAGAGACAAAAAACATTTTTTTAAGTATTTTGGGCCAAAGTCAAATTATTAAATAAACATAACCTTGAAGTGCAAAAGAACTAAAAAAATGATGTTTTAGTAACTCAATGTAATATAAATTTGATAAGTTGTTCAAGAAAGCTTTTTATAAAGGCTCTTTTTTTGTGGTTGCAATTTTCATACGACCTTCTTTTTCAAAACTTAAAAGCTGAATTTAGATAATTATTCGGAAACTGCGACATAAGTTCTTTTGAAAGATCGTGTATTAAGTTGTAAAGATTGTGATTATTAAATAAAAACACTTTTCAGAAAATTGTAAGTTGATTTTTTTACCCAAACACAGTCGATGTAGATTTAACAAAAGTGCATTTAATACTTTTTTGTATAGTAAAAGTAACTTTTAAGGTGTTCACGTTCGATGTTTGGAGCATAAGCGTTATATGAAACAAAACACATTTGGAAACGCTAGTGATGAGCAAAGGCTATCCTGATCCTATTAAATATACATATGTGGAATTATTACGAACAATTCAGTCATATAAAGCTTTTTGTTTCATTAATTAATTGACTCAGAACCAATTATCACATTTTTTAAAGTTAGCGTTTTTAATTAAAATATAAAAATCCATAAGTACAAACCAAATCTTAATATAACATATATATTTCAATAGATTTCGTTTGCTATGTCAGCAATAGATATTTAAAAAACAAGTTTTTCCAACCCCTCTAAAAGCACAGATTTAAAAAAAAATCTGGGGTAGTCTTGTCTGGTACTGTAACCAAGTGGCCAACGTCAAGCTTACACGTTTACAACCCAGTTGAGTAAATTTGATTGTGAGTCTCAATTCCCTCCCACACATCTAAAAACAAAGCGCAGCAATAGCGATTATCTAATGAATAGTCCTTTTCTTATCATATCCTGCTATATGTATTCTTTATGAAAAAAAGCAGTTGAACGACTAAGTAATCAAAAGTATCGAAGAACAACATCTGTTAGAATAATTTTGATAAGAAATCTATATACTCTGCATTGGGAAGAGATTACCAAAAATGAAATTATTTTAAAATTTCATTAACAGTTTGTATCGCTGTTTTTGACAATATATATTATTATGTTGAGGAAATTTTAACTGTTCCATTATTTCAATGTTTCAATTACATACAAGGCAACTTTACATGAAGAGCTTTATAAGCACACAAACAGCTTTTGTAAGGTATGTCTTGAGTACGGCTGTTTTATCTCACTTCAATACGCATCCAGCAAGTTCACATACAAACGTCTGTAAGCTCAGTGCCTCTTTATTCCCACTTGTATAACATTGCGTTTTTTTCTTCTTAAATCACAATTCTCATAACAAATACAAAAAGAGGCACTAAAATATAAATAGACACACATTTTTAGTATTACATCGGGAAATGTTTCAATAATAATAAATAACTGATTTATAAGATCAAACGAGGTAAAAAGATTATACCAATCGCAGAAAAATAAATAAAAAAAAACAATCCAAAAATAATGAGTTGTAGTTTATTTATTAATTATATATATAAACGAATTTATGTCATCCTAGGATACCCAACATCAGTCAGTTTGATCTCTGACGAATCAGATAACATGTTAAAATGATTGCGTGAAATATTTTACAATTGTATTGCATGAAAAATGAGTTATTTTGTGTAAAACTCGTGCTTGAAAAATTACGGTGCGTAATGTATGTAAAACTTCCACGAATTCACATATTCTGCTTCTTTTTATTATACTGCAGATTAATATCTAATGCAATATGATCCATTGCATGTAGAAGAAAGTATTTTGATGTTTTTTTTTTCTATCGCAAACCTCATTGGAAGCTTTTTTGGCTTGAGTTACTTTGTTATTGAAAACAATTTAAATTATTTATACAAATTCGTTTTTTGATTCTTATTTTTATCTGTTAAATAAAAAGAGCTGTTCATGATGATCAAATAAAGCGAGTAAATTACAAAATGGCAGATTTTATTTTGTATTTCTTAAAAATGATCGTTCGATATGGTAAACACAAAAAAAAAACATTCGCCTCATGTACGTTTTTTTTTTATTTTCTAAAATTCTCGTAAATAGAGAAAACGACGGTATCCGTTTTCTTTGTACTTTTTTTAAGTCGTTAGACGTTGGTAGTTTATTTTTTTCTAACGAATAAATTTCACACCACCTATTGCCTTTTGTACGTGCATATGGAATCATACAAAACAGCTTTCTACACCCACACACAGATTTTATACTCGGGGTATAACTTTGCGTAAGTACCCTCTTAGTAAAACAAAATGTGACTTCAAAGTTTTTCGTATGATAACTTTTTAGATCTGTCACAGACTTAAATTGTTTTAAATGAATACAAAAATTATAACTTCATACAGTGGTGTTATAAAGTAAATTGGTTCTACATTTAATAACAGTTAAAAAATCAAGTCGTCATAAAAAAACACAAAATTATCATAATAGATCTACTAATTCTTATGTAATAAATTACAAAGCATTTTTATTTAAGAGATTAAATATATTTCACACACTATTGGGCCCATTAGAGGTGTCTAAGAAAGTGGTATTTAAGAAAAAAAAATGTAATATTCTACACGTCTTAAAGTATTGTAAAAATGAACAAACTTCAGTTAATACACATTGCAATAGTGTTATATCCGTAAAATAAAAATATGCAATCTACCAAACAACGACGTGAATGTATTGAAGAGTTCAAGAAAAAGTTTTACCATTTTACTAGTTGACTTACTTCACCTCTAGAGGGCCAAATTCTCAAACCGTTTTTATCATGATATAATTCAGAGCTACCTGTTGCTGCTCTATGTGGTCATTTAAAAAAATGGTTAATGTATACGCATTTAATTGGTAATAGTTTAAATAAAGTCAACGTGGTGAATAACTAAAGTGTCTAAATAGTTTACTATTCTTTCATGTAAAGTTTGTTTTATGTCAATTGTGAAGAAAAAATACTATTTTTATCACGTCAAATGCAATATATCGATTCATTGTGAACTACGATTCCAATTTTATTGCAATACACAGCTGAAATTGAATGGAATTATATATGGTTTGATAGTTTTTAATAGCTTCCATTTGAAACCCAGGAAGCTCGTAAAGCATCTACATTTAATACTAAAATTAATTTATTATATATATATTATATTATATTAAATTATATGTTTTGGAGGTGCTTAGCGTACAGCATACAACAAAATTTAAGTTTCTATAATTTTCAACAACTGTGTCCGATAAATTTGTTATTTTTACAAACAACATTATTAATTATTGTAAAATTGTAGTTGTTTCTATAGTTGTAAAGATTTTTTTAGTGGCTTAAGACAATTTAATATCAAAAAGATTTATTATTTTCTAAAATATCAAAGCATACGATACGTGCCCTGCCAAATTAAATTCAAAAAAAATATCTACTTAAGCACTCGAGGAACCAAATTAGACCTTCGGGTGTCCTTTCATTTTGGTCGAACTTTTACTAAGCTTTCTTGTCCTCTTATTTCGTTATGGGACGTTGTCAGAAAAATCCCGAAATAGGTTTAACACGTTTGTTAGGTCTCCAGGTGATGGATGCTGTCATGACAATTCGTTTCCAAAGCAGGTCGAGATATCTCAGCTGGATTTGCGGCGACGACCGTCATGAAATCTTTTGAGATAATTTGAGCCGCATAGCTTCAAAGCTGATACAATAATACATTTTTTGATCATTTATTAATTGTTGTAACAATACAAAATTCCCAATTGGCAGCCATATTATAAGGTGACAAATAAAATTTATTTCATTTTCTAAATGTTAATTATAAAAATAATGCTGATATTTGTTTCAAATTCAATTATTTTAAGTATAGTAATTTTGAGCATTTAAATATTTTTTATGTCGTATTCACAAAGAAACATTTTTTTTTGCTGCATGTTTGATAAATTATGAGAATTATGATACGTGTTCTTTAATGAAAAGTGAATAATAAATTTGATTGAAATTGGTACACAGTTATCTTCTTACAAATATTCGTTGTAAAATTTGATAATTGTTGAAATTTTATTTAAATACCATATTAAATTCTTTTATTTATTCAAAATATTTTTTTTTTTTTATAATTTAAGATTTCGACTGTAGGTGCTTGGTGGAATTTCAATATTAAAATTGAATCGTTCAAACTACGTACACGGATGAAATTGAACTGACGTGCACTTGAGCGCCTGACGATGCCAAAAGGCGAAACCCGGGTCGTTAGTGACAAAATCTGTGAGAATGTACATAGTTTGAACGATTCAAATTTAACTTTTTTTTACTTGTGTAGTATTTGTATATAATAATTTGTTATAAATTAGTCTTTATTATCGATAAGATAATTCGAAAACTATACAACAGTTTTGTAGCAAAGTTTCCTGGTACAAAAAGTCTTCACCTGAAATAATGAACACCTACAATCGATCTAAAATTAATTTTCTGAACTTTAAAACGGAATAGCCAAATGATAATTTAAAATTAAATTAAAAAAACAACTTGTAATATTCAGATTTAATTTCATATTTTTTTAAAACTTGTCATATATTTTTACTAGTCTGGTTACGTGATTGTCGGTTCTGGAACTGAGCGAACTTTGCGAAAGTCACTAGTGGAAATAATTACATTTCACGCAAGCCAGCGTTCCACTAAATCACGCGACAAACAATTACGGTTCCACAGCCAGCGCTAGTGTTTTTATGTATTCTTCTCGTGGAATTCGCCGATTTTTTTTTGTTTTATTCTTCGCAAAACGTAATCGTAAATGAAAGATGAGTTAAATATTGCCGAAAAAATGCGAAAGAGATTATTTTTCGATTCAGATTTTCTAACCGAGTATTTAAAAGAAATGTTAGCAATTATTCTTGGTCAGTGTTTACAAAAACGATACCGTATTTTTGGCACGTACGTATTATAATGTGTCTTTAGAAATTTTCTAATTTTCAAATAATAAGCCACTAGAATAAAAATAGCATCTAGATTAATGTAGTTCACTTTTTATGATACGTCAATTTGAACATGAAATAGATGCTGGCTATTCAGAGAATCATGTTTGATAGAAATGGATTCATTAGTTTCACGTTATTAAAACTTATTCTGCCATTTTTGCGAATATTTGTATCTGTCATTGAAATATAAAGTTATTATATTAAAAAATATACTGTTATGTTATCAAGGTTGTCTTAATTGGATGAGCGTTGTGGATTTAAGTAATGCAAACCAAAACTTTTGTATTCATATAAAAAGTATAGATATTTTAATAGGGTAAAAATATCAAGGTATTTCAGTTCTAAAGTTATTTATATGTTATACGTTGATAGCTATTTCGGCTTTCGCCATCGTCAAAACTTGCTTTAAACGTAAATTTACGTAATTCTATACTATCTTTTACAAACGATGAAATAGCTATCAACGTATAACATATAAATAACTTTAGAACTGAAATACCTTGATATTTTTACTCTGTTAAAATGGAGTTTTACCAAGTAAATGCCAAATCAATAAATAAATATAAAGATATTTTGTACGGAGCGTACAGATTGCCTAACTGCGAGAGCTGTTACAACACTAAACATTCTATACTATCCTTTCCAAATAAAACAATCAGTTATCATTTTTTTCTAACTTTATAAAGATAGACTATTTTAGAATCTTAATTCAAACTGAAGAATACTGGCTTATCATAATGGAAGATAGCTATATAATTATCAGGTTATCTTGGAGGTTCCGCGTGGTGACCATATATTTGGCAAATATGGTTACCGAAGCGAAATTAATGACCATAAAAAAACGGCAAGTCTTATTATCAAAGAAAAAGCATTTTTTGTAAGTCCTCAAAACTTATTCGTAATATTAAAACGCTGGGTACGCTCAAGAATGAAACTCATAAATATTAGTAACATAATGAAAAGCCAAATTTTCTCTCCAATTACGTATCGCTGTGTTTCAATATTGTCGCAAATATTTTTTGAGAGCCTCTTCTTTTTATTTTGCCACATTGCTTTTAGTGGCCATAATCCCTTTGCGTAAACCTTTGTCAAACATTCAAAGCCACCACGAGGGCGCCACACGATAAACAATTCATTTAGAGCCCAAAAACCCCAAAGCCGCTTGGTTTAGACCCTTTGGGAATATAGATTCGACCAATGGCGTATATAGATATTTACATTAGTTGACAACGAAGCTTTAAGAAGAATTAAATGATCGAATAAACCAAGATTTGATCGGAATTTTAAGCTTTATTTTGATGTAAGATTTTTGAATTCTTGTCATTATCAGTAACCGTTTTTAATTCTATATAATATGAACCTGATTATTACATAAAAAAAAGGTATCTGTAAATTTTCTTGATCAAATAATTTTAATTTCTCTAAATTTAAAAATAATAAGCAACTGCTTATCAATTTTTAAAAAAATCTGCAAAAATAAACATGAAATCTTTCAAAGTTTGCTTCCATATATCACACGTAGCGCATCCGAACCCTTTTTTTAATCCCGGGATTTTGAGATTAACATTTTTGATTGAAAGATCGAGAGATTTAAAAATAATTTACAAAAGAAGGTGAAACACCTTTTTTTTAGGTTGCTAATAGAATTCACGGATTTCCTATAATAAAAAAAATGTAATACCTTTTTTTTAGCTCGATGGCTCGTTTAATTTTTTGCTTGATTGTCTTTTTGAGAATTTTTTACTTCTTATCCTCAATCCCAGGATTGGAGACCCTAATCACAGGTGCTAAAACGTATATAATTTTTTGAGTCATACTTGGTTTTGAAGTTTTCTCATTGATATAAAGATCTTTTTTAATTTTCAAAATCTTGAATACAGAAAAGATTTGGCACCATCTTTTCAAACACGACGCATACTATGATTATCGATACAAGCATAATTAGAACACATACTTGATCCTATAAACAAATAAACAAACATCTAACATATGATTGAAATATTTTCCATTCGGTTGATTCATAATCAATCCTTTCAGATCTGGACAACAATGCAAAAGATTTACGTATATTACGTGTACGATAAACTTTCTTACACTGCACTTCACTGCCCTTATCCCTACAGTAGAGCGGCGCGCTTCGAGGGTTAGGAATCAAGGTCACAGAAGCC
Source organism: Himalopsyche anomala (assembly GCA_031772345.1). Lineage (NCBI taxonomy): Eukaryota > Metazoa > Arthropoda > Insecta > Trichoptera > Rhyacophilidae > Himalopsyche > Himalopsyche anomala. The sequence goes on from CM062829.1 coordinate 24,547,453, forward strand.
AAGGTGAAGGTCACAGTTTGCCTCTTGATTTACCACGGAAGGGAGGGGTCACACAGCTAATAGATTAATCGCATAGATTAAGTGGTTCCTGGTTTCATTCGAAGTTACATGATATGTAGCTGATGTAGATAATCTGTCCGGGGTTTTACCCAGAACAAAGCTCATTTTGGGACACTGATCTCGGTTGTCGTAACAATGATGGACATATATATTAATTCAAGTAATTTTATTCTACTAAACATATTTTTACGTGTGTATTTAAAGTGTTGAAGCAAGAGAAATTACTATATAATTCAAACATATTACGTGAAAAATATTTTGTATAATGTATTTAATACTTTTAAGGGTTTACTGTATATACGCCACTTTTTGTATTTATTTCTCGTAGATTTATTAGGATCAGGAATTAGTATACCTCATCATGAGCATTTCAAATGATAAAAATATAAAATAAAGTGTTATTTATAAAAGGAAACAAATTAAATGGTCAGAATTTTAATCAATTTTTGGTCAGAATAAAAATATGAACGGTCAGAATAAAAATATTAAGCGGTCAGAATATTTAGGTAGGTAATGTTAGGTTGGGTTAGGTTTTTTTTAATTTTATTTAAATTATGATTATTTATTCTGACCGATATATTCTGACCATTTAATAAAAAATCTGACCAGTGTTATTTAAATTCTGACCAGAAAAATACGAGCCTTTATAAAATACCAAGCCAAGTAAAATTATTAAAATAAATATAAAAAAATATATATGAATAATGAGTGATACAAACTAGCAATAATAAAAGTTGTTATTATTTTTACTATTTATCAGTAAGAAATGCTCGCGACGAGCAAAACCGGATCTAGTCATAACGAATAAATTAGGAATTAGTAAAAAATGGTGTTTTATTTTTTAATATAAGTTTGTAACACTTAATTTGTGTTAAAAAAATAAAATATACAGTTTTAATTATTCCCACTTTTATTTATTAAGATCAGGACCAGTTTCGCTCATGACAAGCATTATCAACTGATAGAATAATAAAATATTACAGTATTATTTTTACAAACCAAAATGAAATAATGGTGTAATAAACTATTGATATTAAAAATAATTTTACAAATAAAATTGACATTAAAATGTGTATTTTATTTTCCGTATATAATGTCTTTCCACCAAGTATTGACAGTGAACACCCTAAAAGTGACTTAGTTTTTGATTAAATTTAACAAGAAAATAAAAACGGGTATACGTATAGACATATATATATATATATATATTAAATATATATACTATATCAATATTTTGCACCCTAAAACTCAACTAAAACGCAACCTTAAACAAATGGTTTAATCTGAGCGATACAATTTAAAATCTACATACATATAATAAAACTTAACAGCAAATTTGTGTTTTGGTTTTTTTATCGGTAGATTGAAATTATTAAACCTATCTATCAGCTGTAAAAAGTTGAAAATTGGCTATCAATAAATAAACACAAACTTTATAATATCTTAGTCACATTGACTATAAAAAAAAAACTTTTCTTTTCATATCAATTACATAATACAGAGAGAAAAGCGTTGCTTTAAGCTACGTGTATTATTTATTCATTTTATAATTGCTATACCCTGTTGAGTTTTCGTTAAAGAAGTAGGTTCTTATTTTTTATTGAAGCTTTGCGCGCAATAGAAGGTCAGAGGTCATTTTATTTCAACCCTAACGTAACCATTTTACAGCCTGGGGTCAAACACCCAGTCAATAAGTTCGTACCGTTTTATAGTGAGTCGTAAATTTGAGGATTGCACCTGTCACATTCGATGGAAAAGAAGTCGAGCGGACCCTATCTTAGTATAGTGAATATTCTTTTTTGTGATGTTTGTATCTCATCATACTGATTGTATTGAACGAATACAAAATGAAATGATTAAATAAGTAACGGTAACAGACAAATCTTTCGTTATTTTATACTTTACATGTATTACGTGTAATGATTCAAATGATAATATGTAGTCATATTATTTAAGGATCTTTAGTATAGTTACACATTTTTTAAACATGGCGGCAACAGTTATAATAGCAATGACTCCCTACATTATAAATGGCTCGTATTTTTCCGGTCAGAATTTATATTAAATTTAAAAAAAACCTAACCTAACTAAAATGGTTATAAAATATTCTGATCGTATAATATGTTATTCTGACCGTTCATATTTTTATTCTGACCAAAAGTTATTTAAATTCTGACCATTTAATTTGTTCCATTATAAATGCCGGAATTCAGACGGTTCTTAAAAACGCGTTTGCATAATAATGGATATTTTGTTTGAATTTATAAAATGAATTATAACGTTTTACAAAATATTCATTATTTTAACAAAATAAATTATAAATGTTGTATGAAATAAATATAATATGGTGGTCAAAATATAATTTAAATTAATGATTGAATGAACAATTATTATAATTTGTTACGACTTTTTTCTTACGTGTTTTAGTTAAGTAGCGTTTTATTAAATATTCTGATAGCTGAATGATTTTTAGAATGGAAAAATATACACAGGAAACCTCATTTAAATACTTTTTAATTACTGTCATACGTTTGTTTAGTATTTATTATACACCTTAATATTATGTTGACACAAATATTTATATGGTTTAAGTCTAACAATAAAAACACGATCGATATATTTTGAATTTAAGTTTATCTGAAAACACTTTTCAAACGTGAGGATCATGATTTTAATACAAACCCCGTTTGTGAACCAAAGGTTTATTTCAAAGTAAATTGTCAAGCCTACAGACATGAAAAAATCACATACGCGCACGTGCAAAAACTCTTCCCCACGTGGCATCCATTAAAACGTGAAACCTCACACCAACACAGCGCATGCCAGCCGTAAAGTACTTCATGAAATTACCAATAATAACGTTTCCACGCATAAACACTTGGTTAAAAGTGGTTAAGGGAAGACCGTAGCTTATTTGAGATGTGATTACTGAATTCATTTATGTTTGTCGTATTTCGAACAACATTTATTTTATTCTTTGATACACAAGAACAAAAATACAAAATTAGCAACCCAATAATTATTGGTGGTCATACTCTTCGTTAATATCTTCAAAACATAGGATCTTGAAAACTGTCTTTCGCCATATAATATAATTTGTACAATGTAATAGGCACTTATAATATAATTTGCTTTCTAATATATAAATATATAAATGAATGTTTGTTTGTTCGGACTTTATGCGCTGCCACACCGATCATCCGATTGCAATAAAACTTTAACAAACTTTTTGCTTGCACTTTCGGGAAGATATAGTAAAATTAACTTATAGTAGGTCATATATATAAAAATCAATGTTCATGCAATTCAACTCTCAACCGTCGACTGACGATCAAACAGCATTCAGAAAATTCAAATTTGACGTTCGATTGTTTGTATTAAAATTTTTAAAATGGAATATTTTAAATCTTTCAAAACGTGTGGTCTACATTTTGAGATTCCGTTTAAATGTGTTTCGTGCATTATGTTTTTTTTGCGTAATTTATGTGTTGCAACACCGCTCATCCGATTGAAATAAAACGTTAACAAACTTTTTGTTTGCACTTTCGGGAAGGATATAGGCATAGTAAAATTAACTTACAGTGGATCTTATATATAAAAATCATTGTTTGTATGTCTGCCATACATTTCATTTTGACAACGTATGCTTGCAGTTTCGCGAAATTTATAGCACAATTAACTTACAGTAGGTGGCGCGTGTGTCATAGCATAGACAATCGGCAGCAAACGTCAAACAGGCAGAAAAAGAAAACATGCAATTCAATAAACACAATTATACACAAACATTTTCTTTCTTTGAGTGGCATTACAACGCTTGCCGGGAACCGGCTAGTAACTTATAAAAACTTTTTCTTGGTCGATTTACCTCATTAAAGTTATTGTGCATTAAAGTTTTGGGGGAAGGAAACAAATTATGATCATTGAATTATTAAGCATGTGTTTTATTTATTAAATCCACAGCATAAGTCAATATGAACAATTAATTCCAAATATGATAAAGTTTATATAAACAGGAAAACATTCAAACATTCAATATTGTATACAACGAACGAATTTGACGGTTACAAACATCAAAAGCAACAAAAACACATGACACACTTGGGTCTAGTAAAACACAGTTGTATTATTCTTTCAGAACGTCGTGTAATATATATATATACGTGTTCGGAATTCATTTAAAATTTCAAAGTGCGTTCCAAAAATATATATACAAATATATCTAAGCTAAGCTGTTTATATTCCATATATTTTGTTAAGCCATACAGAAAATACAAGAATATTTAATAACAAAATACTTTGAAATAATCAATCATTCTTCATCACTTTTTGTGAAAAAGTTCTATTTTTTCGACCCCTCCTTAAAATCCGTAGCAGATTTGATTATCGGATTAGTTTAATCTTAAACAACTCTACTTTAAAATTATACTTTGAGCTTTTAAATCTTAATGCATTATATCATGACAAAACACATTTTTAATTCCATATTGAATTTTGTAGTTCTTTTCATCATGCTTTTATATTATGTATATAAATAAACAATTATCAGCCAATCCCATGCATGTATAATATTATATGTTTTTCAGATTTAAAAAGTAGCTGACATTTGTATCATACATATCTTTTTTTCTATAACTCTTTTAAACAGAAATGTCACAATTTATGCTATTTAATTCATATCCATTTATCGATTTCCAAAGAAAACTTATTCAGCATTCTTGAATGTCTAGGGATAGAATTTAGAGATAAGGTGAATTAGTTATAAGCACATCGGGTGGGAAAGCTTCGAAACTTCAACGATTATTATATGTTTCATATTATTTAGTATTTTTTGTTGTTGTTTTTCTTGCACATAAATAATATTTTTTCTCATAAGTATCTTACGGATGTCAATGAACGAGGTCGTAAAACATGTCCAAAGCATCCTTAATACTGCGTCATATATTTTTTTAATATCTCCCGACGTGTACCATAAAAAGGTTGTCATTTACGAAAATATTTTTAACGGTTTTTTTGTTCGCTAAGTCCCAGGGGCGTCCACAAACGCAAAATGACGTAAAAGTGGATTATTTTACTTTAGCGCTCCCCCAACGCAGCTTTTGTTGCGATAGCCCTTGCAATAAATCGGCTACAGGGATTTTCAAATATTCTTGCCTCTAATCAAAAGATGTCGTTGATTGCTTTGAAATTTTATTAAGCATCGTTTCCTGTCAAGTGAAAGATTTCTTATTTTATTCAATGATTTTTTTTAAATTACGACTTTTTTCTTTAATTATCTATAACTTAATTTACAGCAAGAACTTATTATATAAAAAATGTGTTTCATTATTTTGATCAAGTGATATTTTTTAAAAATCTTTAGTTGTATGTATGATGGACCAGTTAAAATGTGGAATAACGTATAATTGCTTTTATTAATTTTACGACAATATGTCAATTAAAATAATAAAAATTACATTAGTAGAAGAATATTTGATTGTTTCTTAGTTCAAGCGAATATTATATTACGTTGCCCTGGAGGACTTCTACCAGTCATAGGTTGTACATGACGTAACTACGGGACGCTTACATGCCCTGTAAAGAAATAAAGAGATTGACAGGTGTCAAAGAATCGTAGAAGCAGCGTTAGGGAGCGGAAATTGCCAAAAAAGGATAGAAGCTTTCAAGCGTGCGTAAAAAATAAAAGAGATCGATTTCAAGAAGATTCGCGTGCTTTTGAGAAAAAAAATAATTAAAACGTATTTTTCTTTTGTAAGCATATATGTTTTATTAAAGCTGTCTCTAGTAAGATATGTTAAAATAAATATATTATACGTAACAATAAAACAAAGGATTTCAGAAATATATAAGTGTTTACTATATATGACTGAAAAGAAAAATAGTTTCTTGTGAGTAGAGTAGAAACATTTTCTGCGTAGGAGAGCATTTGTTTCAGTTATGACAAGACAATATTTACAACCCTTTCTTAAAGAACAACTTTATCTGCATGTTTTGAAGTTATTACGACTCTAAATTTTCTTGTGACATTCATTGTCTGTATTCAAAAATTTTGATAAAATATTTATGCGTCTGGAGCAGCTAGGCACTTGAAAATTTTAATAAATCTCAAAGTTACTATCGGCATATCTTTTCTTTGCAGATAACTTACGACGACTTTCTATTTATTTAAGGTTTATATTGAATTAAATTTTAAAGCGTGCTTAAAATACTTATTTTATATGCAGTGCAGATAGTCAAATGAGAAGTGTTTAAATTAAATGATGGTTTTAAGGTAATGAAATAAACTAAAAGCTCAAAGCTTTGAACTTAACATTAATATGTAGTGCTGGACATATTCATTAACACTACATCAATTTCACTTTCACTTTATTAAGTAAAACAGTGTTCTCATTTTTGTATGTTTCAATTTTTTAATACTAGAACTCCACAGTGTAACTCTTAATCATCATAAACGGTGTAATTATTTTTATATTATTAAATTAATTCCGCTGTAAAAAAATTGCATTAGCATCATCCCAATTTGCTATGGCCATTTGTTTAATTAGACCTCATAGCGAGGGGTGTAATTACAGCGGCCTGCTCATTGCAGGGCGAATTAATATTGAAAAATGTACTACGACGCGCTTCCGGAAAATGCGGCGACGAAGGGGTACCGAACTCTCACACAAAAGTGTTTTTTTGGAAACACATTTAAATGAAATCACTTTTTTTCTCAATCTTAAAAGCTTATGTTCAAACAAAAAGGTGTCAAAAATATTTTTATATTCTATAATATCTAAACATTGTGGTTGTCAATATAAAATATAGTATTTTTTTTCAAAATTTCTACGAATATTTTTATATAAAAATTATTTTTTATTAGTATAAAAAAATATGTTTTGAAAATAAACATTTTTATTCGTTGCATTCATCCAAACCAATTTGTTGAGAAACCATTTTAATGTTAACACAAATATTTTTTTATAAGCTTCAATAACTAAACATTGCAATTGTATGACATATTTGAATGTTAAACAACGTTAATGGTACAACCAAAAGAATTAAAAATATATTTTTTATTTTGGAAAATTGAGTAAATATTTTAATTTATTAACCGTAGACATTCGTCAATTGTTACAAGTAAATCTTATGTCGATAGGCTTTCTTATAAATTAACAAATAGTTTAATATTTTTACAAAAGGTTCTTGATCCGCGAGTTAGCTGAAGCGCGAAGAGGATACCACCCTCTGTGGCTAAGCGTGGCGAACCCTCCCATTCCCTCTTCTTAGGGGAACGACCTCAGCAAGGTCAATGCCGTAATAAAAGGGATGTAACGTTAGCCACTGTACTACTGTCCTAATCGCGACGGCTGCGTGTTTCCTGTTTTCCACCATTATCATATTGCTTCATTATTTTTAATGATTACTTTATTTACATTTTGATATTGTTAAAATAATAAAAAATGTTATACTACTTATAAACATAATTTTAACTATATTATCTCGTTATAAAAAATGAATTACTCGGCTTAATGTAACGTGTATTTTTTTTTCATATGTGAGTTTTCGGAATCTTTCAGCTAGTTTTTCTGAAAAAAATATAACTTTTGTAAATGTTTGATAAGTATCGAACGACGAAAAGTATTATGTCCTACTGTAAAAATATATTTTATGAACTACCATACATATTATCATTTTTTTAGAAAAAAGCTCTTTTACTCAGGCATTTTTCCGTATCACCCATTTACAAGTGTGGAGCTTAATATTGTTTATTTGTGACTGAATAAAAGACATGTTTTACTGTTCCAGTTAGTTCCGCATTATTATTAACAAATAACCGTTTATATTATTGGTATATATGTCTATAACTAAATACTATATATATTTAAAATTTAATTATGTTTTATGTTATCATCACGAATCAATTTCAATACGAAGGGCACTTCTAATAGTGTTTTGATAAGTACACTGCAAATAAATTTACTTTGCTGGTAGCTTAAAAATCTACAATTTAGTTCAACGGCAACCCACCTATGCTTTGCAATTACTCGAGCAGTGCAGTAATGCAGCTTGGCTGGCAAAAAACACACTATTATCATGATTGTATTTCTTGATCACTTTTAGGATTTTCACTGTCGATACTTGGTGGAAAAGAATTGTGTTAAGAAAAACATAATATTCCTTTGTACTTATTTCCAATTTTATTGACCAAGATCACGACTAGTTTCGCTCATAATGATCATTATCAACTGATAAGAAATAAAATTTAACAGTATTATTTATACAAAACAAAATGAAAAACTGCTTCCAGGTAATTCAGGAAGCAGTTAAATCAGCATTAAGTTTTTATTTTTATCAATCTATCATTTTATAATTATTTTACCATTAGTAATCACTTAGGCTCTATTATATAAACTCTTTAATGATTTTTGTAATTTCATTTCAGAGGTCTTAATTTTTTAAATTTGTGTTGGTTATATGCAACTAGAAATATGATGCTTACAAAAAAAGATCTAATATAGATATTGATAAGGTGACAAGTTAAGATTGTTCTTATTATAAGGTTATTCTATGTTTAGATATCAAAATAATACTACGTCATCATTCTTATTTTATTTCTCGCGGCTCGGAGATTAGAAAAATACTTCTCTGCCGATGGGGGTCGTTTAGGGACCCCAGTGGTTTCCTCATTATTGGCCTTATTCTTATAAATTTCAAAAAAAAAAATAGTCTAAGGGCTTTAAAATATCTCTCTGCATCATTCCTCATACATTTTTTTTTTATAAAGATCCGTGTTTTTTTAATAAATAATCATATTTTAAGTTGCGCGTAAAAAATACGTCATGAATTTACCACAAATATGAATTTGCAACTGACGCTTTTAGCCCAGCTATCTTACGAACGATCGCTGATAAGCGGGCGCTTATCTCGTTATCGCGTTATTGCGTTATCGCGTATTTATATAAACTACAAAAAGTCCAAAAAATTATGATATAAGAATACATTAATTATAAACATTGTATCACCCATATTAAAATAGATATTTAAGAAAATCTGGGTAATGGGGTCGCATTTCTTGAACTTAGTACCGGAAAAGTTATTATCGTTTGTTTAAAAGTAAAATTACAAATGAAATAAATTTCAAGATTTATCAGCGCACTTCGAAATCTCGCTGAATTTAAATTTTATCAAAGTAACTAACGTCAAGGGGATACTTTGAATTACTTAGATCTTGAAAGTTTGTTATCAAACTTATCATACAGAAACGTGATCAATTAATACAAATAAACCTTGCATAACCCTATTAACCCTCACCTGATGAAAGCTGCAATAGCTATCACCAAACAGATATCGGCTTTAATTGAAATATACGATGTCGAAGTGGGTACCAATACAGTGGAACCCTCAATTACACTACCCAGAATTACGCGCTGGCTTGAAATATACGTCGCAAATCCCCCAATTGCACGGTTGCATTCTATTGTCGTTACTAATAAGAGACAGTCATCTGTGCCGCGCATACAGTCAAATGTTGTCTAGCATCTGTGTATTCAATACGTGCCAGGCTTTAAACGCATAGCTGGGCGTCTGTCTGTGTGCGGAATATTTACTACTACAAAAACTAAATATTTCGTCTATATATTTTTTTTTGCAAAACTAAGTGAAATCTTAGTTTTGCGTTTTCCGCGCTAAAAAACCAAATCCCTAATTTTGTATGAAATTCACACCCCCAATTACACTACCCCCAATTACATGATCCCGACTATAGTGTAAATGGGGGTTTTACTGTAAATTATTTATGTATTGTGCATTGTTCTCAAGACTAATACTAAGTAAACTCCCAATTTAATTACATAATTGTGATCCGAGTTGGAGTTTGTGACGTCATGGATTGGTGTTGAACGGGATAGAACCCTGCCATTCATATGAACGCGTGCCATTGACAGAAATGTGTCCTTGGGAAACCCCCTTTCTATCATCCCTTCCTTTCCTCATAAGATATGTGTCAGTGAAGTAGAACCTTTACTTAAATTTTCATCAGTTTATATAAGTTGAGCATTGACATGTGACCACAGTTGTCAATTTACCATCTACTATTATTTTTTTAATGCGTATTTGTCAGAACTGTTAAATTTTCATCACCTTTTTAAACGTGATTTAGACAAGCGCTAGAAATAAGTGAAAATAATTTATATTGAATGACCCATATATTTTTTTAATACACAAAATATATAATCTGTATATTGCTGAATGCCAAGTCCTCTTCCAATATGGATGTATCTTAACAGAAGTTTTTCGACGAGAACTGCTTGTTACTCAATTTATATTTTTATCAATTTTTTGTCATTTAATATTTTTTATATCGAAGGGAAAAATGCTTTTCCTACTAGGATTCGAGCTCATGAGATCTATCACGGAAGTCAAGCACATTATCTACTGCACTACGGGCCCGACAGATACATCAATAGTATTATATTGTTATGTCATACGATGCCAAAACGGCTATCAATATTATTATTTTTCTAGAAAATATTTTTTATTTAAATTTTAATACGTTAAAACTAGGGCTTCCAAACCGGTTTAAACCGAAACCGGTTAACCGGTTTTTCGGGTGTTTCTAAAAAAAACCGAAATCCGGTTTATTTTGGGCGGTTAACCGGGTTAATTAAAAAATCTTTTTCTGGTTTGAGCACCACGAGCTTTTATTAAGCTATGCATATGTAGAGTATAATTCTTTAAAAATGTTCTATATAATAATAGTATTATAAGAAGTTTAATATAATAAAGTATTGTATATAAAATAATAACATGTATGTAGTCGAAATCATGGACAACTATACAGCTTTCAATCAAACATCTGTAATACGAAAGGATTCTCATAATATGATAATAAAATAATGATAATAAAACAAGTGAACCTTCGGAACGAAAACAGCAATATTTTATCTACTTTCTAATTTTATGCACTAATTGACTGTTTTTAAGTAATCAAAATACTTTTTTTTGAAACATTGGTTATTGGGTACTAAAATTGGTTTTTTGAAAATAAATCCGGTTTAAACCGGTTACCCGGTTTATTTATTTGAAAAAAACCGAAAACCGGTTAGCTTAAATGTCCGGTTAATTGAAAGCCCTAGTCAAAACCACTCCCCAAAATAAATTATTTGAAAAATGCACTCTGGGTAAATTATTTATTTTTATTTAAATAAACAATATATTTGTGCCATTCAAGGTTGTGTTTACTTGATAATTTTTTTTTCGTCTCTCCTGCTAAATCTGTTCTGCGTGGGATGATTCCTTTTGTCTGATCAGAGTCGATATGTTTAGTATTGTAGAAAAAAAAATATTCACAAAGAAAATTCTCAAAATAATATTGAAACTATTTATATGTTTTATTTATAAATAACATTTGAAAAAGGGCAAAGCATCCATCACATGAAAATAATATGCAGATGCCATGTTATTGTGCAGAGGCGTAAAAAATATTTTCTGTGTTTGTACCACATGTCATATGTTTACTATCATTGGCGCAGGGTGACGGGAGGACACAGCATTGTTGCTGAAGATAAGATGGATTGCCTCCCTATAGTTCCCCCTTTCCTGTGCGCTACTGTTAAAAGGAAACGGCATGATTTTCCTATGCGTAAATCTTAAAACTGCGGCACACAGCTATTTTGTTCAATTAATTCACAAATGAATATTCTCGTTTGAATTATATCTGCGCCTTGAAATTGTTTCAGAAAATTATAAATAAAAATACAAAAAAATATTTAATAGCATTTGGTAGAGTTTGAACATTATCAGCTTTTGTATAGTTTGGTCGATTTCACGAACCGTCTAATGTACTGAACCGTACATTTGAAATTTTCGTTAATAATAAAACAATATCACCTTGAAGATAATTTCATAATGAGAGTCAATTGATAAGGTGATATTGACTACAGAAGTATCGATGAGTATTGATTTAAATGTGTATAAGTACATCCTTTATTTTAGACCATGGAAAATGGCAGCTCGAGATGAAATTTTATCAGGCAGTGGAGTATTTTAAAAACTGTATAAATTAAAAATGTGTTATTAAAAAAAAACATTTAATGATGGTTTTAACAACAAGAAAGCACTTCCAAATTTATAAGAGTATTCGGAGGGTTAATCTTTGATTCGGATAAGGTCTAAGGTCTGTTAATTTTTTTGACTTAGTTCTTAATTTAAAAAAAAAAACTACTTAATTTAGTGGGTTTTAAATGTGGCCCGACTGTCAAAATACTTGCCCGCCTCTGCTTGATTTGAAAAATTCGATGTTATACAATGCAACCTCTTTTCGACCAATTTAGATGGCAGTACGATATATTTTTTTAAATTATTTCAACTTTGTCATGAAAAGTTACCCTATTATTTCATTGTATTTATCTTTAATAACAGATTTCGACTAAAAGTGCACGGTGGATTTTTAATATTAAATTTGAATAGTTTTGATTTTGTGCACTCTAACACATTTTTTCACTAACTAAATTCCAGCAACTAACAAAATGTAGTTCTTAAAATAATAGTATTTATTTCAAAATACCCACAGCCATTTTCATGTTATAACATTTAAACAATTATCACACGTAATTTAAAGAACTACCGAAATTGTATTTGTTTATGTGAGTACCTACTTACTTAATTAATTGAACATCATTAGCATCAAAACATCAGTAAAATTAGTTGATATCGTTATCAAAGGCTTTTTTCTATTGTGTTCTTATATAACACCAATCCTTGCCTAAGCCAAACGCCAATCCTTCAAGTTCATAATTACATTGATGATGATGATGCGAAGACGAAGCCCAGGTTGTTAGTATCAGAGTTTTACTTTTTTCTTCTTGATTTAGTATGTTGATTTTGATGTATTTTTTTTTTATCATATTTAAGATTTCGACTGAAGGTGCTTGGTGGAATTTCAATATTAAATTTGAATCGTTCAAATTATGAACTGACTATTACTTGAACTGACGCTTACTAATTTACTTAATATTGCACATCCGTGCACTTGCATGCCTGAAGATGCCGAAAGGCGAAACCCGGGTCGTTAGTGACAAAATCCGTGTGAATTTACATAATTTGAACGATTCAAATTCATCATATTTGTTGCATGGCAAAGTGTATGGCAAATTGGCGTCAGCTTCAATTTCATGTAATGTACTTTTAATTTTTAAACAATACATAAATAACGCGTGGAAGTGTACACAATTTGAACTATTCAACTTTAATATTTATGTTAAACTAATAATTTTTCATATAAATATAATGCCATAATATTATGTCACATACATTGATAAATACATTTGAGTCGTTCCCGTTTGTTTGTATTAAACAGAAAGGCAGTCTATGCTGACTACTTGATAATTATTGTAAAGTTTCTCGAAAGAAAATAATATGTTTTCGTCCCTCAAGCAAAACCATTCGCATTTTACTTTACGCATATATTTATAAAGTAACTTAAGCAAAGTTGTGAGCGTTGTCTTTCAAGTACAGTTGTTTTCTTTGAAATATCCATAAACTATAGAACAAAAGAACTAACGCCCTTTTTGAGTAAACCTCTGCGGAGAGTACCACTAAATGTTTTTGGTTTTTAGGGTACATAAATAAGTTTTTTTATATCTTCTTAGAAAGGAAGATAAATTTGATTATTGGCTTGTTGGAGGCGAAGATTTGTCGTAGCCGAATGAGGAGAATCTCCCCCGTGCTTTGAAGTTTTTTTTTTATATATTTTGTGACTGGTCACGTTATTTATGTTTTAAGTAAGCATAAACTAAAAACCAATTAACCACCTTAACTTTATTAATCTTTGATAATTTTTTAATTATGTGTTAGAGGTGTTAAGCATTTTAATTTTGTGTAATTATAGAATCACTTCTACTGTAATTTGTCAATGTCAATTGTTGTTTACACCTTTTCATTTTTATACGTTTTTGTATAAATAGCACTGTTAAATAATATTTATTATCAGTTGATAATGGTCGCCATGAGCAAAACCGATCCTGACCTTTATTCATAAAATGGAAATAAAGTACAAATGAATATTGTTTTTTTATATATATAAAGCCTTTCCACCAAGCATTGACAGTGAACACCCTAAAAGCCTATGTCGCTTCACTACAAACATCAGTTGTAATTAAATTTCAACCAAGATTTTGCTTACAATGATTTTCTATTTAAAAAATATGTATATTAAATTTATTTTTATCAACTAACTATACAGTAACTTCCAATTCTATCTCTATCAAATTATTGAGTGCTTCATATCAAGGAAAGCTGAGGTTTATAATGTCCCCGGGGTTTTTACTTGACTGGTTTAAGGTTATGTCCCTAAAATCACCATATTTCCATTATCGAGGCCTCGGGGGACGTGGACTCTAAACCGACAATTCCATTTGAACGTGGAACTCAAACTGGAAGTGGAAGTCTACCCAATAAGGCAAACATCCGAAAAGCAATGAATAAATTTGATAGGGAGCACTCAATAGTGGATACTATCAAATCAGCGATTGTCAATAAAACGTTCTTAGCTTAAAAATAAAATTTATTACTTTGTTATTCACTCTTTGTCTATAAGTGCGACACGTGCTTGGATTCTTTTAAAAACATCATGAAACTACATTTTTCATAATCCTGTCTCCATCAAGAAATCAAGTATTTATTACTCGCATGATAAACTTCATTTTAAAGACGGGGGGGGGGGGGGGTAACAAATAAATACATTTAATTAAACATAAGCTATCTGTGTTATGTACTTGAAACGTTATTTATTTAGAGTTTACTACTTTTATAATACGTCATTGTAGTTTTTTTGGACAAAAAAAAATCTTTTTGAATTTTCTATAATAAAATACACGCTGATATATAATATTTGCCACATTAAATGTATATTTGAATAAAACAGTATTTTTTTCGAAAGGAAATTATTGTTACCGTTCATTCTTTTAATGGGATTATAATACTTTCTTAATCCACATCCGATCCCAAAGTGGAGCACGTGGACTACTCACTCAGTTGTCCAACCATCTTTCTTTTGCAAATATAGTATGAATAAAATGGATTGAGATAAGACAAGGCAATTGGTAATCGCTTTTATTACGCCCCATTTTGTAAGATCGAATAGATGAGAAGAAATTTTTAGACACCTAAGACACCCATGCTATTGAAAAAAGCCATAAACTTTTTCCATTTGACAGTTTTGTAAAAAATCTAATTTAGTAGATTTACTAAATTAATAACAACGTAAATGTTGTTAAGTCCTGACAACCAAAGCATAATAGAAATGCCAAAAAATTCAAAAACAACTTTTAAATTAAATTTTCGCATTTTTTTATAATATAATTAATTGATTTGAAAAAAATAAGAACAGTCAGTCAAAACCTTACAGAGAAAATATTGGAGAACATGCGTAATGTGCAACATAACATATGTATGTAACATATTTTATCTTTATTCACTGACTTTTTATATACATGATTAAATACAAATATTGACAAAACAATCACTAATTTGTGCTGTCAATCGACACACAAATTATTAGATATCGGTACAAGAACGTATAAGATGAACGTTTGATTTGGCAGCCGAAATTCAATATATTTGTTTCGATACTGCCTTAAAATTTTTGCAATAACGTTACCCAAATCATTGAAAAGCTCTTATATTAGACACACTTCATAAAAAATGTACCGACTAGTAGTAAGGAAGTAAATTGAAAGCATTTTTATTTGTTCGGCATTCAGGAAATGCCCTTGAACCCGTGTCAAGGAATCAAGGTCATAAGATAACTTCTTGTTTCGTTATTCTCGCCTTCTATCCTTTACTTCCGGTTGGCTGCTCCCCTACAGCCTTCATGCGTTTGGTCACTTGATAAGAAGAAGCTTCCCTGCGATATAATGGATTATGGAAGTCGTTGAATAATGAAATATTTACAACCCCAAAAAGCATTCACGTTTACGAACTGTTCATAATATTTCTTTAAGATGATTTTCTACGGACAGCTTCATATTGAAATCGTACACAATATAAAATTCTTATTGTCCGGAATGAAAACTATTCCTTTGATCATTTCTTTATGAGAGGAATAATAAATAAATAAAATAGAAACAAATCAATACAGGATTTATTAACACTTTATTTACGATCATTCACATCGACGGTTTTAATTTTAATGCATGTCTTAATCATTTTTGTATGTTTTGTTAATTTCACTGAATTTTGTGTTTTTTTCATTTCTTAGCTGACAGTATAGAAACTATAACAAGATGAAGAGCGGACGGATTGCAACTAGATATATAAGTAAACCAAACAATATGCAAATGCGAAACCAAATAATTGCGATAAAAATCGCAATTATAAGGTTTGTTGATCCCCATTTAAAATTTATCAATTTAAATAATTTAAAGAATAAAAGGTTTGTGCAAGATTTTATTTTTATTTTATATAAATTGCTAGTCGGCTATAGGGCAATGAAATGACTTTTGTTATGCAGTGAAGTGTTTTTTACAATACTTTATTGTTTACCAAAGTGCTACGACAGTTTTTTAGCTACGAGTTACGACGGTGCGTTCTTTTAAATTTAATAACTGGAAAAGCCAATAGATCTGTTTTTAAAGAAGTTAACTGATACATATTGTCATTTTTTATAACACTTTAGTGCATAGCAATTACTTATTTTGCAATGGCTGCTTAGTGTAATTTAAAAAGTAAGAAAATGTAAACGGAAGCAACTGGTGATGTGTATAGTTTTCAAATTTGAATTTAAAATTGAAAAAAATGTTGTCATATTTAAATAAAGATAACATATACTGTATTTACGGCCAGCCTGTGTGGTCGAGTGGTCAACATCGTTGGCTACCGCTACGGAGGACACGGGTTCGAATCCCGGTACGGGCAGTTTTATAAATTGATTTTTCAATCGATTTATGAATTTCTGTTCAAAGGCATGGATGTATGTGATGTCTTGAATTCCCCCCTCCCACCCATCCTATCTTATGAATGGGGCGTATGGAGAGCGATTAGCTAACCACTAGTCCTGTCCTTCCCCTTTCCTTCTATTCCTACTCTCTTTGGAAAAAGAGAGGTTGAGCAACTGAGTAACAAGCAGTTCTCGTAGAAACATTTCTGTTGAGATAAACTCCATTAGGAGTCCATATGCTCCATATTGGGAGCGGACATGGAAAAAAAAAATTACCAATATCAAAAGAAGAATATGACTGTATATGTTTTCATAGACCGGATTGCACTTGTAGGCACAATCATCAGGACTCTAATTAAGCCATGTGAGACTATCCTACTAATGTGAGACTAATTTTAAATACGATGTTATTTTGCTACATTGGTAATGCGCTACTATCGGCGCGCTAAAAGGTCGGGGTGCCGTCTTAGCTATATCATTTTCCATCCTCTAACAAGTCCATATGGTTCACATTCGGATCGGACATGGCTTATAATTAAATAAAAAAACAAAAAGCATTAAATCAATCATTATCACTACAGCCCTGGCTTAACATCGGATAGGTGGGAGGGAAATGATTGGAAATAGTGTATGTGTAATTACCTTTAATACCAAATTGATAGAAACAGGTTTCATGATTATATAATAAATATTAATACTACGACGCTAACTAACCCAATTAGTAGATACCAGTTGAAATTTAATACAATCTGATTGGCAATTAATAATTATTAATATATTATACAGTATTTGTATCACAATCAATTTATTGAGCGGCTTTTCTAAAGAGCTATTTAATTCTGATGGTTTTGATTTAGTACGCTATAATTACTTGTTAATTAAATGAATAGTTTCCCAACCTAATCGGGCCCGTGGCTCCTTTTGAGTGTCATATTTTTTCGTGACCCCCCATACCTTCTTTATAATATTGAAGTATAAGTTTTACAATGATTTTTTTCCACTTTGTAAAACCCAGGAATTTATGGATTTCTTAAAATGAAACGACGTGAGAACTTTTTCTTAATCTAATGAGGACACCTATCTTAACAGAAGTTTTTTACTAGAATTATTTGTTACTTAGTTGCTTAATGTCTCTTATTTTCGGAGAGAGAAAAAATAAAAAGAAAGGGCCATGACAGGACTAGTTGTTAACTAATCGCTCTTTCTTTGCTCCGCCAAATATTGGATTGGAAGGGTGGGACTACTTGTTTCCATGCTTTCAAATAGAAGTCGATCAAATAATATATCAAGTATAAGACATCTAGTTATTTCCACAGAGTGCGTCTATAGACCTGGTATTTTTTTGTATAATTACATTAAATTATGAATGTTTCTTTACCCGATAAATAACGTTCAAAAGACACAAAGTATATTATTTTATTTTAGTATATTTTTTTTTATATGCGAATATAATTTTAAAATATTAAAAATGGCAAGAAACAAGCCGTTCCACCGCGTTATATAGGAAAAATGGCACTTAATATATGTGTGATAATAGTAAGATGATAATTTAAAATATGTGCGTATATTCAAACGTTGGTTTTTGAATCAGCAAACTATGTTAATATATTAAACTACAAAATCGAATAGAACCGAACTCTCTGTAGTGTAATATCATTACCAAAAGTAAGCTCAACTCTACTTATTCACAGGTCAAGAAACCCAGACACTTTGGGTTTTCGTAAACCAGATAGAGTTTTCTCATACTCACAGACGCGTTAATTCATTGTCGGGATATCGTTTGTCCGCTTGGTTGACAAGGGTACTGGGTTCATAATGTATAATACTTCTCCGCGACGCTTTACTGTATCCGAATTGTACAAATGTATGGACACGTTCGGATATGTTACTTTGTACGATACTTTCAGACGTAATGGGTATCGGTGGACCCTCCATTTGAAAATACAAGTTTATTTTACAACACATAGCTTTAAAGTGGAATAACCTCCAAATATACTTAACTTTTTTCAAGAAAAATAGATATTAGATAGGTACAAAAAACCGTGTAAAAACTGGTAGAATTCATTTAGATTAGTTCCCTAAATTAAAAACACTGTGGTATTTGAATATACGAGTAACATTGCCGTATAGAAAATCGTGTATAAAGGTAACAATGAATAATAAGGTAATTACACAAAATATTATTCATGAAATGTTTTTTAGTGTGAAAAAAATAATACTGTCCATCGTTTCTTGATTACAAGGGCTTTTATGAAATCAGTTTCTTCGCTAGAAACAACAATGTCTGACACAACAATGTGTGAGAATCAAATGAAATTTTTGTTTGTTAATACTGTACTTAGTGTTTTTTGTGTCTGGTAATCGTGTATATATATTAGAAGACCGAATTATTTGTTGTTTTGTTGTAAGCCAAAGTGTTTAAAAAATCTCGCTTTAGCTTCTTAACTTAAATATTTTTGTGGGCCTTAAATACTTCTTGAGTCTATAGAGGAAAGCCTATATGAGCTGTTTTAATTTCTTCTCATCTTTTTTTGAAAGACCATCACCACACAATCAAATCATCAGTAATCCTGCAACAGATCTTCAGAATTTCATTATGTTATTTTTGTAGATTAGTCTTCTATACTGAGTATAAATGCAATTTAAGACGTTGTGATTCAGATATCTCATTTTTTAAAACAAATTTATTTTCAATTAATGTTGTTCAATACGTTTTGTTTAATTATTTTTCTCATTTTTTAAAACGTTATTGTCGAAGCTTTTCTTCTTAAAAAAAAAAATTCGAATTATTTCACGATATTTGATTAGGCCTGTCAAATATCTAACAAAACACTATATATTGGTTTGCTTCACACACTGACAAGCTCACATTGTTTAATTGTAACTGCTATCAAATTATATTGATTTAAATTACACGAAGGAAACATCACCTCAATAATATCTTCTACGTTTGTAAAATGAACATTAAAGTTATTTTAGTAATGTAGTTGTTGTGGTAGAATTTATAATGTGACATTATATTTAAACATTAATATTTCTTATTTTTATCAGCACAGTGAATCAGAATGCCACATTGCTGAGCTTTTGAAACAGCCAAAAAGCACGTTTCGAGTTCCCTAACTATATTTTACTTCACGCTAAAAACTCTTTGACACACCGAGAGTTAGATCATTTGTTCACCAGTTTATTAATATTTTAAAATATATTAAGCTAAAAAATTTGACAGGTACTTTAGTAAGAACAATGTTGAGTATTTCTATATTTTCATTTTCAAAGCAATATTACTCGCTCCAAATAGCTGCTTATTTGAAACAATGTATGTGTGTTGTAAAAAAACTTAAGAAAGGTTATTTTCTCGATAGTTTTCAAGATTAGGATTTTTGTATTTTGATTACTTATTGTTTAAAATATTCAGACTTAAACAAATATTTTTTTACGCATATTATATGTATTTTTACGATAGATTGAATAACTTCTTTCTGAAAAGATATTGTAGAAAAATACGCAAATATAAATGTTCTATGGACCTGATTTTATTATTATTATGAAACGTTCGTAAATAATCTACTCGCTTTATAGTATGTTTATATTATTTAAAAACACATTTATTTCTCAATGCAATTATTATAGTTGCATATAAAAGTTGAATTTATTATTTTATTAGTAATCCTCAAACAATTTGAAATGTAAAATAGTTATTTTAACTAATCTATTGTAGATAATTATTAACCATGTATAAGTTGAAACAAATTGACGTTTTCATGCTTGTAATCATTTAGTTATCAAAAGTCAAACCAGAGATTTAGATACTAACAATCTACAATTGACGTATGTTCCAAAATACATTAAAAAACAATTGTAATTCTTCTTTGAAGTCTTATTAAGTCCGCGGTAAAAGCAATATCTACTGTTGTTCGTGAGCACCATAAAAAGCAATATTTTCATTTTCTTTTTATCGCCCATTGTAAAGAATCATAAATAAAAATTAATTCGTATCCCAAAGGTCATGAAAATTTCACATTAAAGCTTGGGGCTAAATTCTTTTACAAATCATATTTCAGCACCCCTTGCAAAATCGTGAATTCTTTTCAATTTTTGTACTGTTATGTTATATGATTAATAGTTGGATTAACGATGAAATAAGCGATGAAATAACTGCTGATAGCTGGTATTTTTAGCATCTTGATTGAACTCGATAAAAGAGTAAAGTAAAACAGATAAAATAGCCCATATTTACGGTGTCGTACGACATTTATTCGCAACCTTTTATTCTAGTTATTAAAAATATAATAAAAATCAGTAATAACTAAAGTATTTTTTTTGTCGTAATTATCTATTTGGATCAAATTTGAACGTTAACAATTAATTACACTATGGATTCATTGAAACACAACCGTATGAAGATGGTTATTTTATGTTATTAATTTATTTTTTAGAATATCATGTTCTTTTACTGTAAATTTAAGTATTTTTCATTTTCGATTACTGCATGACAAATGCACGTACTTGTGCTTATTTAGATTAAAAATTTGGTGCAAAAATTCGAAAAAACTAAATTGAACTGATTCATATCATGTATAAATATATTTTCTTGGATATAAACACCCTTTTTTAGTTATGTTCTAAGAATCTTACTTTAATCTTAAGTAACATAAACCTCTAAGACTTACATAGTTTTTCAAACTTTTTGATCACGTAGCCTCTTTTGAGTGGCTCCCATACTCGTTTTTTTACATAAGCATATAAGTTTTTTGTGACTCGGGGGCACAATTAATTCGGGATTGATGATTCAAAATAATTTTTAATTCTTTGAAAATATTTACCCAGGAATTTGCGGATTTCTCAAAATGAAAAGAAGCGAGACCTTTTTTTAAGCTCTTCTAGATATTTAAATTTCAAAACCCCGGAATTGCCAGAACCGGGGTACCTTTTTTAACCTCTCTCGCGAAGTCCAATCTATTTTGTCGCTGATCGATTTAAAAAACCTGGGAGTTAATGAATTTTTCCGTGCCCCTTCAAACCTGTGCTGTGGGTCCTCTAAAATTATTTTTTCTCTGTGGCCCCCGGTTGAAAAACCGTGCTCTAAGACCTGTTATCACTCAAAGTTTAAAGAGCATCAGCGCACTTAGTAGCACTTGTAACATATTCTAAAAAAAATCAGAATATATTGATCATCAGGTTAACAAAATACTGGTTAAGGTTATACCGTAAATATTCAGAAAAAGTTCATATAAATAAACTTAAAACAAAATATTTTTTACTTTGTCGAGAAAAGTTTCGGTCTGATTTTTATGAATATATTGCTTTCCTTTAGAGAATTGGCAATTAAAAATTTTGAAAACTTGCTTTTATATATTTTTATACCATGTACTTCCTAGCGTTTCAAATACGTTTTCTTTGAGGACTGCTTCTGGTTTAGTTGCTCAACCACCCTTTTTAACGTATAAAAAGTATTATAATAGAGATTAAAAACGATTTGTTTTTAGTTAATTACCGTTTTTGGATTGAAAAATAAAACTGCTTAGACTAGTATTCGAATCCGTCAAAAAAAAACTATTCATTTTAAATTATACATACTTAAATGCCAAAAACTGGTATATGGTAAAGGTATAAAAAATGTGTCATAAAGAACTTCAAACGAAAAAAATATTTGTAAAAACGGCAAAAATACACATTTATAATGTTTCAAAACACCTAGGGCGTGCAATCCCTGTCGTAGAGCGTCTACGCCACACTGCTACGCCGTGTCGTAGTCACGTACAAATTTTTCGTTCGTGACTTAACAACGCTTGAATAACGTTGGAAAATGTTTCTTGCGTAAGGCCGGCCTGTCAGTGTTTTGTATTTTCAACCTTTTTCATTTATTTATTTCACGTCAAAGCAATAAACAAATATTGCGGTGTCAGATCATTTTAGTAAATCACTCCACAGTCATGCCATTGGCTAAAGTGTGCCCAAGTGTCAAAGGTTCTATCTGTTGAAAATATATTTTACCTAGCTCTTAAGTAATTTATATATTTATTCTTGACACTTTTATGAGTATATTTATTTATTTAAGAACCAGTGGTAGTTCCAGTACAAAAATCACAAATTAAGGCTCTTTATGTTCAATACATAAAATACTCTTTTGTATTAATTCCACATTTAAATAATATGATCAACACCAGTTTGCTCAAAGCGAGCATTCTCAACAGACAATAAATATACATTAAAAATGAAATATCATTATACTATTGCCGGGTTCTATGGCGTAACTGTAAGCTTTGTTGGCTTCCGTGCCGGATCTCAAGGGTTCGAGTTCCAATACGAACAGCATTTTAACAGTCTAAAAAATTCCTTCCCAACCTTTCGATCCTACAATAACGAGAGCGATTAGTTAAGTACTATGTATTTTTTTTAGCTCATCCAAATCCAAAATCCTATAAATTTTAGGGACTTGCTAAAAATTTCTCAATCCCGAAATTCTGGGATCGCGACCATCCCAATCCCTTGAATTGAGCACCTTAAAAGCGATCGTTATACTAAGCCAAGTAAGCCTATCGAGGTATTTTATAGTAATGACATATGTTGCCCATCTCTTTGATTTATTTTTTAGAATTTTCAATAAGAAAATTCTGCATTCAGTTCATGTGGCGTTGTAAACAGACGTTTTAAAATATTTCATTTGTGTCTTCGTAAGGATTTTGAAATAAAAAACGAAAGGTTTATTATAGTACCACTTTTTGTGTTTTTCTTGCTTAGATATTTGATTGTATTTTTAAATGTTAGTAGTTTTTTTCAGAAACGTACACAACAAATATAAAAAAAACCTTTTTCTTAACTTAACATTATTTAGTTAATTTCAGGTCAAAATAATATGCTAGTACTATTTAAACTGGAATTAACTAGGTAGAAGTCCATTATAGTAAGGTGAAAAGTTCACAGTTCTACAGATAGTATTTTATATTGTAGTTGATAGCTATTTCAGCGTATGCCTTCATCAGAACTATATTTAAGCTTAAATTAGCTCAGATATACATACATATGTACATACAGGCTTAGAAGAGATACACATATACCCTGTCATTTACTTAATTTACATTAACAATTGAAATATTATACAAAACATAAATATTTATAAATTGTTTTATTATGGATTTAAAAACTAGTTTAGTTCCTCTGATAATTATTACTACAATAATCATTTTAGCACTTTTTAGTAAGTTTATACATGTACAAATTAATTCATACCTTGACAAGTCAAATTGAATGTGTATTTTCATGATGGATTCTGTATTATTATGTATTATCATTATTATGTATTATTATGTATAATCATGTATAATTATGTATTATTTTCAATTAAAACTGCTAGGCAATGTACACATTTATGAGATTTCAAATTTAAGCACACATATACAATCATATGTGTATGTATAAATTTAAATATTATAATAAATATATATATATTTACATGTGTTTTGATAAATCAATCAACTGATTGATTGTTTTTAAAAACACCGAAACCAAATTCAAAAGTGTAAAATACACGACTAAATTAAATTGCTTTTGTTTCACTTTCAATAAAGTTACTGTTTTATAGCTGTTGGAAGTTTGATATTAATTCAGATAGAGCATTAGAAACATTATATCCTGTATTCTATTTGACTGAAAAGTGAAACGTATAATGGCTCGAACTCAAGACCAAGTTGCATATTAAAATTCAACCAAACAACTTGTTTATGGTGATGCAGTTTATGACGGCAAGGCCTCACTTTGCCGGGCTATCTTTTAACGAGTGCAATGTTCAGTGTTATCGCGCAAAGATTTACAGCGCAACATAAATAGCGCTACCGCGTAAATAGCTACAACACATAAACGTAGAAATTGTTCAAAAGCTGTGTTGCACTAAAGCAAGGCTGTAGTGTAATTGAAAATGTCAAGGAGGATCGGTTATTTTTACATTTTTAACGTTTCTAAGACTTTAAAATATCAAAAAGTAAAAAATTAAATAGAACTATGTCATTTCATAAAAATATGTATGACGAATCGAAACATACACCAAAAAAGATTAAGAAAAAAATACTAAAATAATTTACGAATTATAATCATGTTTTTTCTACAAAGAATGAGCTATAATAAGAAGAATAAAACCATAGGTAAAAGGAGTCTAAAAGATTTTTTCAATTTTTTCCTTCTAGAGGTGAAGTGAGCCAACTAGTAAAATGATCAAACTTTTTGGTTTACTTTTAAGTAGATCACTTCTCTTTTTGGTGTTCTGGTGGATTGCATATTTTTATTGTATGGAGATAACACTATTGTAATGTGTATTAACTACGGTTTTACTTTTACGATACATTAAGACGTATAGAATATTACAGAGCATCTATTTTTTTCTATAATACCACTTGGTTTACTTCACTTCTAATGGGCTCATTTTTAATAACGCGTTGGCTAAAATAATAATGAAATATTTCAATACATTTTTATCAAATAATTTCATGAAGTATATTTAAGATAAAAACACTTTTACTTATTGCATATTATTTATTAAGGCTAAGATCTAGTTGACTCTGTGCGATCATTGTCATCTGAATAATGAATCGGTTGATAATGCTCGCGATGAGCGGAACCGGTCATGATTTTATGAAGTAATGTGATACGTGAAAAAAACATTTTTTATATAACGCCTTAACACTGTGGATTGTAAGTTAACATCTTAAGAGTAATCAAAAAGTATGTTATTTGGTCGGAATCGTTCCGTTAAAAAATAAAACCAGCTTAAATATTATACTCTTTATTTTTAAAGAGATCATGATTTTTTATCGATGGCACATAATTTTGATAATTCACTTCTTTTTTTTTTTCAATTTATTTAATGTGTCAAGAAAAGTAATATTTTCCGAATTAACTTAATTCAAATCGATCGTATCCGCTACGTCCCTGTATCCATTGTTGCGATTTTCACACAATGTGGAGTTTTATAGAGTGAACTTTTCAATTGCCAATAAATAAATGCATACAAAATGAAAAGTAACATAAATATTTGTTCAGGTGGCAATTCATGGATTAACTGAAGCTAAATCAAATGGCCAGCGAAATGTAATGGCTTGAAAGCTCTAAAGATTTTAACGACTTAACTCAACCGAGCACAACACTTTGACTATAAATCAATTATTGCATTCAAATTTAACAATACAAATCAAATGATTGTAATAAATGAATACAATTAAAAAACGCTTTCTCAGTATAAGTAATATATAATGCTTGTCCTCTTGATGGAGTTAAGCTAAAATAGTAATGTAATTTTTGTGAAATATTTTTAGCCCAATTTCACAAAATGAATACTTAGCTATTGCATTCAAATAGGTTTATGGAAAACGATTTATCATAAGCTGTTTATTTTCAAAAGAAAAAAATAGTTAGATTGAAAAAAATATATAGAATTCCAAAATTGGTCACAACTCATATCTACTTTACTTAAAAAATTGAACATCATAAATTGCTATACAAACTGCGTTTTTTTGTCAATATTTCATTTGTAATTTAACCACCAGCTGTGGTGTTGAGGTTTCTTTACCGATCAGGCGGTTCTGGCTTCGATTCCCAGAAAGGTCAACGTAAAATTATTATTTTTCCAATTTAAATTTGAGACCTAACTCGTGGGTGTTTACGACTTTATTTATCCGCAAATTGATCTCGAGTGACTGGCAAAAAAATCTCATCAAATTTATTTGGCCGATCAGTAAAATTTCTTTGTTTATTTTACTTTACATTTTAAAATAAAATCGAGCACGATTACAAAAGAAATTATATAGAAAATCTAGTTTACGATAATAGCATAAAAGCGGTTGTTTGTTTTATCGGTGTCACAAAAAGCTAAATGTAAAAGTTCTTGAAGCTCTACGCCCTGCCCTCTACGGTTCGTAAACGCGGCTTCTTAAATTAGCTACGATAACACGTAAACTGTAATTGCGTGGTATTTATGCTCTTACGATACTACGATACTCGCCTTACGTGTAAACTGCCCACGTAAAAATAGCCAACTAGCTAATATTAGATAATTTATTCGCCATTCATAATACTTTTCCAATATAGCACCACTAATAACGTCTTAGGAAAATTGGCACAACATGCTAAAGTATTCCATATCGGTTTACAGTTTTATGGAGTGTTTAACGTCGCTTTTATATAAACATTGCTTTAAGCTTTGCAAGTTATAGTATATTTGTATTGCTCAATTCGTCTAGACTTTTTAAAATTGTTTTATGTTCAAGTAGCAAAATAGAAAAAGTGTACTTTTTCTATGATCCCAGTCTCAAATACTCAAATACTAACTCAAAGAGAACGCTTCAAGTGTTGAGTCAATTGAGTCTCAAACACTAACTATCGTCTTAAAATGAATGGATTTGTCACAACTATGTGTATGTTTTAAAAATCATTATCAGTCTCAACGTGATGAAAATAACATCACTATGTAGAATTTCAACGCAATATAATTCTTATTCAAAAAATAAAACACCGTATGATCTTTAGCAATTTAATGATTAGTGAAACAGGTCTTGATTATATTAATAAAAGTGGAATTAGTTCAAAAGAGTGGTTTATATTTATAATATAATTGCCTTACACTAATTGACAGTGAATAACTTAAAAGTGCTGTTTTTAAGGAAAAAAATGATTGGTTTTAAGCTTTTTAACGTATGACTAAAGAAATTTAAAAAAATGAATTGTGTGAAGTAGCACTAGTAATTTGCTAATCGGCCTCATAGTGACATCCCAGATATCAATACATTTGGGTAAGTATAATGAGTAAATAAGGAATAATTAATGACCGTTCAATGATTCAAATCCTTCAACACGCTACCAAGAAAAATAACTATAAAAAGTAACCACTTTGTAAAGAAATTTAACACGATAAAACTGACGTAAAGAAAACAAACTCTTGCAATTCACTGTTTATTTGAATATAATTGTAAAATAAGTATACATATTGTCTTTTTATTTTAAGCAAAAGAATTCATACTTTAACAGTAATCAGTTAGGTATGAGTATTTTTATTTAAACCTGAAACTATATGCTGAGTGTTGACATAGTAGGTGAAGCTGCGATCAAAAAACATCGTTGTATAATAATATATTCAAAAATTATAACACGGAAGAATGTTTCAATGTAGTGTTAAACGTCACTAAAACAGGTTAAATTGATAGCTTACGTGGAAACTATAAAAACCGATATTTTTTTCATGAAAAAACCTTTGTTTTGTATTTTTTTCTATTTGTCACCGCAAATTTACTTTCCTTTTTGAAATCTATGGATGTAAGAGACAATTTTCTGTACGTTTAAATCCCGACAGATTCGCTTTTCTCAAATCCTATCATTGTTTTGCCGCGTTTTTATTTTTCCCGCATTTTCATCCATTTTGTCGCCTCACGGAGCGAAAAAAGGCGTCATAACTTACAGGCGTCGCGGCGTGTGGGCTGCCGTGTCAGATGACCACACACTTTGTATTTTTTAATAAAATAAAATTTTAACTCAAGTTTATTATGTCATCTACGCTTCATTACATTGTAATACAATTGTAGCAGTGTCAGAATTAAAAGTATTTGAGAGTATATATTGTTTACAAAAATATTCGTTTTCTACATTTTTAAACGTTAAAAAAAGCAATGAAAATTAATAAGGATGTATTTAATTAGACGATAACTTTAATGAGCTCCATAATAGTTTAAAAAATTGCACTTAGTGTACGATTGTTGGAGCAAATATAAAATAATTGATCGAGTTTTTCAATTTTTTTTTTATTCTTATTTAAAATTTTGTCAGAAATATATCTTTTACTCACCGATGGTTTCTGGTATCTGGTATATTTACTAGATTTCAATTAAATTCAATTAAATTTAATTATATTGAAGTCAGTATAAAAGGTATATTTATCATTTCTAGAACACTAAATCTAACTCATCTTGTTAAATAATGTAAACACAATACAAATGTTTCAATAGTAGTTTTTGAGTGAATTTGGTTAGTAAGAAATAAGCTTTATATATCAGTCCGCAGGAGCTAGAATCAATTGGATTCAAATATGATAATACGTTTAAATTTCCGTAAGGGTTAAGAATTAATGAATGATGCTTACATATTACTATTTTAGACAGGTCGTATATGAACAGCTTTTGGTATTTTATTTCTTGGTACCAATCATTACGTAGAATAACGTATATTTTAAAATTGACTTAAAGTGAAATTAAGTTATGGGATTTACCTTTCCTTATGTAAGCTATTAATTTGTTATAAAAACTATCAGTGTTTGTAACTTATCCCCTTGCTGCGCCCAGTAGAAAAGGATAATACCCCATCATGAATTTTGTTATTTATAGATTAAGTTATATTAAATTTTAAGTTTATTCGTAAACTTTGCGATTTTATATCTAGTAATACTTCTCAAAGATGCGAAATATGTGTCATAATCATTTGACTAACAAAGTAATCAAATATAGTTTTATATAAAAAAAATAACAGCCGAATTTGTCGAAAATATTAAACTGTCCATTATTGTATATTTTTTACATTTGTGAGGCACCAAAAAGATAATAATCTGATACATATTGAGACATTATTATATTTTCGTGCTTCAAAAAGCTATGCGGTCACATTACAGACACATGGAACGTACCTTCACGGAAGCCTATTAAAAATGACAAATGCGTCTTTCAGGCTAGAACACTACCAGAGCAATGGAGCCTTACTTGTGTATAACTCCCATTTACAATGGTGCACATAAGTTTTTGCTATAGCTTCTGAATAGACTCAATTATATTAGTTTCTTTTGGGACATAAAGATTTTTCTTTCACTTTGAAAAAAGAGTTATAATATAACCTCAAGTTTTAAGATGTTATTTAAAGATTGTCATTAATCAAAATATATTATATTCTTTAACCAATTTTTATTTAAATATTGTGTATAAAAACTGTTAATTGAGCACTGAAACTAAAAAAATCTCTTATTTACTCTCTATTACGTACTATCATTTACTATTATTATTAAGATGATTATTTCAATTTGAAAATCCCAGGAATTTACGGATTTGCCAAAAACTGCGCGACATTTGTGTTTTATTTTTTCAATTTCGGAATTATTACTGTCGCAATACCGTGACTTTGGGATCACAAAATCTCACGGGATCTTAGGATTTTAAGATTCGGGATTGGATACTCTACTATCTTTGAAAGATATATATCTAGAAGCAAAAACGCTTAGGGATTTCTTAGTTATAAACTTTAGTTTTTTTATTAAGTTACAACCAAATTTTAAATGTTTTTTCAACCTCATTTAAATGAGCCATTTGCATGGATAATTCCAATAATAATTTGTTCTTTTTACATTACCACGTTATCATCTCTCAAAATACAGCGGTGAAAAATTGCTAGCATAAAAATGTGTCTTTCTGAGCTAGCATTTTTTGAAATTGTTTTCTTTTTAATAATATATGATACTTTTATCTACCACTGTACGAATTGCCATGTTTTTTTTTATCCTAATGTACATCTGAGGCAGGAGAGTGTATTGGTGAACCTGAAAAAATAATAAAAAAAAACATCTTGTGGAAATGCGAAATATCATAGGTTAGGTTATGTTGGCCTACTTACCGGCCTGGTCGTTGGATAGGTTTTGGCCATCGTCCAACGGATGGACCAATTAGCTCGCAGGCTTTCAGTAATGCCAGCAAAACCGAGAGTGCCTGAATTACAGCCGTTCTTTTCAATTACGTTAGATTCTATCCAAAGACAATAATTGAAAATTACCAATATATTTAACATAAACCTACCCCCTTTCACATGTATCTATTGTATGTTATACTTGAGCAGTAATATGTACCAAAAAGTAATTTTTAGTGTTGTTTTTAAACCTTTTCCTTTGACATAAGTATTTTTATGATTATTGAGCATTACTTATATCTTTATTTATTAAAAACACAATATTCTTTTGTACTTTCTTCCACATTATTTAAAAGGTCAGGACCGGTTTCGCACATTGCGAGCATTTTCAACTGATAAGAAATATAATTTAACAGTGCCATTTATATAAAAATAAATTGAAATGAAAAGGTGTAAACAACAATCGACATTGAAATGAAATTACAAATTACAGTATAAGTGATTCTATAATTACAAAAAAATACATGTTTAACACCTCTAACATGTAATTAAAAAATCATCAAAGATCAATAAATTTCAATTGGTGACTGATGGTAATTACAAACAAAAATAAAATTTGGCAAATTTACATGATATAACATGCTACATTACTAGAGTTATATCTTGAAGCCGGGCGGTGAAATTTGATGTATGCATTTTCCTTCTTACTTGAACGAAATCTTTTATACTTCGATTTCTAGATCAATTTCTAGATTATAAAAAGAGCATGAATGTCATTAATGTTATTTTTTTTCCATGTTCAATCAGTTTCTTAAAAACGATGCGTTGAGTGAGCAATTTGAATACATCAAAAAGGTTTCTAAATGCACCTTTTTTTCTTTGCCCTCTCTAAAGGCAAGAGTTATGAGACTGATATACGATAAGTTTTAGTTAAACAATTTATTAATCTTAAAACTACCCCTGAACACACCAAACGTAGGTTGTGATCGAAAATCTTCGCGATGGAAATTTTTATTCTTTTTTGTCAAGAAATTGATACAAAATTCAGTTTTTGTTAATTAAATTTAATTTACTCCTCGTGTGACAACTAAAAAAATAATAACTATGCAATGTTATTTCCTCACTGTAGACGTGGATCAGAATGACTTAAGATATGTTTTCCTATCACTTTATTAACACCTAAAATTCAAAGAAAAATATCAGTTTAAAAAAATAAAATCTCTTATTTAAAACTGTATTTTTTTATATAAGTTGGGATATATAAGAACATGTGTTGTGTATCTCTTCGAAGCTAGTATAAGGGTGTAAGAAAAATAGGTAGAAACTGTTTATATGTATAAAATAATGATTGTGGAATTCCAATACAATGATAATTTCTCATCACATTTTAATTGAGTACTATCAAGTAAATGCCAATACAAATAATATGCTTTTTAGAATAAGAAAAAGCATTCTATAAGTGTTATTATTTTTTGCCTGAGTTATTGATGAGAAAACAAACAAAACAAAAATAGTCTTCTTCAAACGTCATAGAGCTATTTTTTAGGAACCATTCTCACTTCTTAAGATTTTCAAAAAACGTAGGTATAGTTAAACTTAGTCATAAGGCGTTCATATACTATTGGTACTAATTTTTTTTTTAAAGAAAAGAGCTTATTTTTATTTTGCGATAAGTTTCACTCTCATTTAAAAATGTCAAAAAAAACCTCTCCAATTTTATTTATTTTCTGTAATTTGAAATGTGACCTTGGGGCGAGCTTTGAGTTCTTGATTCAAATTTTGAAAAAGTTCTTTCTCTTAGCGTCAAGTTTCTTGACGGAAAAAAACTCGTTATGTTTTTGTGTAATTGTGGCTGGGACCACATTAAAAATATTTTTATACGCCAGTGAGAAATACGAAACTTTTCCCCTCAGAGATTTGAAACATGATAGACGTTTTTTCGTACAAAACGTTGTTTTGATAACTTTTTTCGATTACACAGCTATAAATAGTAACCGTTATAAAATTTAAGAAAAAAATATTCTTTAGTCATTTATAATTTATTAAGTTCGTTTTTTATTTATTTTGAACATTCACATTCTTTTCCACAGCAATTTAAATTTGAGCTGTCAATAAATGATTTATTTATTATGTGTCTGTATATATGCGAACATAAGATCTTTCCTATAATATCATACATTTATACATATTACCTAAAATTTTATATTTATTTTTTAAAGAGAGGCTACACAATTTGTTTTGACACCATAAATAACAATGCTCTGAAACCTGGAGCTTGTGCTGACTCTGGTGATAATTTAAAATGCTCAACATTATTAATGTATAATTTTTTTTTATTCAATGGCAGTGTTTAATTATATTATTTTTATGTTTGAAATAAGTAACGCTTAGACTATATGTATCTCTCCATTTCACATTTAGTAAAATTAAAATAGAATCATTACTCTCAAAAGTAAGCCATTTAGAACGTTCATCTTAGCAATTACGCTACAATAAGTACATTTATATACGATTGTACTACAGGAATTTTTTATTCATTTTTTTCCGAATTGAAGTATAATATGTATATATAAAATATACGATTAGGACAGAATTATGAGTCGACTAATCGCTCTTTCAAAGATTTGTTATTTTAAGATTGGAAGGATTTTAGAGGGAATGGGATGGATAAATCAAATTAAAAAAAATGCTGTTCGTAGTGGCGCTTGAATCAGTGAAATTCACCACGGAAACCAACGATTTAGAATACTGAACTACGGATCCGACAAAAATATTTATTGAAAATGTTATGTTGGTTTTAATGTACGACTAAAAGTTTCAAAAATGTTTTGTCAAATATGCAATAGTGAGTAGACGCTACTGAAAATTCAGTATATAAATTGTTCAAAAGTTGATTAAGTGAACTAAAACAAAGAATATTTTCTTTCTGTGCTGTGAAAGCATAAGCAAGTATTATTTCACTCACAGAAGTCATTTTTGACTTGCACAACGGAGGAAATTTCACAGGTGTCTCGTAAGTAAATTACTGAAACGAAAAGCGTTCTGATAATTAAGAAATAATTCTTAACTTCGTTAAATTCCACACCTAGAGAATGAAAATAATTACGTTACCTGTTGTTTTAGGTCTTTTGCATTATGCAAAGTGGTTTGCTATAATTAAGGGAGACATTTTAAAAATTCATGTTAAAAAATTGTGACATTTGAAAACAGTGGCGTGTAATACAAAATTTCTAAAATACACTAATTGTACAATTGAACGGTATGAAAAAGAAATACTTTGTTTATATCTCTACAATATTCTCAATACGTCACAAAAGTCACAATAGTTGTTGATTGAGATTAATGAAACATGTATATTATGATAAATGTCAAATGTTTAAACTATTTTTTTTTTATTATAAGAAGATAAGCTTTTCGTACCACGAAAGAATATTCACAAAATATAAAACTAACCTGGTGAGATTCAATGCTTGAGAGTGTTTTAAAATTGTATGCAACTTAAGTTTTTAAATACGCCAAAAGTGATAGGATGCATAAATAGAGTGCTGTTTCACAAAAAGATTGGTATCTTTTTAGCAAGCTTATTTCAACATATGTATATCATATAATCAAACATTTCATTTGTATTTTTTGTAAATGATAATAATTTCTTACAAATGTGTGTAATGAGTTATTTGTATTTAAATGTAGTTATTCTCCAGTCCACAACATTTGTACGCAAAACGCATAATTTATGACTTTATAAATAATTAACTGGTTGATTATTCTTATGCTATAATGTAAATTACACTATTTTTTGGACACCAATGTTTTACAAGAGCCGTTGCATGATTCTTTACTACACGGCATGGCGTGCTGCAGAAAAGTCTTATTACTAATGCACAACTCACTTGTTATAAAGGGATGGAAATTGTATCCAATTTCTAAATTAAGGTTATTTAATTCTAAAAAAGAGCTGGTAATTCCGCCTGTGCGGTCGAGTGGTCAACGTCGATGGCTACCGCTACGGAGGTCACGGGTTCGAATCCCATTACGGGCAGTTTTATAAATTGATTTTTCAATCGATTTATGAATTTCTGTTCAAAGGCATGTATGTATGTGATGTCTTGAATTCCCTCCTCCCACCCATCCTATCCTATTAATGAGGCGTATAAAGAGCGATTAGCTAACCACTATTCCTGTCCTAGCCCTTTCATTCTATTCCTACTCACTTTGGAAAAAGAGAGGTTGAGCAACTGAGTAACATGCAGTTCTCGTAGAAACACTTCTGTTGAGATAAACTCCATTAGGAGTCCATATGCTCCACATTGGGAGCAGACATGGTAAAAAAAATAATTGAAATATTGAAATAAAGAAAATCTAAATGTTCGAGGAACGTTAAAAATTTAAGAGAAGACAATACTATATTATTTAATAAATCTATCCAGCCCCAATCTGGAGTGTATGTATTGCTAATAGAATTCAACTGAATATAAGTTTTTAAACAAGACCTGCGTGTTACTCAGTTGCTCAATATTTTTCTGACGACAGTAGAAGTAAATAATAGAGCTAGAACATGATTGGCAAACAGTATATTGCTCACGTTTCGCTTCATTTTTTGATTGTTTATATATCACAAATATTCGTGTCTTTGAACATAACTACATTAATTGATTGAAAACCCAATTGTTGAAATATTTTAAACAACGATTCGATCACGTGAGTACCTCAACCGAAGCCAACGATGGTGACCACTCGACCACGAAGCCGACCTTTTATAAATACTTAAATTATTTTCATTGAAACAGTCCAGCCAAAATCATTTCGTCGAGCCCAAATATAATATATAATTACATTTTTTTAAAGCTTCGAATATTTTTCAGATTATAATTAAATTATATGTTTTGTCATACATGCATTGTTTTTAATAATAAATATTGGTGACTCGTTGTATGTATATCTTTTTTTAAAAATATTACTTTGTATTATAGTTTTAATTGTTTTTTTCAATCGGTTTTTAAAAGGACACTCAACGATGTATTTTGATTCAACACATTGCTTAAGAACGATTGTCCTATTATTATATCTTAGAATTTTATGTACAATCAATTCTTTATTTAATGTTTTGATGGATTGCATATTACTATTTTACAGAAATACAACTATTGACTGACCTTACTTCACTTTTACAATACTTCAAGATGTTTCAAATATTAAAACGCATCTAACTTTTTTCTGAAATACCACTTAGCTTACTTCACCTCTAAGGGGCCCAATATCGTTGTATTATTTTAAAATGTATAAATAGATACGAATGCTGAATTTTTTAATTGTTATTAAAATAATAATTATTTTCTTGACATTTTTATTAATAAGTTATACAACGAAAATTATTACTAAAACTGTGTCAAAGAGAACTTATATCATGTTTAATGCTTCGTCAATATTTCGGACTACAATAGTATAAATTTTACAGTCTTGTGCTAGAAACAGTATTCATAAAAGCGTTGATGGTGAGAAAAAGATTGGGAATCGTTGTTGGGACAACTAATGATCATCAAAACTGTAGTGCTATATTAAAAATGTTTTCGTTTGTTTATTATTTTGAAATTGAATTGCTGCATACTTCGTGCTCACTTAAATAATATTCAAGTACTAAAGTTCGAGAGGCTTTCAATGAATTTTATCAAGAGACTTGTTTAACAGCAGTGTGAAAGTTTCAAACGGATTTATGAAATTCTATTTCACGGCCGGAAAATTTCTATCCAATATATCACGAAAATGTCACCCTTTTGATATCTTTCAACATCTACGCAGACTTGTTGGCTTACGGAAGTGCTTTTCAAACTGTATAGGCAGATACGTTAAATAATGCTTAACATTTATTATAGAGACATTTTACAGAGACAGAGAAATCTTTCAAATAAATAAAGACCTTGTTGTACATACTGAATCAAAGCTTCTAACTAACCCTCTTTTTATGGTAAGAAGTATATTTTGAAATGAAATACTGTCTAGCGAATTGCAAAAGAAAATTTTGTGTATGTATCTACAATGATTGGATCCCATTCATTCAAAACAAACAACTAACTAAATGTTCACTATTTTGTATTAATCACTTTTTGGGTGTTCTTTGTCAATACTAACAATATATTTATTTAAAAAATTAAATGCTTATTTGTACTAATTCAACTTTTATTTAATATCATCAGGACCGGACCAGCATTATCAATTGACAACTGTATCAGTTGATCAATCTCGTCATTAATGAAAACAGACTTGATCTTATTAAATAAAAGTGGAATTATTACAAATGAATATATATATTTTAAAATATTTTAAATTTAATTAGCTTAATAAACAAATTATTCAATTTCAATCTATTTTATTAAGGTTAAGTAAATAATACACTTCTTTATACTTTATAAGTGTTAATCGTATATAACTACCTGATTAAAAAACAAGTTTAATTTAAATTATAATCGACGTTAATGTTTCTTATCAAAGTTTTTTTAAAAATAACAATAAAGAATACCAACTGAATGATATTATACATAGGTACAACTTCTTGGTTCAATGTTGTTTCTATTGCAAGAAATTGTATTATAAATATAACTATGATAAAAAAGATTTTGTCTATGGTGACTTTAGTAATATGCCAAAAGCATAATTTGTTATGTGTTTAAAATTGTTTTGTTGAAAATGTTTGAGAACTACTCACAGGCAGACTCATTAAAACTTTTCTAATTAAAATATGATTTCTATGGAATTACGTTTTCGGAAAAAAAAAGTCGCGGAACAGAGAAAATTAAAAAAGGGGTCAATAAATTTTTCTGAATAATTATTCTACACCCACGTTTTGATTATTATGTTTATGGAAGCGGCTGGTCTTAATTGAACCAGAACATCAAAGTAGGATGCTTTCCAATTTTACTATTGAAAATATACAAAAAAAATCCATACATACAAAAATTTTCAAAACGAAAATTAAACTTATATAACTAATAACAAATTCGAATCGTTCAAATTTTGTCCATTCACACAAGTTTTGTCACTAACGACCCGGGTTTTGCCTTTCGGCATCTTCAGGCGTTCAAGTACACGGATGAACTTGAACCGACGCTTAGTAAACGAATGTATTGTGTTTGTATAAGAAATACACGTATCACTAAGCTTAAAGCCATTGCTGGCGGAAGAGAATAACCCATGGGAATGCCTACAGATTTGAATGGTGGGTAATTTTAAGAATTATAGATATTTTTTTTACCGGAAAAAAAATATGAATTTATTAACTCACATATAGGGTATAGGAGTGGGAAATTCGGCAGATTAACTTGCTCATTCAAAATCTATAAGCCTCTTAATTGTGCTCTATTTATCTCGAAAATTTCTTGGAAAAATAGTTTGTTTTAAATTAGGTAAATAAATTAGAGTATTATAACTTATAACAAAATAAATTTTACTTCTGTCAAATATACAAAGATATGAAAATTGTTATTTACGAGTAAAAAGTGAAATTTGTAACAGTAATTAGAAATTTAAAATATATTTCTTTTAAACAAATATAAAAATATCGACTATTAAATCATGGTACTTGAATAATATAATGCATGAATTTCATCATATTTATTGATTGACTCGGAATTTACCTGGTAGAACTCCATTATAATAGGGTAAAAATAGCAGCGTATTTTGTACTATAGTTTTTATATTTATAATTTAATAACTATCGAAGGCGAAAGCCGAAATAGCTATCAACTAATAAATATAAAAACTGTAGAGCTAAATACGTTGCCATTTTTACCCTATCACCATATTTAGGTATTCATTGTTTTTTTTAAATTTAAGGCAAGGATAATTAAATATAAGTGAATACTAGATGCCAGATCGTGTTTAGATTTAGGAGTATAGTGTTTCATTGAACTAAATTGATAATAACAAAAAATATTGCTACCCCGAAAGGCATTTGATAACCTAGTGGCGACATATTTATTCAATATTCTTATATAAGAATATCAAAGAACCAAATTTATGTTTGAATATGTGATTAAGATTTGAGGATCAAATCCATTAAACGATACAAACTGGACAACACTAAATAAGGATTTAGTATTTTCTCAGTCTCAATTTTACAATCATCGGTAATTTAGTGTGACAACTTATGGCTTGTTAAACCTTTTCATATACATAAAAAAAAACAGCAAAAATGTATGCTGAATTCGTTCTTTAAGACAATTGCTTTTGTAAGATATATTTTTCCGTACCTGAAGAGTCTTATGTTTCATTGTATTTTTTATGTCTTTATTACATTGTGGATAATACTACAATATTTTGAAAGTACCATACAATACTGTTATACAAAAGATTATTATGAGCGTACAAAACATTGACAATAACAACTTTATTCCAAAAATAAAATAATGCCGACATTTTTTTTAACATAACAGTATGTGATATTTTATTTTAGTCTGACATCTATGTTCCAATTTACAAAATGAATAATATGATACGTCATGACAAATTTTATATATAGGGTTAAAAAATGTTGAATCCCTCATCCCTTGAGCGCTGGGTATTTTTCTCTCGTTTCTGAAAAAGCCAGGGTGGGATGAGGTTGTATGGGAAGCCCTAATCACCTCGACGCGGCGCTGTCTGTGATTAATGAGATCCGAAACACTCGTCTGCCAAAGTCACTGTCAGGCTGACTTCTTCTTAAGCTCAGTGATATTAAAGCTTAAAAAGTTTTGACAATTGAAAAAGAATTATAACCATCGTATTTAATAAATTAACGAAGATATTTGAATCATTCTAATACCGTATAAAATATCATTTAAACGGAAGAAAAGCTATTTTTATTCACACTCTGAATTTTGATAAGAAATAAAAGATAATGTTTAGAAGCACGCACCTATATCTACACAGTTTTTTAGTGCTATGTATTTATATAAAAACAGTCAATTCACATTATTGTGGCAATACAAATTACTTCACTTTCAATTTAGAGTACTTCGAGTAAGACTGCAAGTAACTAAATTCATCATAAAATTTCTGAATGAATCATTTGCCACAAAAATTTTAATTATTTATTACAAGAAATAATTTATTGACGACATGAATAATTAACGTCGATAAGAAAGACTTCACACACTCTCACTAATCGACTTACAAACATTCAGAAAATATTCATACTACAGAAAAATATTTATGAAAAAAAAACGCTTTCGTTGCATTAAATTATAATTTTGCAATTATAAAATTGCTTATAATACTAATAATAGTAAAATAATAATGAGTATAGGTGATATTCAGATATTCTGAATAAATAAAAGAAAATCATGAAAATATAACTATTCTTTATATTTTTTATATGAAACCAGAGCTTCGACGTAACCTTTAAACTAAAACCCCCTAGAACAGGATGGCGAACCTTTTTCTCAAGTGGGTCAAATTTCATTTTTTTTTTAAATGAAATTTGAAATGAGTAATTAAAGCTTTAATATAAAAACATTTCATTTCTAAAAGTTCAAGTGGGTTAGATAATTTCTCACGTGGTCACTGCGTGTCCGCGGTCCCTTGATCGCCATCCTTGCCCTAGGAGATCAATGAATACTAATATTGTTTATCTAATGAAGCATTTATTACATTTTAAAGCTATTTTTGTGTTAAGTAAAACAAACTCTCGAAACCATAATGCAAATATAATCAGACTATAGATTCTAGTGAAGATAATATTATAAGAAGTTAAATTCACCAATATTTAAATTAAAAAATAATCATCCGATTATTTGTTTGATTGCAAACACTGGTAATTTAGTATAAACTTAATAGTAGTGAAAATATGAAAGGCGTCCATATCTTTTGAATAAACAATAATATGAAATTTTAGGCATGAATTATTACATCCTGTTGACAGTATAAATACTGTTTGTAATATTTTTCCTGACCACCAATCTATTTAAAAGAGAGAAGAGATAGGATAGAGCTCGATCAGAACTAGTGATTAGCTTATCAATCGAGCTCCGTTTTATTTCTAGTTTTGTGTAAATGATATAGAGCATAGTTTCTCAACCTTTTTGACCCCGCGGCCGATTTTCAGTCTCATATTTTTTTGTGTCTCTCATACCTGTTTTGAAGTTTTTCGGAAAACATTTTGTCATTGCTCAATTTCAAATACCCAGGAATTTTGGGATTTCCCAAAACGAAAAGTCGCGAGACTTTTTTTAGGTCTTCCCAGAATTTCCAAAACTCACGAATTTATGAATATTCCAAAACGAACAGACGCGAGACCTGGGAGTTTATGGATATTTGTCCGTGGCCTTAAAAACTGTGCTGTGATTTCCCTAAAATTATTTTTTCTCTGTGTTTTGTTGAGAAACACTACTATAAAGGAGTATATAAAATATAAATCCATATATTTCTTAAAAATCTGTCTGTACTGAGATTCGAACCCGTGGAATCCACAATTGAAACCAGTGACGTTGACGACTCTGCCACGAACCTGACGACTAACTTTGTGGAATTAATGTTATTTAACCGAAGCCAAAAAAAGTAAACAATCGTGATTTTTAAAAAAAAAACTAAAAGAAGAACCGTTGTTATACCCAAGTATAATGATCCAAGTATCAATAAGATAAATCACCTTACGATAAACAAACTCAAATGACGACTTTTTTTACAGCCGGTAAAGATTTTTCACAAAGGGAGTAAAAAAGCAAAGACATCGCCAGCCTCTTCCGCTAAATGTCTCCATTCCTGAAAGGACTCAATCGTTTTGGAAAATCGGAAAATTTTCAAGAAAAAAATCACCCCGTCATCGAAACAAATTTGCGCTCGCAGCCTGTATTATCCCCTCCGATATCAATCATTATTTTATGTCTACGATGTGCAAACCGTGTAAAAGCTTTGTAAAGACGAGCTTTCTGAAGTTGTTTGATAGTTATCACCAAATTAAATCGGAACTAAGCCGTTCAAAGCATAAATATCAGAATCTTTCTATAGCAGAACATTTTTTTCGAGCAAGGTATATTTTAAACAGAAAAAATATTGTAATAAAATATACAAGTATTTTTTCTTTGTTATCTTCTTCGTCAAAATTAAACCGATTTTCATACATTTTTCACCGTAACCGAGTGGTAAATAAAATTTACATATGTTTATGTTGGTTTCAACGTTTAAATAATTATGACACTGTCAATGAATTTACCTTCAATTTTTGGAATCGTGAGCTTTTAAGTAATTATCCGTTGTACAATCATACAAATTATATCAAAGCAATCCAATTTTATACATAAATGGACGTAAAGAGAAAGATTTACTGTTACTTAATATTTTTAAATAATGTCTGGAGTGGTTTACTTACTGCCTTACTGTCAGTTCTCGTTAAACATTAAGCATCACATGGAAGCTTAGAGCCAATGTGCTCTTAGTGCAAAACAAAAATGTTGATTTTTAAGTGAATTAACATAAGTGAACATAAGTCATATTAATATTAATCTGTTAGCACTTGATATGTAGTACACAAAATTATATGAAACAGTTACGTATATTGTATAAAATTGTAGAACAGTTTTATTTTTATGAATATTTCCACTAAGAATAAGAAATAATCACCTTCAAAAGGATAATTTATTGTTATGCTTGTTCTCTTAAAATAATCTTTAACAGGACCTTTTTAAAGTTTAATTTTCATTTATCATAAATAATAGCATCATCGAAGATATACAATATTTTAAATAAATTGGTGATTTATTTATTGATACGAACATACGCACAATTTCAATGACAACGTATATATGATCACTTATAATGTTGATGTGTATTATTGAAAAAAAAAATACTCAATTCCAGGTAACACAACCTTAATAAATAATTGCCAATTTACAAGTTTAGTGTGGACACAAACCGTGAGAAAAATGATGGATGGCAATACTGGGCATCCACTGTCGATAGCATGATAAACGAGCGCCACCATTCGAAAACCAGCGAAGCCCATTGTCAAGACCAATGTAGCGGGAAATATGATAACCCTGAATACATTTTTTATTTTATCCATCACCCGACAGAGGTCAGTTAATTTTTCCTTCACGTTTCGTTAAGTTGGCATGTTTGCAGGGTGATAATACACAGCCGCTGGGTGATTGCCCAATGTTTGAATTGTAGAAAACCGGCCATGTTTGTTTGTGGAATGTCGAAAAGGATAATGTCAGTGTCAAAATATATGGAGTGACATATTTGATAGTATTGCCAAATCAAATGTTATCTTTGTTATTTAGTTATCTGAGGATATATGATACATAAAACGTTACTTCTGTAAGTGTTGCAGTCTGATTTATATTTAATTGCGGTGTGCTGAACAAAATATATTAACATGGTCAATCACAATTTAAAATAAATGATATATTATAAAAAAATATGAAGATGTTCACCATATTTGAAAATTCAATCTACTGAAATGTCCACTCTCAATGTAGAGAAAATGGCCTCCTTATAGAAGTATCTCTACATAAGTTTTTTATGAGAACTGTTTGTTACTCAGTTACTCTACCTCTCTTTTTTCAAAGAGATTAGTAGGGATAGAAGTATAACGAAAGGACAGGGCCAGCGGTTAACTAATCGCTCTCGCTAGGCCTGGTTATTAAAAGATTGGAAGAATTGGAATCAAAAAATGCTGTTCGTAATGGGACTCAAGCCCGTGAGATCCGACATGGAAGACCACAACGCTAACAACTGCGTCATAGGACTCGACAATGAAATATATATAATTCACGTTTTCTATATTTATAAATAGTTAAAGGAAACACAGCAAACGCAGCAAAATCTTTAGTAACACTTCTGTCTGAACTATTTTTATTTTAAATTCCAGTCCTCGTTCTAGTTTTAGTTGGATAGTAAAAACAAGTGGGAGGGTATGGTTTGAATACAACATTATTCCTGTTATATTGATAGTTATGAATTATGCTACTGCTGAAAGCCCTAAATGGTATGCAGTATAACAATGTTTGATAGGCTATGATGAATTTATTATATGAGTAGAATTATACCACGAATATTTATTATACACATAAACTTATATTTATTTTAGCTAAGTAACTCTCTTCTAGCCGCATGTGTGGTCGAGTGGTTCACATCGTTGGCTACCGCTACGGAGGGCATGGGTTCGAATCCCAGTACGGGGAGTTTTATAAATTGACTTTTTAATCAATTTATGAGTTTATGTTCAAAGGCATCGATGTATGTGATGTCTTGAATTCCCCCCTCCCACCCATCCTATCCTGTGAACGGGGCGTATCGAGAGCGATGAGCTAACCACTAGTCCTGTCCTAGCCCTTTTCTTCTATTCCTACTCTCTTTGGAAAAAGAGAGTTTTAGCAACTGAGTAACAAGCAGTTCTCGTAGAAACACTTCTGTTGAGATAAACTCCATTAGGAGTCTATATGCTCCACATTGGGAGCGGACATGGTAAAAAAAACTCTCTTCTATGACTTAAAATCTTGTTTACAACATATTGTTGTTTATCAAACCGTTTTTAAAATTTATGGTAAATTAAAAATGAAATGACCATCGAAGGAAAATTTAAGCGCAACTTGAATGCTTAAACAAGGCATTATCTTGGTCACATTGCTTAAATAAGTAAAATTAGCAGTTGCATTTTTGTTAAATTAGTAAACAAATAATGCAGTCTGATTAATGGGAAAGCATTCTTTGTTTTTATCCTTCCATTCTTAACGGTCATTATTATTTCCGTTTAAATAGTCTGCGTAACGTAGCGGTCGGCGCAGTGTTTATTATCGTTACGTAACGGCCGTTAGATTTCTTCGGCTTTCATTTTTAACGACGAGACGCCGAAGCTCCGAGGCGACGTCAAATGCCCCCG
Source organism: Himalopsyche anomala (assembly GCA_031772345.1). Lineage (NCBI taxonomy): Eukaryota > Metazoa > Arthropoda > Insecta > Trichoptera > Rhyacophilidae > Himalopsyche > Himalopsyche anomala. The sequence continues at coordinate 24,591,918 of CM062829.1, forward strand.
ATTCTTTTCAGGGGTGTAACGCTCGATTAGATAGTGCTAATCCATTATATTTTAAACGATTATCGGTGGCAGACATTAGCATGCCTTGTTATCTTCATACTAAATCTACAAAGTGCCAATCTCCCTCGATTCTATAAACTTATCTTGTACTTGAATTAAGTTTACATTTTTTTATGACGGTAGATGGCCTTTAAAATTAAAAAATATACCGTTTATTTTTTTTTAAATATGATTTTGAACATATGTATTGCAGACCTATTTTATTATAAAAGTTAGCACATGGCAATTTTTTTTTTTTTTTAAATGAAAACATCTCTAACTCTCATTTATTTACCTTAATAAATGGGTGTAACAATAACGATTAGTCAACCACTAGTCCTGTTCAAACCTCATCCTTTTTTCCTACTATTGACTTTGAAAGAAAAGTGAGGTTGAGCAACTGAGTAACTAGCAGTTCTCGTAGAAAAAAAACTTCTGTTGAGATACCTCCATTAGCGTGATATTTTCAGCTAAATGCAGAATTTATCAACTCTCATTTTATTAATTGTGTTGAAGACCCATTTAAAGATTTAAATTTAAATTTTAATATCTCTCAACGTGAAATACTCTTATCGTTATTATCAATCACCCAATCTTAAAAATAAACTTAAAAATCTCTTTTCTTGGACAAAATACTAGTTTAACTAATTTTATATCTATTCTATGATTATTTTAATAAAAAATATCGCTCAGCCCTATTTCGAGGGCAGTCAAAGAGTACAGTCGAATTGGAGTGGGCATAAAAAAGAAAAACTCCAATATATTACGCGAGGTTGTAAATCACTAAAAGGCTTTCATCGCTTGAGAGGAGTCCGTAAACAAATGTCCTACTTTTCAGCAATAGATTATCATAGAATGACGGATTTTTAATGTGCCTTAGCCTATGCGACACATTACTATCACTGTTAACTTGTATCAAATGATATCCTAATTGGTGTATATTTCCTTTATCTGAACATTCAAAGCATTAATAATAAACTTGGTATATGTATAAATATTATTTTCTCGCATAAGTTGGAATCAAATCAAATGTAGATTTATCAATCAGCTTAAACATAATTATGTTTTAATAGTATCATCTCATATATGTATACTAAAAAAATAGGACCAGTTAAAGGAAAACTACAGTGTAGGCATTTTTATGTTTGAACATACCTTATCTTTATTTATCTATTGCGTAACCAAGTCTAAAAAACGCTTCTTTGAGAAGCTTCATCAATCTAAATATTTGATAAAGATTTAATTTATTACATATTAAAACATTGATTATGGTCACTAAAGATAGTCGACTCCTAACGATAAATAAGACTAAATTTAACATATTTTTAGCTGAGATATTACTGCTTATCTTAGAATTTAATATAAATATTTTATTGTTATTTTCCACGAGAATTGAATATTATAACAACCATCAAATAAATGTAAAACACCCGCTTATGAAATATAACTTTGTTTAAAAAAATAAACTTCTAAAATCAACATAAAATACATTTTAAAAAAGTCCAACTAGTATACTGCCGAGTAAATAATAAAAACGCTTTAAGTCTTGTATATAAATAAAAAATAAATCAATTTAACGTAATTGCAACGGATCTTATTTTACTTCTGAAACGCGTCGTTTATAGGCCTTGCTTATACTGTAATCACAATTTGTCTTTTTACACTCACGGACGAGTTTTAATCTACTGCTAGGGTAGCTCAAATTGATTATTGAGTTATGTACATTATAATGTTATTGAGGTTATAAAAAAATATCTCAAGAAACGTCAGCAAAAATGAATTTATGAAACTATGGCTAGACAATATTAATTCTCGAGTTACGTGATATTATCTTTTATTTAGAAATTAATATCATGTACAAAACATATTAAAATTTGGTGATATATCGTGTTTATGTTATATACGTTATATAATTGAAAATATCACGCATGTTTTATAATAGAATTATTTGTAGTCATGCAAATTTTTAAGCTGAATATGGTATCGAGATTACTCAAAATCAATTTTAGAAATAATAAAAAAACAGTTTTGTCCTTTATTTTATCGTTAGCTTTAACAGATGTTTTTCAATTATAATTTCGTTCAACTCCAATAGTTTGAATGAAGTTTAGAGGCCTGGTTATGCTCGTTCATTTTTATCTACTTAAAATTTTAAACACGTTTGCTTTGGATCGTTATTAATTTCAAATATTATTTACAATAAATAATTTTCATTTATCTTATACCTTACATTTAAAAATGTATATTAAAAAAAAACATGATAAAAATAAAATTCGAATTTGTCCTTTAGGCAAGACGGCAAGCCAAGCCTTAAATACGTATTCATAAGACAACATTGCGCTCCTCCCTTTTCGTTGTATTTTCCCTTTAATAGGCCACTATATTTAGGGATTGTACTAAGTTGGAGTATTTAGGGGTATAAAAACGCTACGAGGCCAGAATAACAATCATTTAACGACGTATCCACTGTTATTATTGTAGAAATTTTCCTAACATTACTAAGAAATACTAACGAAAATAACTTATTATTTCATTGTTAATATTTTAATAACATTTTATAATGTTTTTTTGTCATTATCTGTTTCAAGATTTTTTTTTTTTTTTAATATTTAATATTATAAAAAAATCAATTAAAATAAGAATCTATAAACACCCTAGCTATAAAAAATTAGCATATTTGAAAACTTCATTATGAATTTCAATATTCTACTGATAGGTATAGCACACATGAATTAATGTAATTAGTAATGCTTTTTTCATTATTTTACGTTTTTTCTCAAAATGGCTTCCGTGATAGATTGCTGCTTTTTTCTTTTGACTCCCTCATATGTGATTTTTAAAGTATCGGTGAAGGATGATAATAATTTTCGCTTCTACAATCCGAATTAGGTCAATATTATTCCACCATTAGATTTGTTTTCTTATTATTTATCAAAAAGTTTCATTTTTCCGATTTCCGTTATGCCAAAATATAATATTTTGAAAGTTTCAAAAGTCAATTCTTTCCCTTTATTGTGGAAATCGATTGTCCGCTGTCGCAAGTTGATCGTAAATTTTTATTGGTCAACTTTTGCTGTATTCTCGTTTTGATTCGTATTATTCTTTATGTTGTTCATTTTTACATTTCCTTCCACGCTTTGTTCTTGTATTCTTTTGCAGATAAATGAAAATCATATACCTTAACTAAAATTCGAGCAGTAAAAAATCGCTCAATACTGCAAGAAATTTAATAATACAGAATCATTTAGGCATTCCGATACTCGGCACGTCTGATCATAGAATGCATTTATTTTAACCGAGGTTTTATGATTTTAGAAATTATTAAAAAAGATTTAAACATACATTTTATTATTCGTTAAATACAATTTTCATTATTTTGAATTGCACAATTCATAGCATGAAGTAGTTAATATCTTTACTTATAACAAAAATAGTTAAATAAAATATTTTGATAACTTTCTCAGATATACAGTAAACAGTTTTTATATAGTATATGGCCACCACATGGTATCTCCAAAATTCTCTGTCTCCCGTCAATCTTCTTGCTTTCTCTCATGTCATCTCAGTATTCTGTAGATCCGCCGAGTACATCTTATGGATGATCATCAGAGGCCTTCCACGATGGCTTGATTCATTCGGTTGATAAAAGTGACAGGCAGAACTCAGGCTTTCTTGAAGCACCTACTCCTTCCAAGCCAGATTCATCGTCGTGTCTTCACTTTGAAAGTTATAAAAGGTTGTTCAGTCCGTTCTCTTATCTCTGTGCTCCTGACAAAGTCAAACCACCGCACTATTAATATTCAGCGCAGACATCTTTTTCAAAGCACAGAATACGGTTACACTGTACTTTCGTAAGGTGCCATGACTAGCAAACGTAAAACATTGAACAGGAAGCACTTGGTTTTAACCGAGTACAACCGTGAGTTTCAGATTCTCCGCAGTGAATTAAAAGTTGTTCCAGCTATTCCCCAATCGGATCACAAGCTCTTTACTTGGGCTGACATCTCCCGTGGAATGTACCCCCAGGTACCTGAAGTCTACGACTCTTTACGACTCGATGTTCTCCCGATAGGGGGTAGTCTGGGTACGGATAGGCATTGTTGCAGACCACGTTGGTTTTACTCGCATTGACCTTAAGACCAATGCGATATGAATTGCTCTGAAGCCCATCCATTGTTTCCTGAATACCCTTTACAGATGTATCAAATATATCGCATAGCCTCAGATCGGAATCAAAGGCTACACCTCGGTCAGGTGGAATTGACTTTATATACATGTTTATCCTAATGTTAAACAATTACATAAACTATTTCACGAAAAAATTGAAATAAAACGATTCTTGGACAATATCAATTCAATCCAAATACTATAATATTAGAACCAGTTACACCCAGTAGAATCACAAGGGTTGAATATGATCAATCGCTGAGCGAAACAAATCTCAACAGTGAAGAAGTCTGTGAAATAAGTACACATATTTTATTGCTTTCAGCACGCTCGAGAGTAAAATACGGACATATTTTTTTTTTATTTCATTCTATCGTAAAATTGTATAGACGGCTTAAATTAACCATAACCGGTTCGTATCGTAGACGTGGGCGTCAAACATTTGACCCTTAAACACCTACCCTTAAATTAAATGATTGATTAGCCCCCATCAATAACACCCCACAACACGCGGTTATCTTTAAGCGATAATGGGCTACACCCAAATTTTATATGTAGCTTACAACTCCGCTTAAATCCATTAGGCTTTTAAAGGTATTCAGTTAATAGAATCGATATAAACCCGTCGATAAATGTAGCATATAAAATATAAAAAAACTCTGTTCCTTAGATTTTATCATGCAAAGTGATTAACCTTTAAAAAGCAGTGGACGCTGTAATTAAATTTGTTGAATGAACATTCACGGATTGAATATTTGTATGTGATTCGTTTTTTGGTTTTACCCAGAATAGAATAAAAAACAATGTAATATTTATTTTTTATGGGAAAAGTATTTTTACATGTGAAATAAATTGTACGTAATTTATTTAAGGTATCTAATCTTATCTTGGTTGAATATTTTATATTTTGTGTGCGATATTTGAATAAACAAAAAAAAAAAGTAATAACACATTCAAAACTAAAAATAAATTTTCCCATTAGGAATACTGAATTAAATTTAATAACTTAGTTAATCCGTTTGTTGTGTTAGAAATTGTGTTACGTGTTTTGCTTATTAAGGAAGAAATTATTCCCGTAATTCCGGGATCCCGTTTAATTTTCTGATCCCGAAATTTCGGAATTGACATGGTCGCGATCCCGGGATTTCGGGATTGAGAATTTTTTAGCAAATCCCGAAAATTGACACGAAATTGGCAAACTGTGTATTTGATATTCCTCGGCGAGCTATAAAAAATAAACGAGTTTCTGTGACAATCTGGGGAAAAAGTACACCAAAACGGGGATTTCAAATCCTTCGGTGAGCTAAAAAAAAAAACAAGGTTTGGAGATAATCTGAGGAAAAAGTATAGGGAGTTGAGGATTTCAAATTCCTCGGTGAGTTTATCCCAATCCCGGAATCCCGGGATCCCGATATTGAAAATTTATCAATCCCGAAATGCCGGGATTAGAAAAAGGCTCCGGGATTGGATACCTTAACCACAATATGTAGCACAGCGAGTGGAATAACAAACCTATCTAATTTAATTTTATAAAAATATTAACTTTCAGAAAGTTACCGTCGATATCATTGAAAATTTATCCATTAGAAGTTTATACACTCAATATTAGCAGAGCACATAACTTAAAAGACATCACTTAACAGCGCCATTGCCTTGTCATGGGTTCATGTATTTTTGCTATGTCAGCAATGGATATGACATTTTATATTTTGAGAGGCTTTCAAGACATTTATTTATCACAAAAAAACAAAAAACACTTAGAAAGCTTTATATTAACTAGTCCATTATTTTAGTGTTTTTTTTTATTTTTTTATTACAAGGCATTTTAGTTACATGATAACTCTGATAATATTAAATTTGTGAATTATATCCATCAGATAAAGACATTACTAAAACACTGTAACATTAAAAAAACATTAGAATTAAAACCTCTTGCTGATGTTGCAAATGTCTTATTATTTGTCTGTAAAACATAATCCTCTATAAAAAGAAAGGAAATAATTGATTTAAAGGTAATGAATAATTCTTGGTAGCTTAATAATAAACCATAAATTGATACAAATCATAATTGAGTTTTGGATTCTCAGTAATCCGTCAGATTAATGAGAACATCATTCGAATATTACTGATACATTGTGAATTCCGTTTTCTTATATGCTTTACTGTGTTTTTGTACATTTATGTTTACCGCAATGCGAAACGAACTACAACGTTCCCATTACAAATGAGTTTCGCTGTTCTGTGATAATTTCTGACGTCCCTCTCACAACTAAAAGTGTATATAACTCATTTAATACGTCACTGTGCCGCGATGTCTATTAGTCACGATACATTTAACGCAGTTCAAACACTTCGCTTGAGAAAGCTTGTCACTTACTTGCTCTTTTGAAATCCCAATCGATCTTGCTTTGAAGGGTCGCTACTTCAAAATTAAGAAGTGCTACCGTTTAAACACGAAAGTCACCAGAGGCATCCTATCATATTTTTGTAATAAGCATTATTTATTATTGAATTGTCAAAATAACCGGTTTCTGAAAAGAAAGAAAGTGTTTGTGCTCTATGTATATTTGAAGTGCATGTTTTATTTTTGTCTGTTTGACGTTTGCTGCCGATTTTATATGGTATGACACCCACGCCACTTACTGTAAGATAATTGTACTATAACCTTCGCACAAGTGCAAGCATACGTTGTCAAAACGAACTGTATGACAGACATACAAACATTGATTTTTATATATAAGACCTCATGTAATTTTACCGTGCCTATAACTCGCCTATTCCCGGAAGTGCAAGCAAAAAGTTTTTCAAAATTCCATTGTAATCGGATGAGCGGTGTGGCAACGCATAAAATACGAACAAACAAACATTTTTTTAAAAATATATTAGATTAAATCTGAATCGCAATTTGACATCTTCAAACATTTAAGTACACGGATGAACTTGAACTGTAAAAAAATGAATGATTCAAATTTAATTTAGAAGTTCCACCAAGCAACTTTAGTTGAAATCCTCAATTTAACCAGCAAATTGTTTCAAAGTTTATTTTTTGTACGAATAAACTTAAATGTAATTTTATTTGACAAACCAGATACAAGCAATATCAAATGCTTTGTATTGTATTAATGGTATCAAATTTTTCAATATTAGCTTTAGACTTAATCCACCACAAACACAAAAAGCGTCTTAAAAGAAATAAAGTAAGTCATACTCTATAAACGTTTTTCGCTGATCAATTGATTATTTTAAAGCTTATCGGATTAATAAATTTATGTGAACTTCAGCCTAAGACTTTGTTTATCTCAAGCGCAATATATTATTTTATTTTAAAAGTACAAAGTTAAAACTTATATGACATGTCCTTCCTTGACGGGTCTTGGTCGGTTACAAAAAAGCTCGACGTGTAAGCTATGGATCATTCATCTGAGATTAACTTGTCACTCCTAGCACTTGCGATTTAATTTTGTTACTTAGGGGTTTTAATTAAGTTAAATAGCACATTCTGCGAACTTCCTTAATGATAATGGCATGTTTCTGTTTTTTTCGTGGAAGAACCTAAATATATGCTACGTCCATTCGTATCCAATAGAATAACCAAGTAAAATTTTCTTAAGGGGGTATTTTAATGTAGAAATTTGAAAAAATCAATTATTTCTTTTTTATATTTTTCTAAAGTTTAGACATTTAATTATTTACCGACTTACAGCGATTTTTGTGACGCAGCAACTAAGATGGTCCGACCGGAACAGATCGAAACCCAAAACTTTAAACGCGTTTTTCTCGAAACTACTTTTTTTAAGCTGACGTACATAACATCTCAAGTTTTACCTAACCGATTTATTTGAAATTTTGTGTGAATCTTCTATATACATCTTTCTATAGCACGTAGTAGATTTAAGTCAAAATTTTAATTTTTGAAAAAATTTAAACTGTTAAAAAAAATGAAAAAAATCATTTTTTTTTCAAACGGCTTCCATTTTCTGAAAAAAAAATTATTCTATAGGGGCTATAGCGACATTTTTATTTATTAAGAATCCGTTAAACAATTTTTTTTCAGATGACCAGAAAGGTTGGAATCGTGTACGTCAGAACACTACCTTTTTTTGGACCCCTCCCTTTACCACCCGATAAATTTTCGAGTTTTGAATATGTTTATTTTTTAAAAAATTTATATACATACATATTTTTAAAATATAAATAAACGAATGGTAAAAAAATGGACACTAAAAATTTCCTTTGCTTATTTTTTACAGAGCTCGAAAAAACACCCAAAATTCGTGCATCTACACTAGAATACCTCCTTAATGCTAAGATTTATTGAAAACGTAAAATAATGATATTCGGTTATTTTATTTTATGGTTTAAATAGCATACTCGCAAAAGCAAACACAATATTTCTTAGTATTATTAAAAATTGTCTGATAGAAAATCATAAAGACTAAAATCACTCTCATATAAATCATAAATTCAAGAAACTGTTAAATTTAAGATATAGACCGAAGATCTCAATTATACTCAAATACCACATTTCATTTGTGCACTTGAATGCCTGAAGATGGCGAAAGGAAGTGACAAAACATATGGAATGTGTCTATTTACTGCATTTTTTAAAATGCTTCTTTTAACCATTCTTTTTGTATATAAAAATGTCGCAACAGTAAACAATTCAATATTAAAAATCGTTCAATATATTAGAAAATACAGAGTATTAGAAAAAAAGGAATGATTGTCAGTATAATTATTCAATGATTTAAATATATATTGTATATATGTTATGTGACTTTAAATCGTGATTTATAGAATGAAACGGTTTTTTAAAAATTGCCATACCTACTTTTTCTCACTAGCTAAATAATTATAACAGTATTTTAGAATATTTATACATTTTTAAACCTTAAATGCATACTACGGAAAGTAAAAACTATTGTTTTATTTTGCAAAACTGAAATTTATTTGAACAAAGATTTTTATACCCAACGGTGAAATACAAATTATTTTTTTTCAATTCGTTTAATAAATGTTTTGTTGTTAATATGTTTTTGGTTGTAATCTGCAATCAAAGAAAAAGATCCGCAATTTTTGGTAATCTTGATTTCAAGCAATATTAACTTTACATAGTTATAAAAAATATTATCGCCGTGAAAATAATATAAATGCATTATTTAATACATTGTTATTGATTATTTACGATAAAATACTTGTAGAAATAATTTTGATTACAAAAAATGTAGCAATTTATGTGTATACTTAAATAAAAAACATGCATATTTATAAAAAGAAGAACAGTACACATTGAAGGGGAAATATATATATTTCTTGACCAACAACGTTAGAATTTCACCATTGGTTGTTTAATTGCCATTATTATGGTATGAGTATGATAATAGATATAATCACATTGGTGTGGCAACTTACCACATGATGACATTCTCGTCACAAAATGTGGACCTCTATTATGTAGAACGGCCTTTTGACGTTGCTGAAATGTTCAAAACGAAATGGCATTAGCATTTGAAACTGACACCGTAAATGCGGTAACAAGTATTTACTAGTTAGGCTGTATCTATAATTGAATACATGCTAGAAATCACCATATGTTGTTGTACACCAGTTTTCAGAATTGATACATATAATAGTAGGATGTGTCCTATGATTCTGTTAACTTATTTAAAATTGATTTCTTAACTCAATGTTGTAATTTCATCACTTTTAGAGTGTTCACTTCAATACTTAGTGGAAAAGCATTATTCAAAAAAAAATACTCATTTGCACTAACTCTACTTTTATTTTATAAAATCAGGGCCGCTTTCGTTTATGACGAGTATTATGAATTGATTTTTTATTTAAAATTAAAAATAATGAATTTCGTGAACACATATCATTTAGTTACATTTTCAACACATTCAAAAAATAAAATTTTATTTTTATCTATACATCTACTAAAAAGAGAGGTTGAAAAACTGAATAACAAATGGTGATCGTAGAAAAATCGTCTGTTGTGATACCTCCATTAAGAGAACATAATATGCTCTTTACTAGAAGTAGACATTGGTTAAAAAAATAAAAAAGAAAATATCTAGAGCATATATGACTCACAGTATTGTCTATTTAGAATTTAAAATGGTAGATAATAATATATGATTTAAATTGTAAGCATACACGACAGTAAATATAATTAAACATCTGAAGTGAATGTGGTCTTGACAAGGGGGTTAAATTGTTTTTTTTTAACGAAAGTCCACCAATAATTATTATAATATTTTTAATTTTTCCAAACAAAAAAAATATTCAAACGCGTGACAATAATGGGTTTTAACACAATTCGAAATTCGACAACAGATAAACGTATTATCTCCATTGTTCTCCGTCTTGTATTCGAGACGCCTAATCTTATTCAAAATTGGATAATAGCCTGCGAGAAGATTGGCAGATAAATTCAACGTCTGTCGATAAATTGGGAATTGCGCTGCCACTTATTGGCATTAAGGCTTTACCTACGTACCCATCAATTGCGTGACGTCACTGTGAAAGAGAAGGGCGTGGGAATCACTCAAGAAAGGGCTGTGAAATTCGAAAATGAGGAATGTTAAAACCGAGTCGAAGATAAAGTGTAAATTCAATAATTGGTCACCGTATTAATGTGCTCTCCAAAAATACTATATGGAGTATATTTAATCAATGGTTTTATTGAAAAAGTGTTTTGAATTGTATTATCAAAACTGATTATATTTGGGTAAAAATAGCAATCTTTTATGTTACAAAAGAATAATCTTACATTTATAATTACTATTCCATTATCACCCTATTTTCAGCATCTTGCTCAAAAGTTTGTTGTCAAAAGTCATTACTTATAAGATATAATCAATACTAATTTAAAGCTTTTATTATTTTATGTTTGATTTAAATGGCATTTTAAATGTGATAACTTTAGTTCAAGTGAATAAATACTAAACTATTTTCGATAAACCAAGTTAATAAAAATAATGAATATTCAAATAGAAATAAACAAAATTATTGTTTAAAAATACTGATCGAGTTTTAAACTAAACTTATGGTAGGAAGATGATTAATTTTAAAAGCAACATAACTAAAATAAATTAAATAGTAAAAAACTTTCAAAATTTTTGTGATTGTTAGTGGTTAAAAAAATGTTGAATATGAATTACTTCAAAGCTTATATTAATAACTTAACCTTTTTTACACTAACATAATTAAATTCCACCTGTATAATTTTAATGTTTTCCAAATATTAATGTTTTAAAAAAAATCGCTGAAAAATTTCAATACGATTTGGAAAAGAGATGAGGAAACTTTATTGATTACGGATAGTTTAAATTAATCATCATTCATTGTCAACATTGATTTTAAAAAATAAACTTATATTTTTTTTATTTCATTTTTTTTTTAAATCAAGACCAACTTTGTTAATCTTTAGTATTATCAGCTGTTAAACATATAAATTGACAAAGGGATATTTATACAAAATTATAAAAAACTAATAATGTATATTTTTGTACAAACAATAATGTAAATTTTTTTATCAATCAATTAATAATGCTCACGATTAGTAAAACCGATTGTAATCTTAAATTAAGCAATGTGGTATTAACAAAAAAATATATGTTTTTATATGCATTTCTATCAAGAATTGACAGCATTGAACGCATTCAAATATATTTGTGAAAATAGGCTATGTTAAATATGTAAGAATTTTTGAAGCATTAATTTAAACAAAATAATATTTCAATGAGATCACGTAAAATCGCATATTATCGAATTCTAACGATTTTCTACTGCAGAAAAAAAAATCCAGTAATAAGTATAGAAAACAAATACTTCAAGGGTAAATCCTGGGCCAAATTGTCCGGAAATCATAACCGTAAGAATAGACACAGGGTGTTCAAGACATCTCATCAGCATTTCACGCCCCATTTAATGCCGAAGCCTTACAAAAGGTGTTGTTTAAAGTCGTCTCAATGGATATTCGGGATTATGACGTCATTACAGACATGGTGATGTCTGATTGAGATGAAAGATGCTTTTGATGGCCGGAGTAATTTAGGCACTTTGGATTTAACTATCTTCGAGTATATGTAGAAATTAAAATTGACTACTATGTCTTTGATTAGTAACTAAGATTAGTAGTAAGTCTGCTGGATGAAAAGCTCATGAGCAACAAAATAAACTGTTCGAGTATTTGTCTTTTAAAAAGATTAGGTAATTTATAGCCGTAATAACGTCTATTGTATAAAAGTTTAATTTCCTTTGCAGTAAGAAGCAAAACCATTGCAGTGTTGCCAAGTTTAATATATTATATATCTTTTTATAATATTTAGGGGAAAAGATATTTATGTTTTGTTCGATTTACTCAGGAACTGTTTTACAAAAAAAAAATCAAGTTCTTCACTGGCTACCACTAGGCGGTAAGGCATCAAATTAAAAAATAAAATAATATTTTGTAATGATTTCACATTTATTTTATAATATCAAAATCGGTTTTGCTCATTACGAGCATTTTCAAATGATAGTCGATAATTTCAGTCTAAAATACTGTTATAAGCAAAACCGTTTACAATATCTTATATTAATACACTAATGATACTAAGCCAAGTAAAACTATAGAAAGTGTAAAAAACAATTCCATAAAGTTACCGCCGAATTCACGGAAAATTTCATAATTTTTTTTGGAAGGTTTCGCATAGCATTGTCATAATTTTTGAATTATTTTCTGAACAGTTACAGCATTTTTGATATTATTTATAATGTTTTCCTTTCAAAAATAAACAGTAAATAAGGCTTTTGTATAAATCTAAATAGTAAAAACCACATGAACAATTTTGATTTGACACCTACGATAGTAAAGAAGCAGACTAATAAATAACGGGTTTATTTGTAGAACATTCTGCATATTTTTAGTTGTAAACTATTATTAGTATTTATGATACACACATATTTGTTTATTTTGTGCAATGCGTGTTTTCACAGACTTTTGTGAAATGAAAAGAAAATTGGATGGCGACTGTGTATCGCACAAAAACTATCTCAAGATGCCCGAGAGAGTCTTTCTTACTTGAACAAATACGTCTGAGTAAATGAAATATTGACATTAACACACTCAGTATATTTTCTGGTTTAATAATATTTTTTTTGGATGAAAATTTTGAAGTTTGATTTTATATTGTGGTAATTAAAATATGTCATTTTTTTTTTAAATATAAAATCAAATTATACATATAAACGTTAATATATAATATCGACTGTGGAAAGGAAAAAAGACGTAACCCACACATAACAAATTTTTCAGGAGGCACAAAAAACATGTTTTGATGATTTTGGGTTATATGCAAATTATGAATTATACACAATCTTGAAGTGCACGGAGACTTCTAAACTGGTGTTTAATTGACATAATCTAATATTAATAAAAGAAATTGTCGAGGAAAAACCTTTATGTTAGTCTTTTTTCTTGGTTTTAATTTTTTACAAGCTCATCTTTTTCAAGCTTAAAAGCTAAATTTAGATACTTATTTGGCATTTGCAGCTTGCATCCTTTTGATAGAACGTGTATCAAGTTTGATACATTGTGATTATCGATAAAAATCTGTGGGTTACGTTCTTTTTCCTTTCCACAGTCGATATATATATAACAGTGCAATATAATTGAAATGACACTTTCATTCATAAATAAACTCTGAAATCTTACTTTTCAATAACTACATTTAATTTCAAAGATCTTATAAGACTATTTGCTTAATTAAGTAAAAAAAAATCCTGCTAATTGAACGTTGTATACCGCCATCAATTTCTTTAACTTAGTGATAAATTTATTTCTTATATAGATATACACAATACACTTATTTATCAAGTGTCAGTTCAAGGCGAAACCCGGGTCGTTAGTGACAAAACTGGTGTGAATGTACAAAATTTGGTCGATTTAAATCTTAATATTTGGAATATTTTTTAATTAGAATTTAAGTCACTCGAGATAGTCAAGATTTATTGGAGGGGAAGAGACATCACAAATATTTTCAATCCAGAACGAACTGGTCGTTAGAGCAAAACTTAATAATTGTACCACAAAGGGAGACATTTTCTCGAGCCTCGAGAATCGTTATCGATGTAAACGGAAGGAGATTAAAAACAAATTAACTTGCATCTCAGACATTTTATGTAATAATTTAAGTGCTTTTGATTTAAATTCATAATTTCAAATAAACAAAACTTTACATCGCTGACTGTGTGAGGAACGAACTGCAAAATAAGTATCATAGCTAAAAATTGCTCTTTTTATGACCACGAGTTTTTACTTGTAGATAATACATATTAGGAAGTACCTTAAAAGTCAAAGATATATAAATACATTGGTTTTTGTCAACAGAACTATTTAGTTTTATTTTGTGATAGTTTGTGTCTTCTATACAAACCTCACAGTGTTGAGTAAGTCAATATAACTTGGCGTTTATTTTTGATACTCAATTTCTTCGTTTTTTTGTGATTATTGTAATGGAACCAAAGCGGAGAGAAAGTTGGACGGTAAATAATAATAATTGTTATGAAAGGAAAGAGCCAGCCACTTTTCTCATATTTCAGTGACTTAAAGTAAAAATGGACTTTCAGTTGCTAACAGACACTTTTCACTTAACATTTATATTAAAAATATGTGCTTATAAAAATCACAATATACAAACTTAATCTTTCACAGAGATTTATTCGCTAATATTCTATTATGTTTCATTATTTTCATGCATAATAATTATTATTTACTCATATTGAAATTAAATTTTCCATGATTTAAGATTTCAACTGAATGGAATTTGAGCAGTTCAAATTTTGTACAATCACACAAGTCACAAATTTTGTCAGTTCAAGTTCATTCTTTCTCTCGAACGTATGAAGATGCCGAAAGGCGAAACTCCGGTCGTTAGTGACAAAATCCGTGTGAATATACAAAATTTAAACGATTATTTTGTTATGTTTTAAAGCTTATAAGCTACATATAATATAAGAAACTTTTTTGTGAATAAGATTTTAAACACTAAAAAATATTTATATTTTCTGCTTCATTACAAAACATACAAAAAATAACTAGTATTTTACAACTATTTATTGTATAGCATATTTAGATTAAAAATACTATACAAATATTGAATAGTTCGGTAGTAGAAATGGTATTGAAAAAAGATAAGCGAATTTAAATAGCATAATTATGTCAAGAGTAAGTAAGTGGAACTAAACAGCTGTTTACTTTTAAGGTTTTTACTGTGAAATCTTACTGTAGTGATAGTATGTCATTTATTTTTCTTTAACACTTTTTATAACCTATACTAAACATTGTGTCGTAAAAAATCGTATTTTCTTATTTTATTATCGTAATGATTATTTAAAATTATATATACTTTTCTTTTTGTCTATTTTTTCATTAAAAATTAAAAGCATTTATTTGAAAGAGGCCCGTAACGTTTTAATAATTTCAAAACAAAGTTATTAATCATTTCCTTTGTATGTTTAGAATCAATAATTACTTAAATAATGTATCCGAAAAATTCCATCGAAAGAATAAAGATGTTGCTAGCCATGTTATATTTTTATAACTTAATTTAAAATAAATGGAATAACAAATTTGAAAAGCTACTTCTTAATAAATTCAAATAATCAAAACACCATGAGACGTCTTTTGAGATGTTGTATGAATTCGCTTATCGAATATAATAATAAAAGAGTACTTACCACCAAAGTATCTGTTTTATTATACCAAATGCAGCTTCTATACTTTGTATTGTAATGTAGTATGAGTATACCGAAACATTGAAAGCGAACGAGGCTTAAAGTATGCATTAATACACCAAAAGCGATCTCTGATTCTGTAAAGAGTAATCATTTATTTTTTAATTTTATTTATAAATCATGCCCGTTTTTAATGTCAAGCATATGGACGAATGATAGAGATTTTTTAACAAGAAATTCTTGGAAAGATTACTTGAAATGTTTAGGGCTCAGACTGGAATTACTAAAACTAGCTTATCATACAAAAGGGAATTTTTAATTTAATTATGAGACAGTCCATACTGGAATTCTAATCAGTGTACTTTGCAACTATTGCCAACAACGGTGATTACTCGATTTCTTTTCTTATTAACAATCATACACCATGACAATTTTTGGCATAAGTTTTCTTCACATTTTACTGCGTTAAAATATCTACTGGGCATTTCTAGCTGAATAGGTAATTAATTCGAGCATTAAAATGGATCCACCCACTCAAGAAACTTATCCATTATCCTTACAATCTAGCTGACCTGCAGTTAATATTCTAGAATTTAAATGACTATAATTATTATATTATAGTAATGCACTAAAGCAAAAGAATTATCAAGTTAAGAAATATTTTAAACAAATAACATACTTTTCAGAAACGTCAGGACCAGTAGCATGATGTGTAAGATATTTTAAAAGTAAATTGTCTTGGCTACGAGAATTGCATTTAAAAAATAAAATTTGTATAGTTTTGACTTTATCACAGTTTTATATTACTTACGTGTATGATTAAAAACTTAGCTTTTTTATGTAAGAATACGTATACATTATATGTTTCCATTTTCAATATAAAACGTTCATACAAAGTGCTCAAAAAAAATCAAAAAAAAAACCTACAGTGATTTGACGTTAAGGCGGTTTAGTCTATAATAAATGTTTATTCTTATTTCCTTAATACCATTGATGGCGGAATATTGAATAATATGATAATCAATGTTTATACAGAACGCAAAATGTTCTTCAATAAAAAAAATCTTTTAGTTCTATCACCCTATATCCTAAAAATATCTAGATCATTTCGTATTTTCGAACTTATCTATTGTAAGACTTTCTATTGTACGACTATCTCAATAAAAATGTATCGGTATTTTTGGTCTATTCATGGTAGAAAGATCAAGAGGCGATTCCCATCTCTAGTTGTTAGTTTTAACTGGAATGTTCTATATCGTTTTTGTAAAGAAAAAAACCTGAACTTGTTTCACAAAAGAAAATGTTTGAATGTATGAATAGTAATGCTGAATGGTTTAATATATGCAATGGTTGAAAGTACGTTGTAATATATAATATAAAAATTTATAATTTATTTTACGTTAGATATACAATAACGGTATATTCTAATACATTTATCATTACATTGTGGGAATTTTTCTGTTTTAAAATCATTTCAAACGCACACGCTGAGATGTAATTTTTCGAAAATATCAAAGTAATAACTTGCAACAAAAACCGGAAATGTCTTTCGGGTGGAGGGTTCTCTGTAAAATGATTACCGCTTCCGCTCAACCGAAAAGCTCCAAGCTCACGTTAGCGATCCTTTGGAACTAGAAAAATGATATCTGTCTACTTACGCTTTCTAGGTATAGACTATAGAGTATCAGCGTTCACATTCTCCATAGTTTACATACATATATAGGCTGTCGAACAATTTTCTACGCATGGAAAAATATTTAAACACTTTTTTGTCCAGCGAATAAATAATAAAAGAGTCGCTAACATTAGTTTTTGGTAAAAAAAAATCTAATTATAGAACGTCAATTGTCACCTTTTACGACTTCCTTATGACAAGCGGTAAGTATTTTATCTGGTATAATGTATATGGTTATCGTATTTGTATTTTTGGACAGATGATGAAAAACTCTGCCATAGATTTTTTGTCTCGATTAAATTCGCTAGTAAAATAGCAAATAAAAAAAAAACTGTAGAACGTCTACTTTAGACGTTTATTTTTTTTAGCGTGGCAGCGTCTGTTACCCTCTGTGACCAATATTAAATTCACATTTCAATTTTGTTTTTTTTATTTTGAGATGTTAAGCTTGGGCTAATCTCAAGTGACTTGATAATAATTTGGGTTTTTCTAGCTGTAACGCCTAATTTATGTTTTCTTGTAAAATCATATCTGCTTAATATGTTATTAAATGAATTGTAAAAGATTATGAAATAATGGCATGGTCCTAAAAAGAAAACGATTACAAGACTTAGCACAACGATTTTTAAAAATTGATTTAATTTATTTTAAGCTTCAAAAGATACAAAACACAGACAACTTGATAATTAATTTAAAAAATCGTCCTTTTTCAATATTTAAAATGTTTTTTTTTCCATTTATTAAAAATGATTGAACAACTAAAAAAACACTATTATTTTTATGCATTCGTTAGTAACAAAATAAAAATACTCAATTTCATTCCGTGATTTTTAACACCTTTTATATGATTTTATTGACCTATCTAAGTATTTCAAGTGAGCTGAAAGTTTTTCAATGCGGATTGAACAGGACCACTTTATTGTTATGTCCACTTTTGTGAACTAGTAACATTTAAAATTTTCTATTTGTCAAAAATTTCCTTTGTGAAATGACACGATTTTGGTATTTTTTATGAACTTCACGATAATTCTTTTTGTGAAAAATCGTTGTAAATTGACCTAGATCATTTTTTATATAATTTATTTGGCATTCGGTTAAAATAAATAATGTATTTTTTAAAATTTAAATCATGCTTTTAACATATTTTTAAAAAAAAATCTAATATATGGCCGTATGCTCCAAAGCCATATATTCGTTGAAATACTCCATGCATGTCGGGTCTATGGCGCAGTGATCAACGTCGTTGGCTTCCGTGGCGGACACTCCCGGGTTCGTATCCCAGTATCAACAGCATTTTTCAATCGATTTTTTG
Source organism: Himalopsyche anomala (assembly GCA_031772345.1). Classification (NCBI taxonomy): domain Eukaryota; kingdom Metazoa; phylum Arthropoda; class Insecta; order Trichoptera; family Rhyacophilidae; genus Himalopsyche; species Himalopsyche anomala. The sequence continues at coordinate 24,610,832 of CM062829.1, forward strand.
ATTTCTGTTCGAAGGCATCGGTATTTGTGATATCTAAAAATTCCCTCTACTCATTCCAACCCTAAAATAATGGGGCGTAGCGAGAGTGATTATCTTACCCTCTCTTTTCTATCTTCACTACTCTCTTCGAAAATGAGAGGTTGAGTGACTGAGTAACAAGCAGTTCTCCTAGAAAACCTTCTTTTCAAATACTTTTATTACTAGGCTACATAATTGATGTTGGTAGCGGACGTGGATAAAAAAGTGTTCTATTTTGGGATCAGATATGATTTAAAAAAAGGCAACGCTTGGCAGAATATGATAATAAGAATGATAATAAAATTTTGCAACGCGTGGTATATATTATTTTGCAATAGGATTAGTGAAATGTTTATATAATTGATGAAGAGTTAATGTTCTTGCTAAGGAATTAGCATTAACTAAACACTCTCATTTGTAAAGTTTTCTGTTATCATTGCTTAGTAATTTGAATTACGGCGTGGTCCAATAATACCAGAGCCCGTTAATTTCTCTCACTTTCGGGTACAATCAAGTTCTATTTCAAGACCTTAATCCCCAGCCGGGCATGTAATGTTTGTAGTTTGCGATGTTTTGCCACACTGTGGTCGTGATAATCCAGTGGCGTTCGCGCGATTATAGCGGGCCGCAATAAACACATTAACGTGTAAGCTAGAGCCCACCCGTTGTTAGCTATAACATTCCGCTTTATAACTGAACAACATCTTGCTGGGGTCATCAAAATGTGGTGCGATACTAATCTGATACAAAATGTTCATGAAAGAAATGAGTGTTTGGAGTTAATCTCAAATCTTGGCATATCTTCGCATCATAAGGACACTTTTCTGGAGCGAATTTTGCGCACTCCGCGTCCACTAATGCAGTCTATTTTTAATAAGATTCTTTGTGTCTTTTGAAAAAAACTCTTCATGGATTGTGCAGTTAATAACAGACAAAATGGTTTTTTCAAACATTCAAAAAAATGATTAAATTGTATCAGTTCACAACAGTTGATTAAGCATCAATATTAGCTTAAGCTTTCATGCTTAGACTTTACCAAAAACCAATCTTAAAAATGAAATGTTGTGTAATTATTTTTTTCTAAAAGAGTTTTCAGACAAATTATATTGTAAAAAATACTGATCAAACAATCGTTTAATTATTAAAATCATACAAAAAAAATGCTCTATTTTACCAATTCTACTTAATAATAACTAAATACTGTGTTAGCGCATGACAAATGAAATTGCCTGATTTCATAGAAATAAATAATCAACCGCTTAAAACATAATAATAAAAAAAAACTGTTGAATTTAATTGATTTTTTATGAGAAGTGTAGTTGTTTTGTTTTGATTTTTCACTCATTTTAAGGTGTTCACTGTCATTACTTGGTGGCAAGAAATATATTAAAAAATAATACACTCTCTGTAGTGTATTTCTGCTATCATTTTTTTCTTATTTTATTTGGTTTATTATAAATAATCTGTATTAATACATGTATTTATCAGCTTAAAATGATCATTATAAATCTTGATCTTTATAAACAACGACATTATAATGTTCTACTTTCAATTTATTTTTTTACCACTAGAAAAAAGAAAACACATCAGATCCTAAATTGTATGAATTCTTAACATATCCTGTTTTCAATTAGTACAGTAGTAATTAAGTATTCACTGATTTCGGATAACCATTGCACTATTAATGATTGCGCTTAACCGATTTTCTTACATCTGTGTTATTCAGGGGTTTCTCGAAATTCAACATGTTGAACAGTATTTGCTTACCTCAGCAGTAGAAATCTAGTCGCTTTGCTCATACAGCTAAGTGAGTGCTTTAATAAATTAATGGTTAGACGAAGAAAGTGGCAAACCAGAAGAGAGATGATAATAGATTAACAATTTGGAAGTATGTATTAAATGATTCAACAGACTTCATATATATTATTATATATTTTTTAGTTATTGACAAATAGTTTTAATACTTTTTTCTTTACAATACTATCATATGATATTTCTCTGGAATTATATAAACCTATAGTCTTTTTTAGAGTAGTTACTATTCACCATGATTAACTAGTAACTAGGGATAAGGAATACAATTCCGAGTAAATATATCAATACCAGTATTTCATATCAAATACCATTAAGCGATATGAATCGATTACTACCAAAACCGGCTGTAAAACTGTTTTCATGCAATTTTGAGTATGATAGTGGAGCAAACATTCAAAAAGTGATTTGTCACAATTTTTAAAAAATGCCGTTTAATATTAGTTCTAATAGTGCATAAAAAATCTAATAATGGAAATTACAATAAGTGTTTAAAATAGGTTACTAAAAATTAAATCATAAAATTGAAACATTTAAGCAAACCGTGATTTCTCCAACACTTAAATCATCATTTTCCCAGCGCTGTATTTGTGTGACAAATCACTTTTTGAATGTTTGCTCCTTTGTATAAGAAGACATGTATTTCATATATATAATAACAAAATTTTTAGTTTTTAAAAATGCCAAAAACTCTAGCTAAAACTAAACAATATTTCTGACCAAAATTTTTGATTTATTTTGAAACCACCTTAAATAATCTACGTGTAAATTTGAATTGGTCTTAAAATGTATAAATCAATCAGTGCATGCCTTGGCGGATAATTAATACGTATCCCGACAAAGAGTTTGGTAGCATACTTTTTAAAATGTAAAAATCACAACATAAGACACAGAGATCAATATCACTTTATCTCGAAACTACCAATGTCGTTTTAGCTGGTTTTGAAAGTAAACACTTCATACATCATAATTATATATTAGTGATTTTCATAGTTAAGATTATTGAAACAATTGAATGATAGAAGGTTTATTCATTTTGAAGTCTTATCATCATTGATAGTGTTCTTAGAAGGCTTAAAATATTTTAATGAATCATAAAAAAACAAGGAAATATGTAATGTTTTTTCTATACATTATAAAAATGATTTTAACTCTAAAATATCGTTAAATTGTGTTTTCAAACCCGGTATTTCGGTATAAAAAAAAATCCCCATAAATACCGGGATCCCAGTTTTTGTAATACCGATATTGTAATCCTTAACTAGGGGTTCTGACTTTTTGGAGCTAGGTATGATATTATGATAAATATTATGTTATGAAAAATTATGATAATTTAATATTTGAGTGTAGCCGACCTTTTCAGATGCAATATTTCTCAAAGTTTTTGATGATGGATTATAAACATACATCATTGCTTGAATAAAAAATAATAAATTTGTAATAATCTTTTTTTGCAATTTCTGTAGAGCACGTTCTTAATTGGGAATATCAAAAGAACTTCAAAACTTAAAGAGAATTACTTGTAATTACATATCTCATTTCCGCATGATATTCGTAAACAATTTAAGTAATTCCCATAAAATCGCTTTTTCTTCAAGTGATGTTAGTATTTTTACGCAAATAAAAAAATGTATGATACTAAATTTTCTAAACTGTGTTTTAAAGTACGATCGAAAATATTATTCCTTAAATGACTGCCGAAAAATAAAGTACCCATTTTTTCAATATAACAGTAAAACTTAAAATAAAATAACTAAAAGTTTACACAATTTATTGTAAATTGAGAGAAACTGCTATAAAATATTTTATTCTGAGAAGTTAATAAAATAAGAAAAAACTTATCAGACTCAATTTCTTTTTATGAAATTGACAAACTTTTTCTGCGACTTATAAATTTATAGTGATGAAATTTACTGTTATTTTGGATCTTGAATAATTTATTGCCTTTGAAAATGCTTTTTTCAATGTAAATGCTTTTAAGAAAATAAGCCATTGTCGAAAAGAGTAGATAAGGTAGGTGACTTACTTATTTAGTTTTTTTCAATTGCAAACTAAATTCTACTGATATTGAATTACGCAACCAATTTTTTAAAGTATCAAATTATATTTTTATGACTTCTACTTCAATGGATCTAAAACATGTAATCTCGGAGTATTATTATATTTTAAATAATCCTTTGTTTAGGTAAAAGTATATGATAAATCGATAACTGACGAACATTTTCTATCAAGAGATTTAATGCTTGAATTTAATATTATCTTGAGAATTTATGTTTAAATCCTATAAAAAATTTCATTGTATACAATTCATAACCTATTATAAAGTAATTAATGTCTCTCTATTTTGTGATAAAATTCATTTTTAATTGCATGGCATTGCGCTTAAGCGGCTTAATTAAACTTAATCTAACAAATATAAGGGTGAAGCTTTTAAGCTCAGTTAAATGCAGTAAAATTATGTTAATCCTCAGAAAACCACTTGCCATTAATTATGTAGTATTAACCTTTACAATTTTAATCGTGGTTTATCTTGTTGTGTTTCTGTATTTAATAAGGAACAAAATTATATGCTTAGAATTGGTAAACCATGATAAATATAACTCATTTATCATTATTTATTTAAGTAATAAATTAATCACTTTAAAGGTGTTTACTGTCGATACTGGGAATGGTATTATTATAAAAATAGTAAAACATTTTTAGTACTTTGTCCACATAAAATTTATTGGATCAGGACCGGTTTCGCTCATTGTAATCATTGTTAACTGATAAGAAATACAATGAAACAGTGATATTTATACAAAAGTTAAGTAAGAAAAACAAGGTATGACAAACAATTTGTTTTATGAGAAAAAAGTACTAAAAATGTTTTATTATTTTTATAATAAATGAATGTTAAGTTCAATAAATAGTGGATACAAAGCTGCTACTTCAATTATAGTTTTTTTAAACAAAAGTCTACAAGGAAAAAGTTTGGATTTTGATCGATATAAGAAATAAAAACTTTCTAGATTTTTTCTCTTTTGCTTTGTAACGGACTCGGTAAAGTAATTAAAAAAAAACTTTGAATATTTATTTGAAGTTCTTTTTCAATCTATGCAAAAATATCATGAACTAAAATTCTACAACGGTGTAAAACTTTAAAATTGTTATGGCACTGGGACGTAACAATTGTTGTTTCTGACTAGGTGTTGTTTTAATGGAGTGAATATTTCAACTAAATGTGAGACCTTTTAACAAACGTTTTGCTTAACAACCTTTTTTAGAACTAAAATAAGAAAGTAATGGAACAAATACTGTCTGTCTGGCAGTAAATCTAATGTCGTTTTGATATGTGTATAACATCAAGACGCTCATACACTCGTTGGCGTAGATAGGTTAGAAAGATCCACCATAAATCTATCAAGAAGTTAACTATCGCCTTAAAATTCCGTTAGTCAAAAATTTCTACAATTGACTTATTATACACTTTTCACAAAGTACTCATTGAATAATGTAGGCATTGCAAGAATCAAGAACAAGAATCTTCCGAACACAAATTCTCCGAACGAGAATACTTTGTACACCGAATCTAACGAACACAGAACCTTCCGCATATAGAACCTTCCGGATACAGAATACTCCATATATTTAAATTTACTCCGAACATTAAATATTTCAAATACAAATGGCATTGTTTGATTAAAATGTGTAATGTCTTATGACAATTATGTTAAATATTTTTTCGAATAAAAACAAGTAAAATATGAACATTAACAGTTTATCATTTAATACGTATTTTGGCTTATTAATTAAGAAAAAAATTGCTGTATTGTAATAGGGCAGATGTTTTTGATTATATTGAAAAGAAATATCATTCATAAATAAAATAAAATATCGTCTATAAAAAAACGTTTTAAATTGTCATAATAATAAATCTACAAATTAATACAGTAACAACAGTAGAAGTTGCAAATATGACATGAAAGCATGATAGATAAATGAAACTTTTAATAAACATTCAACTCTTGTTAAAACATTCATTGTTTTGATTATTTTAATAAATTGATATATTATATTTGAAAAAATACTCCAAAGAAAACTGTTCGAAAAAAGTCGTTAGAGACATTAAGATAAAAAAAAATCTGAAAGTAATAAGAACTATTATTCATTTTTTATTACCATTATTACTAATCATAAATCGTAAAAGTACAGTAATAACAGAATAACATTTTATAGTTATGGCATTCATTCTTGATTTTTGTTATCTTAACTGGAAAAGTTGTTCGCTAAAAAAGTAATTTTCATAACTTTGACTGCCGACTTTGAAATTAGTACGTAATGTACGTTAATTGCGTAAAAAACATTATCAACTTAAAACAAATACTTTACTTGATTGTTCTTCGAATGTTAGTTATATTTACGAATAGTTAACGCTTTTTGACATTTTTATTATCAGACTACGCAATCGATTGGTTTGAGATGTTGAAAGAACACTCAGTGCAATGACTTTTCAATCGATTTAAAAACATACTTATAAATGCATGATTGATTTTAAGTAATGATTGCATTGCTTCCAAGCTTCCGACAAATCTTTTTTTGATAGTACAAACATATCACAGAGGTAACTATTACTAATGGTTCTTCCCATGCCCCATTCAAAATTCCTCGTTTTTTTTTTTGCAGATTTTCAACGATTGAATAACAACTCGTCGTCGTTTGCTGAAATAATATTTTAAAACATTATATATATTAAAAAATATTCGCTTCTACTAATTCCACATTTATTTAATTTTGGACCAGTTTCGCCCATCACTAGCATTTTAAGCTGATTAGAATATACATGAATAATGCAAATTATTATCATTTATTCGTAAGAGGCTTTACAAATTTTGATCATATTCAGTTTACAGTTACTTATTCATATTTTTTTTATCCTTATCTGTAAATTTCTATCATATTTCTTAAATCAATTGCTTGTTACTTAAACACACTTATCAGTTTTACTTGGTTAAGTATAAATAACACTGCATTAAGGTGTATTCTTATTAGTTGAAAACCGTTCTTAATGAACGAAACTAGCACTGACCATACTAAATAAATAGAGAACTAGTACAAAAGAGTGTTTAATTTTGTATTATTATATTTGACTTATTTTGAAGCCAAAGATAAATCGTTCCACAAAAAAAGCACCGAAATGTTGAGAAGTTAAAAGTTTGTCTGTTTTTATTAGTCATACTACGACTAATACGTGATGCATCCTATGAATTTATTGCGTGATGGATTATTACGTTTTATATACGTTTAGCTGATGTAATTGAATGGATAATTTTGACACGAAAATTTATAAATACTGTTTCATTTATTCATAGCTACAAAAATACAACGTGTCTATTTTTGAAGGTTGTCAAAATTAATCATTTCCAGCACCATTTACAAACTCAAAGATTTATTATTATTTTGTTATAATACAATGAAAAAGTGTCTACGGATAATGCTATTCGAATATTTTTTTTATCTTATTGCTTCCTATCATTATTTGCGCCCATACACAAAAGTTTATTTTGTCAATAAATTCCCAACGTACAACAAATCAAGAATATGGCTTTGATACGACACTAATACTGCGAGTTTATGACTGTAATTTCTTTTTTCTCAGATAAAAAACACATTCATATATTTATTGTCCTCGTATATTACAAACAAACAAATGTGTGTGCATAGTGCCATAAATCCAAAATAATGGAGCAGTTTAAAAAACACACTGTGGCAGATAGTATAATATAAGATCATACACAGATACTTATTACTTGCTTGAGAAAAATTATGGGCAATTCGTTACAACTGATTGAGACGGAGGTCAAACATGGATAAATCTAAAAAAAGAAAGCGATATCACTATCTGGTATCAGATGAAACTCATACGCGGTCAGTAAACAATTCTTTATTCTACGTATACAAATTCGAAACGTTACTTTTAGGGCATTACTAACCACATACATTTTAATTGTCTTGTATACATGCAAACAATTAGATACTGATCGTTTGTATTGATTTATTCCTCGAATATACCTTAAAATAGTTTAGAGAAATTTGTTTACATCTTTGTAATAAAGGTCCAAAACTTAACACACTCGAGCAATTATAGATTACTAGGCATAATCAAGCCAACGACATCTTAAATAAACAAAAAATCATCAATCCATCACCGATACTAAAACCCGTAATGTAACTAATAAAAAAATACCATTTTATTAAAAAATAATCTACATTGAATAACCTCATACTTGTTACCATTCTTTACACTAAAGTCATGTTTAATAAATGTAATAATTGTCATATAAATTAGGATGTTAGCAAATAAAAAAATGTAGTATGTATTTCTTCTTAGGCAGTATATGCAAGTTTAAACATAGTTCTGACGATGGCGCACGCCGAAATAGCTATAAACCAATATTATAAAAAAATGTAGAACTAAAACGTTGATGTTTTTTACCTTATTAAAATGGAATTCTACCAAGTTAATGCCAATTCAATCAATCGATAAGGAAAATTGTTTAATTTGCAACGTTTTTTCAAAAAGACAAACTGGAATTGTTTGAGTGATTTAATGAATAAACATTATTATTTCCAGAATTTGTAACTAGTTTACTTATAACTTTGTATGAATTTGTTTGGATAACTACCCTTTTGCGTCTTATAAGACATGTGGTTTGAACTAGCAAAGCTTTTAATAATAATATAGTTCTTTTGAAATCAGTGCATATAGATTCTAACGTAAAAACTTTTGAATTAAAGCAACGGCTAATGATAGATGTTATACGCAAACCTGGAAACCATACATAACGTGTAATTCTGATTTGGTTTTTATTTGAACTTATCAATCGCGTAAATTCATATTGATAAACTGTTTGGTTTCTTACTGAAAATTGAATGTAGCTTTTTTGCTTTACCTACTGAAAATTAATATTTATTAAAGTTTCACATGAACGATTACCATTTCTTTTTCATGGTTTATTCCACACGAAATAATCCAGATAAACAATATTACAATGGAGTTTTTAATACCATTCAAAGAAATAAAATGGCGAGTCGCTGTGAGTTTAAAACATTAATACAGCGCTTCCTAAAAGACGTGAATCTTCAATCCACAATGCCGTTAAATCATTTCGAATATTCTCTGACACAAAAGAAAGTTAGATACCAAACCCACATCCAGTGACGTTGCGTTTAAATGAGCTAATTAATTTTACAAATTGACCACCATTTTATTTCATATGAAACTTTGATTTTTTTATTATATTTCGTATACATATCTCAGTATTAGTTCATCTGTATTGTAGAGTTAAATAATTCAAGTAAATTGAATGGCCACTAATGAGAAGAAAAAAAAATTCATGCGTGTAGCATACCAGAGATTTTGTTTGATTAAATGCTAAGCAAATACTTAATACTCGTATACCGATTGACAGATTTTGACATCAGTTGCTTATTATTCTGGCGCCTCAGCTTCTTTTGCGGTGTTAAGCTGAATAAGAAAAGTCTCATCATAGAAACTCATTGAGTAAGTTATTTGGCCATGGTTGTCAAGATTTTATGGTTGCATTTTTGAAAAACAACTTACTATAAATATTATTAACATTTCCCCATACATTCAAAATTAATTAAGGTTAAGAATATTTTATATTACTTAACAACTTTTAAAAATGAATTTACAATAACACTTTAGTCAATTTTTTTAAAAATAAGACAACGTTTTTTGTAATGATTTAACATACTTTAGTAAAGATAAGGAACGGTTCTGTTGATTGTGAGCATTAAATATTCAATCAACTCCGAGCCTTATATTGTAATAATTGATAAAACGAAATAAAAAAACAGAATATTTCGAGATGTTAGTGTTATGTGCTACTATGTACATTGAAATAATTATGCCACTGTAATATGACATAATTGTATTGTAACGTAACCCATCTTCGTTGTATTTTGGCGAAGCCACTGAATATTTCTTAGTATTTTTCCTTTTCGCTGTCTTTATGTGATATCGGGAGTAAAATCTTTGCGACTTTTTGAATTTTATCGTCCATGAAAATATCGCATTATCTGAACTGAATGACCTTTCTCAAAATAATGGGGACGTACCAAAACTTACCTACCTTTAAAAGACATCCTTTGAAGGAATCAATAAAGGTATTACTTACTTCCTCATTTCAAGGACGACTTTCAGAGGTCAAGAAAGTTCATCCCACAGTATTGAATGAATCTTATTATTATTATATAAAGGGCAAATAAATATTGTCATTTATTTTTAATGATGTCTTTCAAGTTGGACTTCGTTTGATGTTTGATTTTCTATGTCGTATTAAATTATTATGGCGTAAATATGATTTAGTACCATATTGATAACAAAGTAAAAATATAATTAGTTATACACTCAATCACTCTTAGTACTTGATATAAACACTATTTTGGATGTGCTAAATACATCGTATAAAGATATGAACAACTCTGTGTGTTGTGAAAAATATAGAGATAATGAGTTTTGTATATTTGGTAGAAGTATGCGCTTTCAATCAAACGGTATTTATCATCTAATTTGAAAAAAATAATTTCTATCTATAAATAAAAACCGACTGTAAGAACTCTTTATGAAATTAAATATTTATATTATGAAATATGCCTTGTATTATTATTATAGAAATTTTCAAGTTTAAATATAAAATAGGAGGTAATTCTTTGCATTTTAACATATCGACTGTGGAAAGGAAAAAGGACGTAACCCACAGTTTTTTCAAAACAGATTTTTTACGATAATCACAATGTATCAAACTTGATACACGTTCTATCAAAAGGATGCAAGCTGCAAATGCCAAATAAGTATCTAAATTTAGCTTTAAAGTTTGAAAAAGATGACTTTGTAAAAAATAAAACCAATAAAAAAACTGAAATGAAGGTTTTTCCCAGACAATTTCTTTAATTAATATTAGATTATGTCGATAAAACACCAGTTTAGAAGTCTTCGTGCACTTCAAGGTTGTGTATAATTCATAATTAGCATATGTCACAAAATCATCAAAACACGTTTTTAGCGCCTCCTGTAAAATTTTATATGTGTGGGTTACGTCCTTTTTCCTTTTCACAGTCGATATGTATTTTGATACATATAAAATAGTTAAAGATTTTTTTTAGGAAGCACAGATAAAGTCATTGTTTTTTAATGTACTGTATAGTTTAATTATCTCATTAATTATCACACGTTACATTTTAAGCAAAGCATGATTATACCATTAAAATATTCGAAATTCCCTTAAAAGTAAGATCAGAGATTGTGTATCTAAATTTATTGTTATTAAAAATAAAGTTATAAATAAAACCAACATAATGAAGTGATTAAGGATGTTGTAACCGTTATAAAAAACATCAACTGAAAATTTATTTCACGAAAAATTACATTTTTTTCGTAGTACAAAAGATTACTTTCATTATAAATTCGTAAATAAATTTTCCTTTGAAATTAAAACGTCTGGTTTATTTGGAAATCAACACCAACGACGATTTTTCAAAATGTTTTCCTATTTATTTTATGTTAATAAAATTTTCATTTGTACTCATTCTCACTTTTATTTAATAATATCCTGATCAAATTTGAATCGTTCAAATTATGTACACAGATTTTTTCACTAACTATTAATAATATCCTGATCGTATTAAATAAAATTTGGGATTAGTTGAAATGAATATTTTTTTTTTAATATAATATAATGCCTTTCCACAAAGTATTGATGAACACCCTAAAAGTGAGTTTTCACAATAAATGATTTGATACTTTTTTTTAATAAGGCATATGTAGCATTCACCTCCAGCATTTCATCCCACCCACGATTCACTAATGAGACAATTTTCCACCTGAATATAAAATAAATCGAATTAATTGATGAATGCGTGTATAATGAATTGAATTACATTCAATTCGACAAAACAATAATTATGTATTTTAATTTCCTAACTGTACATGGCGTTTCAGTTAGTTATTTTATAAGCTTATAATCTATTTTTTCTTTATACAATTGCGTTTTTATAGTTAATCTTTATTTATACCGTTTCAAAATAGTTTTGTTTGAAATACGATATAATTGGTTTTATCTTTTTTGTGTCGATTCAGACTCTTATTTTATTTTAAGAAATGTATTTTCGTCACGGTTAATTGTTTAATTGTAAATATTTATCGTTCAACATTCATGATTGAATTATTTATTGACTCATATTTCATAAGTTTATTTTATTTTTTCAGAGATCTTCAAGGAAATAATCTCACACAACTGTCGGCTTCATCGTTTGCGCTAGTGCCTGAGTTAGAAGAACTGTAAGTATCATTTCATCAATATTATATTATTAAACAATTTATTCATTGAACAAAATGTAAACTGTTTTCTTTTATTGGCAATTTTCGTTCATATTCATTTCGAGATTTTAATTATTTTTAGTTGCCTTACCTTTGATAAAATTAATAACCGCAGTAGCTCTAGAAAAAAATGGTTTTGATTTGCGAAATCTTAACTTTTCCGGTTCTAAGCTCAAGAAATACGACCCCAATACCTACATTTTCTTAAATATCTATTTTAATATGGGTGATACAATGTTTATAATTAAGGTATTCTTATATCGTAGTTTTTTTAACCTTTTGTATTTTATATAAATACGCGATAACGCGTAATGCGATAGTGAGATAAGCGCCCGCTTATCAGCGATCGTTCGTAAGATAACTAGTCTGAACGCGTCAGTTGCAAATTTATATTTGTACTGAAATGACGTATTTTTTACGCGCAACTTAAAATATGATAATTTATTAAAAAAACACAGATTTTTATAAAAAAAAATGTATGAGGAATGATGCAGAGAGATATTTTAAAGCCATTAGACTATTTTCTTTTTGAAATTCATAAGAATAAGGCCAATAATGAGGAAACCACTGGGGTCCCTAAACGACCCCCATCGGCAGAGAAGTATTTTTATAGTCTCCGAGCCGCGAGAGTTAAAAATGCAGCAAAAAAAGTGTCTATGATTAAACATGTAACGTCAATATTATACAATAAAATATTAACATCTTACTTATATTTAAGGTATCACTTGACCCGAGTTTCAAACCCGTTATAGAGGGTACAATAACACTGAAATATAGATCATTAGTGCCATAAATTAAAACAAAATGTCATTCGTATATTCAAATTAATCGTGAATACGACAATGATCATTTTTAGTTATTGTTATTTTGGACAAACTTTGATTGAAATATAATAAGTCTTAATTGGAATTCTTGTTACAAAGGGATTCAACCCTTCGTGATTATTTGTCGGGGCTGTTCCCATATTCAAGATTTATGCTGTTGAGTATACAAACAGTTATCAAACATCTTAAGACAAAATTCGGAGCATTTATGTTAAGTTAAATAAATGACGTATTACTGCGATATATCTGGTCAGCAAAAGAACGTAGAAATTAAGTTGTATTATTGTCAATCTCGATCAGAAATAGATAGTCTTAGATAATGTTTTTTTATTTTGTATTGGAATAAAACTGATGAGCACACCTGACAAAGAAAATTTAATTAAATACTTATCAAGAGAAAATCGGTTCAAGAATTTAAGTATAGTATAGGTGAATTTTCAAAAGCACCAATTTAATCAGATTAAATCAGTAATATGTAACAAACTTTTCTAATTAACAACTTGAATATACTTTATAGCACGTAAAGCCTTAAAGAATCTATAGATAGTCAACTAGTATTGGTATGTAAACTACTTGAAGATATGTACAGTATGAAAGTAAAAATAGTTATGTAAACGAGTAATATTATTAAAATAAATAAAAATATTTTATAAACGTAAACATAATTTATTGCTAAAGTTTTTTTTTGATTCCGATATTTTCATCTGCTTACTCTAGTGTGATGTGGACTTATGTGCTAGTGTCCTTGGTAAGATTATTGAAATGAGTGCATTGAACAATGAAATCAATTTAACAAGGTCAGTATGAATATATAAAAAAATGGTACGTCATTTTGATGCGATGACTTTGATATTTTTACCGTAATAAAATATGATGGTAAAGTTAAAATGAAACGTGTCGAGTCGAGTCGGCTCCGTAGTTCAGTGGTCAACAATGTTCGCTTCCGTGACGAGTCTAATGGAAAAAATGAATGTTTGTGATGTCTGAAAATTCTTTCTGACCTTTCCTCAAAACCTCAACTCTATTCAATATATTCCTACAATATCGAAAAAAAGAAGTGGAGCAACTGAGAAACAAATAACTCTCGTAGAAAAAAATATGTTGAAATAACTTTATGAGAAGGATATATGCAATACATTGAGAGTAGACGTGGATTATTGTTCAAATGAATTAGTATGCAAAAAATAAATATGTATGAACGCTTGGTGAGAGAGTATCAAAAATAACCTTAACCAGTGAGATGTTTTTCTTATGTCTTTTTGTCTAGATTGAATTAATTACAAGAAACTTTGTATAAAATTCAGTCACTTATTTTTCTCATAAAATATTGTAATTTTAAAAAATACTAAGTATTTTCCTCATTTTTAATCGCAAAGGTTACTAATAAAAGACACAATAACATCTTGTACTAAATGCAACATGGAAGCCTATCATTCAAAGCTTTTCCAAGTTATAATTAATTGTTTATTTGTAAATTGAATATGGGCCTCGAAAAACAAAAGATCACTTCATCCCTTAGAAACACCCTCACGCTAGACAGCTGATGTTATTGTTGAGCAAGTACCTTAGGAAGGATTCGACATAATTAATTTACAAGCGAACAGGACGTAACAACGGCGTGGAAGGAAAGGGAGTTAAAAACAACTTGAAACAAGAACCTGCGGGGTTCCTTTTATGATAACGTTATGTATAGTCCTTTTTTTCAAATTAAATTTCTATGTCAAAAGCATGGTTGCCTAAAAAATAATCAAGTTTTAATAATATTATAAAATGAAATGGGTATTTTTTTCCGCTTTTAGAAAAATCATTTTGCGGCAGTGCATAATATATATGTACATATAATATATTTTTTGAAAACTCACTTAAATTGTAAAAAAAATATTTTTATTTATAACTTTATTAAGACTCCTTGATGAGTTTCATTCGGAAATTGTTATTTAGTGAGAGCTCATTGTGATTGAATTTCGCTTGTTAGAACTTAATTAAAAAAGTTATTTTAATTAAATATTTAATTCTCTAAAAAATTAAACGTGAAACTTAAAACATTGTTTTTTTTCTTAATATTCATATCCTTTTATTGTTAACAAATACATTTAAAATTGTAATACTTTAAATCTTTGCTATTATCGAGAGTTATTGAATGATACGTTTTAAAATTATTACTTTTTTTTTAAATGTCCGTAAAACAAGATTTTCCATTCAATTTTGTAAACAACACTTTTTATCATGCTGGAAATGCACTTTTATGCGTTTTTAATTTGTAAACATTAATATTGTCGCAAATTTGAGATGTAATTTACAAAATTTAAATATTTTTAAAATTATAAAAGTAGTTTTCCTTTTACGAAAAACGAATGAAAATCCTAATAATAAACGTCGAATAAAGTTATTTATGAAACTTTAAAGATGTTTTTATATGTTTAAATCTCTTACGTTACTTTAAGGACATATTTTATAGCTCTTTTAATCACATTTTACGACCTTTAATTGATTTCGCGATATTTTTAGTGATTTCGATTAATTTATAAAACACGTTTTTGGTGTTTAGGTATTACGTTTTAAATAGTAATGAAACATTTTAATTAAAAGATGCTACGTTATAAAACACAAATAGATTAATTTACTAATTTTGACAAATTCTTTCCTGCTCCGCAAAATGTACCAATTACGTTTTTTTATTAGGTAGGCTACCTATCTAATATAGATAAAAATCCAATATGTGAAGAAACATTACGTTGCACCGTCCATTTTGATCTTTATGGGTTGAGAAGGTAGCGAAGGTGAGGTGACGCAACCGGAAATGCTCAACATAAATTCATTAGGCCCAGACGTCGGAAGCCTGCAAACAAAACAGCTCGCAATTCAGCCGGCGCGGCGCTGCGGATCCGTTTCCGATTTCCGGTACTTCCCACCTTTGCGCCTGAAAAACGAGGTTTTTAAAAAAAAACCTGTTGGTAAACATGTCTTCGTTAAGATTTTAACTACATGTTTTCAATTTCCTATTCAAAAGAATTATTTTTTATACGAAATTTAAAAAATATGAATTCAACATTTTAAAATGTATTTACTTGTGTTTCCGCTTTTTAGAAATCAAGACATTGTCAATTAAATATATTATACCGCAGAAACCTTTGTGACTCGTTATTACTATAATTATTTCTCTTTAGCAATAGAACGTATAAGAAAACTAGAGGTGACTGGATATTTTACCGATGATCTGACGTGATGTTAAAATTAATTAAGAATATATTTAAATAGGAAATAACTAATGTTATTGGATTGTTTATTTTTATTTATAAGCCTATTCGTTTTCAAAACAATATCATTTCTTCCATAATCCTTTGTGGCATAGTAATTAGTAAAATCAAAACATAACAAGTAATTATTAATAAGTCTTTAAGCCCTTTTCACTGTCACCTGTAAAATTGTACTCACTATTATGCATAAACTATTATTAAATATGTGTGCGAAAGGAAAAAGAGGCTTAGCCTTAAATCGGTTAAACCTTTTAGAAAAGCCAAAACATGATTTACATTTAAATGAACATTTCGTGTGATATTTCGAGGTGAAATTTACTAATTCGGCAACATTGATTTAACTGGTCCTCTTGGCCTAATTCGCAATATGTATTGTATTTTTATTATGGCTCATTTTTATAATTCAACGTTTTTTTTCTTTTGCATACACATATACAAATATGTATATATATATATATATATATATATATATGTGTGTGTATTTATTCCTACGTACTTAAGTTTACTCATAAAAAATAGCATGACGTTGTTTTCTGATGTTTATTTTTCTTTTGAATACATTGAGAAATTAATGCAAACTACTAATTTCACTTAACGATAATTAAATGAAAATTACAAAAAGAAGCAAAGGTTATTGAATTGCACAATAAATCGTTGTAAATAAATGTTTGTAATTAATAATAGCTAAGATTTTACCAGTACTATTTTTTATATTCTTTCGCACAAATAAATTCAAATTAAAGTCTAATTTTCTTCATGAGTATTATAAGAATAAATTTCCGAAACAACTCACGCATTTTATTGTTTGACGTAGAAAAATGCTAAAAGGAGGACGTGATAATTTTTCTACTGCAGAATCTAAATTTAGACAAGTGACAAAATGCGTCATTGTCTGCTTTTACACCCCCTTCGCCGCATAAATAACAATAAAAAATCACACTTGGGCCTTTTTACACTCCTGCAGACATTTGACACAAATTTGACCCATTTTTTTAAGGACGCTACATTACCATTTTACAGCAGGGCCGCGGAAGAAACTGGTAAAATCATTTTCCGTTTTTTTTCTATTAATTTCTGTTTAAAAACCGTGTCGTCTCTTAAATTGCATACAATACAGACAATTGTGAGATCCCAATAAAACAATATAACACAGGCTATTTAATAATAACTTGTTATTATTAAATAGCCTGTGTTAGTAGTCGCTTATGTTCTCTTTTAAGAATAGGACTTAATTTTTGTTTTTTTCATTTCCTGTAAACTATGTATAAAAATTGGTGTTTTTTGTACTTATTCCACATATTATGAAATAATCACAACCTGTTTCATATATCGTAGTAATTTTATACTAGAAATAAGAGTCAAAATAAAAAGTTATGTCTGAAAGTTTGAACTATTTCCAAAAAAATGTGAAACTTGTTTTCATAGTTACCAGCAAAGAATGCATTTTGACAAATATATTATTTAAAAACTTCCATTGTCATGAGTTTAGTGTTATAAGTTTTAATAAATAATTAGTAAAATAACTCTCCTGATTTCTGCCAATGATCCAGGATACCGTTCTCCACACCTCCATCCATCCGACAACTCTTGCGGATCTTTATATAACTTCCTTACGATATTCCATTGTCAATCCCAGCCTTATCATTCCCCTACATTCTTCAAATTTTATGCCACAAATAAAAATATAATGCAGCATTTTCAATTAATTTATAAACTTATATTATTATAAAAGTGTGTGGAAAATATAAATTGTTTTTTTCTGAAACATATCTCGAATTCTAAATAAACATATGAATTTAATTGTTATTGTCGTATACTACTAAGAATACTTATCCAAGATTTGAATCTGGACAAATACAACATTCTAATGATATTCAAACATTTTATTTGAAAGCAATTGTTTGTGTATTTTTGTGTTTTCATTGTGTATAATATATTAAGTTGAGCGAGAAGTTTCTTTTTTTTAACCGCTTACTTCTAAAAAAATCTTAAGTCTTAAATTATTTAAACACTTTTTTTAAAAGTGAATTTTAAATATAAAAATATTTATAAAATTATAGATCTATGAAAGCGTATTTAAAAGGATGGCAATATTTTTTTGCGGGTTGATTTGTTTTTATTTAAATACTGGCATCACCTAAAGTTTCGCTGTTTTTTGCATCGCCTTAGCATGTATTTTAGGATATTCTTGTTTTATTCTGCTTTGATAACATAAACCACATAGTAAAAATTTTCGCATTACAAATTTTATGACCAACTCGTCAAAATAATAGATTTATTTAGGTATGTGCATAAAATGTTTATATACAAGTAGAAAATATTAATCGATTACACTAGAGATGACTTCTTTTTTCGTAAACATAAATAAATTTCAACACGAGTAAGTTTGAAGATAAGACAAATGAATTTTACAGTAAATATTTATCACGTCCACAGTGGTCAATATCGTGAGTTTCTATGTCGGACTTCACGGGTTCGAATCCCAGAACGAACAGCATTATTTCAATCAATTTTCCAATTTCTGTTCGAAGACATGAATGTTTGTGATATCTGAAGATTCCCTCCTACTATTCTAATTCTAATATAACGGGAAGTGATTAGCTAATCACTAATTCTGTCCTGCCTTATCTTTTCTATCCATACTACTCTTTTAGAAAAAGAGAAGTTGAGCAAGTGAGTAACAAACAGTTCTCGAAGAAAACTCCTGTTGAGATACCTCCATCAGGAAGCCATATTCTCCCCGTTGGGAGCGGACATAGAAAAAAACTTGAATTGAATATATTTGTAGGATTTATAATGATTGATGCGTAATTGTACCCTTAAAAAATAAACAGTAGTAATGTTACCTTTCGTTATAATTAATGTTT
Organism: Himalopsyche anomala; assembly: GCA_031772345.1. NCBI lineage: Eukaryota > Metazoa > Arthropoda > Insecta > Trichoptera > Rhyacophilidae > Himalopsyche > Himalopsyche anomala. The sequence goes on from CM062829.1 coordinate 24,629,991, forward strand.
AATCAGCTATAAGTAAATCAGTAATTAATATAACCCTGTTTATTAGAATTTAGTATGTGTAGAGTGGGAAGAAATTAATCCACGTTAACAGATCTCCATGTGTTATATATAAATTCATAAAATGAAAAATAAATTTTTCAATATTTTTTTTCTGGGATTCGAACCATTGATCTCGTAACACATATAAACACAAGCCCAACCGTGTTAACAACATAGCAACGGGCATAATAATTATAAGAATATAAAAATTAACTATGTGAAAACCGAACTATCTAGTAAACTAGAAAAATAGAAAAGTTTTATATTTTGGTATATTTTTCAAATGGATTGAATTTGTTATAAAAAAGTCGCTAGCAAAATCACTTTTGCATAAATCTTGTCCAAGTATCTTTTATCGATAATTTATTTACAATATACACATTACATTTTATATTTAATTCCGTCTCCACCCACCTTATCCTAAAACGGTATTAGCTTATCAATAGTCCTGTTCTATCCTTATATCCCTACTCTCTTTGAAAAATGAACGGTTGCGCAACCGAATTTCTCGTAGAAACACTTCTGTTGAGATTAACTCCATTATAATTCCAAGATCGCTCCAAATTATTAGAAAACATGGTTTAAAATGACTAAATTATTGTGGCTAATATTGTAAATAAAAAGTTTATTGTATAAATAATTAAGAGCATTTCGGGTCATATGGCGCTACGGTTAGAGTTGTGGGCTGCCGTGCCGGATCTCATGGGTTCAAGTCCCAGTACGAACAGCATTTCTTCGATTGATTTCTGTTCTAAGGCATAGGTGTTCGTCATGTCTAAAAATTCCTTCTCAAACTTCCAATCCTTTAACAACTGGGCGTAGCGAGAGTGATTAGTCAACCAGTAGTCCTGTCGTATCCTTCTATCTCTACTACTCTCTTTGACTAAAGAGAGGTTGTAAACAGTTTTCGTAGAAAAACTTCTGTTAAGATACCTCCATTAGGAAGCCCTATGATCTACATTAGGAGTGGACATGAATAACAAAATAAATTAACAGCAGGTATCACTTTAAAAGCGTGATTGTATTGAATAGTCGAATTTGATATCCAGTGTCAAATTTCGCATCTTTACTTTATGTTTTTAGTAAAAACACGCCACATATTAAGCACGATCCGTTAAAAGGTCAAATATTATCTATATAACTTCCTACTGCTATTTTATTACTGTATTTTTTTGTATCTCAACCGTTATAGTACATTTATACTATAATACGCAATGGTAAATCGCAAAGTCTGTTTGGGTTTTGATTTAATGATACGATTTATACATCTGTCAAAACACTAAAAGTTCTATCTGCAGATTGAGCTATTATATTTAATCACAAGCAATCATACAAAATGTTGACCGCGGAGTTGTCATCGAGCTTTTAACGGTAAGTATTTTAGTAAAATATTATCGTTTCTTACTTCGTTACTTCAATCGCAAAATGTCAAAATAATATGCAATATTATTTATTATTAAGGATACAGTCAAATACAATCCATTGCTTGCAACCAAGGCTGCGACTTTGAAGAAATTTTTCAATCATTTCATTTTAACTTATGTATATGTATTCCATCAGATAATCTTTGCCAGCCAAGCATGCAATGTCAACACTGTAGACTATTGTCGTTTGAATACACATCATTAAATTTATATTTTTTAAAACTCCGACTCCAACGATGTAAAAGATTGCTACAAGATTTAAATGAATCAATCATAGTTGCAAGTTGAAAATTAATAATTTCATCGAGCTGTACGAAAGGAAAATGTATTTTAACTATTTTTGGTTGTAGTTTGATGTGATATTAGAACGATATATTGTAGGCTAACTGCAAGAAGTCACTAATTGAGAATTTGTTCTACACAGAGTTACACTAACAAATGTACTTATTTATTCATTTCGTATAAATTAGACAAGTCAGTTAGTGTCTTAACATCAATCTTTACAGTCCAAATAAATACCTTTAAAAATATTATTTTGTATTTTATTTACATACAAGAATAAAAAAACATCATTATTAAGCATATGTCATTCTTGCAAAATACATTTTAATTGTCTCTTGAATCTACAGTGAAACACTGTGAAACCAAATTCTTAATTGACATACATTATTAGCATTTTTAATTTTATCATATAAACTATTTTTTTTTATTGTTATTGCTTCTTTAAATAGAAATTTTATTTTTTTGACCGTCCATCACTCCGTATTTTTTGTTTAACATACATGTTAAAATATCACTTCGCAAAAAGCTATCAACATGTCAAAAGTTATGCAAGTATTCTGAGCATTAGTCATGTGGTATGAGGAATACGCAGAACGTCACTACACGGCTAGGACAATTGGCATTGTAATTCAAAACAAACTAACAAGACTTTTTAATAAACTAATTACTTTCAAAGCATTTGTGGTCATGTATCTCGAAGGGACGATGAAACCAGAAAACGCTCATGATGAAAATTCGTTTTATTCAGAAAATATGAGAAACTGTTTATTGTGGTGGTAAAAGCAAAATTAAAACAAGATTTTCATTTACTGCATTTGCGAATGAGAATATTTTAAGGGTTTTTATTATACGTTATAACGACGAAAAAATAATTAAAATTAAATACGATTTGTTTTGATAGCATTCATCTTTCACCTATTGCAAGTTATTGTACAGGCCACTCGACCCAATTTAGGCGGAAGCAATAAAAACAGATCTTCCTACGATTCAATTAATTGCCCCCTATCGGATCCTATCAGATACACTTTGGCTAATATATTTGGCAAATTCATCTCCCCTACAATAGAGCGAATGTTATTTTTTTGTTTGGTGCTATCATTAGACCATTTCGATAGATACTTACAAAATTGTAAGCACGATTCTTTGATTGTGAATAAAATTTATAAAGGATAGGACTTCTTGCGATTTTATTATGAACTCAAATTCGCTTATTTTTTACATACAAAAGATAAGACATGTTTTTTTTCAAGCAAAATGGGTCCTGATTTTTTTTTATAAGATTTGAAAGATACATGTGCTGCAATTCACTTTTTCAATCCTCTTCAGTCACCCATAGTTGAACAATCCACCGCAGACTTTATACTTTATTAAATGAAATTTTATATTATTAACTCATCTGTAAAATGCATCCGTGCACTTGACGCCTGAAGATGCCGAAAGGCGAAACCCGGGTCGTTAGTGACAAAATCTGTGTGAATGTACATAATTTGAACGGTTCAAATGTAAAATGCAAATAAAATAATAAACATTACATTCCGAATACTTGCCAGAAACCATTTACAATAATCGTAGAAAAACATAATTGAAGCAATAACATTTTTAATTATTTATTATCCATATTTTGCAGTTAACCAATAAACCATACAACAAATAATAAATAATTTAACAAATTTAAATTTCTCAGAGTGATTGTTTTGATTGGAAAATAATTGATTGTGGATTAAAATGTTATTTATAGCGCTTGAAGTCATTTATAATTACTACAAAAAAACTATTTTTTTTCTGCTTACCTATCCAATCAATACCTAATAGTCTAAAACGACATTTTTTTCATATTGTGTGAATTCGAATAATATTTGTCAACTTTAAATAAAACTTGGTTTAGGGTGGTATATATGAACAAACAGTGATAGTTAGTCACATTGTTGCAAGTTAATTATGCTGTCACCTGTTAATTATGTAAAATTTTATTCTTAAAGCGCTTTCGATTTGTTTTATTGAGTTAATGGTTTCGTTATTATGTATTGAAGGAACATGTTTTTTAAAAAAACTAAGGATAGAAGTGAAAAAACCTTTTTCTATTGCTTTTAGGGTTCTGTCCGACAACAAACTAGGAGACATCCATCCAGATGTGTTTAAACCAATACCACGATTGAAAAGACTTTTACTTCACGGCTGTGGCCTTTCTGAGATCCCAAGTGGCGCCTTGAAACACCTGACAAAACTCACTTATCTGTAAGTATATTAAATACTGGAAATAAATGTTTCATTTTTTATACACTAATATTACTATCAAAATTTGTGATTGCTTTATTCATGTCAGTTAGCACGAAATCATTTAATGTTTTAAAATAACATACACACGTTAACAAATGTTTGCTTTTAATAATTGTAATTATTAATAAAAATACAATATTTCTTTGTAATATATTCCACTTTATTTAAAAGGTCAGGACAGGTTTCGCTTATCGCGCGCATTGTCAACTGATACGAAATATAATTTCACAGTGCTATTTATACAAAAATAAATTGAAATGAAAATGTGTAAACAACAATTGACATTGAAAAGAATTTACAAATTACAGTAAAAGTGATTCTATAATTATACAAAATTAAAATGTTTAACACCTCTCACATATAATTTAAAAATCAAATTTAAAATTAGTGGTGACTGATGGTAATTCATCAATCAGTCATTACTTGAACTTTATTAATCTTTGATGATTCAGTGTGAATATTCATCTCTGTTCCTTATTTTATTTACAGCAGGAAACGAATTTCTAAAAAATGAAAATGTAATTATATAAATTGTGTCTCATATAAGTTTGAAAGTAATATGTATTATGATTAGCTTTGGTTTGTAAATAGTTCTGAGAGATTGTAAATACATAATTATATTCCATCTTTATAATTAATTTACCACTAGACTTATATTTCACATTTTAAATTATAAATTTTATACATTTTAAGGCCTACTCGCGAAGAAAATAATTAAACGTGCCTTGAATGAATTATTAACAAACCTCTTCAGTTACGCAATATGATTTTTTGCCTTCAAAAAACATGTTGCTTCATCTCAGATGTAACGAGAAAATTTTAATACTTTCCTCGTACATATAGTCATGCGCAACAGAAAATTTCCAATAATACCGTAACGTACAAGGTTTCCTGTTATGGAAAATGCATTTGAATTTCCCTTAAGCCTCTTGTAAAACCTTGCATTTCCTTTCGAACTGCTGAGAAATTTCTCATAATAGAAATACGCGGTGCTCGGAAATGAGTTGAATTTTATTTTGAATACATAGTTTCTCTGTTTTCGAGTTGAAATAATTTAATAAATAATACACCAGAAAAATACACCAGTACAATTTTAATAACAAGCGTTAGAATTTGTTGTAGTTAAATAATAAAAAAAATAAAACGTTTGCTGCTTATGAGATGATCCACTTGCTATTGTTTGATTAATTACAATTTACTTTAAGCTATATTTAGGCATTTAAAAGCGTTCATTTTGTTGATAATTGTACAATTAAGCAACCCTGGTGTTTGTTATTATTAACGTTCTTATTGATTCCAAAGAATTTAATTGATTTTTTAAATATCCTAAATAATATAAATATTGAGTAAATACTTTAGAAAAAGAAACTATATCATCATATGCTTCGCAGAGAGACCTTTAGAAAACAGGATTGAATAAATTTAAAAATAAATTAAAACTTTTAAAAACAACAAACAAATTTAGACTCACTATCAGTATACAAGATTCAAAAAAATGTGAGAAACAAAATAAACGAAAATATAAAGAATCTCTGATAAACGAAGGTTGATATTTTTTATTATTAACCTTAATATTATATCATTAGATAAAACAAAAATATATCTCAAATAGGTAACATCATTTTAACTTACTAATTCTTACCTCATTGTTTAGCTGTTTTAAATATTTATTCTTCTTGTTGCATACAAAAGTAAATGTAGCATGTTTGAATCAAAGTTTATTCAAATAGTACTCATTCTCAGATTTGTTCGCAGAAGTTGTTTATCTTCAGTTTTGTCATCGCAGTTGACGTACGATTATGGCAGTGAATGATTTATATTTTAACATCCCTCATTGTGATAAACTTTATATTATTTTTCATTTTATTTTAAAGATTTCTTTGTTATACTATATTTTTTCTATTTTTTAAGATGTGTTTTTGAATACATTTATAATATGAATGACATTATTTAAAGTTTTGATTATTGGAATCGTAAACTAAGAAAAAAAATAGTTTACACAATATTAAAGAGCAAATTAGAAATTTATTCATTAAATTAAGAAACTGTAGTATAAAAATCTATATTTTAAAATAAATTGCACTTCTTATATATTTTTATTATTTTAATAAAGTAACCGATATCTTTGGCTAAATCTACGATTCGCCCTGTTAGCAAATTCTTTGCATAGGTAATATGAAACGAAGTTTATATGAAACCTAATGGTTACAGACTTGCAGTTATTCGACGTCTTTATGTCCCCGCTTGGTTTTCATAAACGTTTTCCTTTCAGCTAAAGAAAATCTTGTCGTCATATTGGGTTTTCTAATACGAAGTTATCCCACAAAGTAATCCGATTTATTGATTTAAAATTGAATTTTAAAATCAAATCAAGTAAAAGTAATAAAAATAATATGAGATTTTACTTAATTCTTAAGCTACTTTTAAATAATATCCAAGATATAAACTTAATTATATAAAGTGAAATATTTTGCTGATTAATTTATTCTGCGTTTGGTTTAAAATTATTTCAACTTAACAGTCTATAAATTAATATTTCATTGTTGTTTTAGTTCGAATTTTATTTTAAAAATATTCAAATAATATATAATGAAATTTTTTACATTAATTGCAGATTATATCGTATGATTGTCTATTTACAATCTTAAGTCAAAACCATAAAAAACCAGGGTTTGAAAAATGCAAAAATTTGATAAAATTTTATGGAATTGTTGCCATATATTATATAAATAATAACATTTTATCTTTGATTGGAAAGAAGTCCATCGAATTTTTTTGTACAGAAACAGTTACAACTTTTACTTAAATGATCTTTTTTTAATTTTAATGCTTTAAGATTGATAAAAGTGAAATATGCTGTGTCAAAAAATATTTAAAAAAAACTTAAAATATGTTTTAAGATATTGCATAATTACCTGACAGCCAAAATGGATTATTTAAAAAAAAACTATTTTCTTTGATAGTTTTTCAAAAATGAATTTTTCAATTAAGTACAGCCCGTTGCACAATTTTGTTATGCGGAAAAATATAAAGTGAATAAATCGCTACTTGAACGACATAAATAAATCTACTTTGTCAAAAGAATTTCTGTAAATTTTTCACAGAATGCAAGAACTATTATAAATGCATTTCTCTTTGTACTCAGAAAACTTCATTTCGCACATTTTTCTTTGCTCCGTTTTCATATTTCCATGATGTGATTTGTGAGTGTTTACAAGAAACTTTTTCCACCTGAAAAGCTACTTATGTTTGATATTTTAGGTATTAGACAATATTTGTTTCCAGTTTTTAATGAATATTTGTATTCATTGCGTTTTAATAAGTGAGTTCAAAAATCTAATAATATTGAAAAACTATAATATATTTCCATAATAATATTTTTTCATTTCAAATACATAATCAATAGTTTTTTTTATTGTTAATTGATATTGGCTTCTATCGGCTATTGCCTAGAGCTATTTTTAGCAATAATGTTTCCCGGTTTATATCCGGACGAGGTCAAAAAAAAAAAATTTTTTTTTTGATAAATAGAAAATTATGATAACATAATTCAGTGCCAATGCTGTAATTTTTATGTACATGTTTTGCTCGAAAATCAATACATATTTCTTAATTAATTTATTGTAGGTTACTTGAGTTTTATTTATAGGAGGTCATTAACATTTTTGTTATAGACAATTGAATTTCATTTACTCATAATTTGTACGTGTGATAATTCTGTAAATTCTTGTGAAATTACAAATCGATTACTAATTGTTTTATATGCATTGTCATAAATCATACATATTTTTCATAAGTTGAAAACGATCAAGATGAGTAATTGCTTATTATAAAGTTCACTACCTTTTTGTGGCATAAAGTATTATCACCACGCTTATAAAAACTTTTGACACTTTATGAAAAAATTATTTACTATCAAAATGAAAGTGAAACAAGCTTTAATTATTTTGAGCAAGCAATTTTAGATGAAAACAGATTTCATTTTTCGAAACATGTTAAATTATTCTCTTCCTTAACAGCGCTAAATTCAATTAAAATTTCCATAAAACTTGTACATACAAAATATTTTACTCAAACCCACCACGTAATGGAACGGGAAAAATAAAGTTACGCTTAGAATAATTAATCTATTTCATTGCTCTTTCTACTTCTCACATACTTTTTTCATAAATATACAATAAAATATATTATGCCACATATTTTTTTAATCTTTGGGTTTCAATTATCGGGTAAATTGTTAATATGTAAGACAAAGTTTTTTTCACCTTTTTTTTTAGTTCAGTTTGTCAATTAATTAAGATGAGAAGAGTAAGAGGGAGTTTCTAGAGGACACAAACACCCACGACTTAATATCAATAAATCTTTTGAACAGATACTGTTCGTACTGGGGTTTGAACCCGTGAAATTCATCACTATGTTGACCGCAACGACACGAACCAGGCAAATAATTTCCGATGGATCATAATTTGACCAGTTGATTCAATTAATGTATGCCTAATAGAGAAAATCTACATATATACAGTTGGGTTGGTTGTTTCGTATACTCATTATGTAGTCTTTTCAATTAGTAGTATAAGTGAAAAATAGTTGGTTTGTTATTTAATTTTTATACTAAAAACTTAGGAAATATTTTATGATAATACTGGCTGAGTTTTGAGAGAAATGAGATGAAATAAAATTTTGCAACAAAGGTCTTTAAACGTATCTAGTATATAGAATCTTGACTCATATTATACGTTATTCTAACGTTCAATTTCTTATGGCTATGCCACATGCAAAAATTACTAACACTCTCAGAAACAACAATAATTTTTGATTTTTTATTAAAGTGTAATCTTCGATTATAGGCGTCAATCTGATATCTTTGCTTTTAGTTGTGGTATTGGCGTATTCGAATCCCAGTATGGGAAGTTTTATTGATTATTTTTTTAATCGATGCTTTAATTGACCCTCGCTTACCCAATTCTAAAAACTATGTGATTATTTTAGACTAATTCTGACCTTGACATATGTATTCTTGTATTTTTACTGTCTTTGGAAAAGAAAAGTATAGCTACCGGATAACAAGTGGTACTCCTTGACTTATGTTGAGATAAGCTACGTTACGAGTGCATATTTAACAAATTCGGATTTTGCATGATTTAAAAAAAAACTCCTACTTCATCCAAATTAATTAAACTGGCATTTTATGTTATTCTCATTTCTACCATACTTTACCTCAAAAAATTGAGAATGTAATCAAAAATTACTTACTTATTTTTCTTTGTTTATTTTTAGTGGTTAAATCTCGTAGTATTATTCAAAAAGACAATTTAAACTATGATTTAATTCTAGATTTAAATCACTTTCCATCGGGCTTAAATATTAAAGAATACCAAAGTTTGTTTTAATTACAGTGAGAGGTGTGATATAACTGTAAGCCTCGAGTTTTGAACCCATCAACCCCTATTCATGTCCCAAGCCACTGATGGGGTCTAATGATTTGACACCTAACTGAAGTCACATTGAAAATGTCAACCCTCTCGATAAAGAAATGGGACTTCATGTAATACAGTGTAATTTTAAATTGGCATTACAGATAAAATTGTAAATATAATCCAATCGCTTTTAATATCATAACTGTCAATTATTGTCCAGTAAGAACTATGCCTCATCTGCTATATTCTTTCCTTTTTATAAAAAAATGGTTGAGATATTGAGTAATAATATTTTTTTATTATTTTAATGGTGTCCTATTGTTTCATATACCAGTCATAAGAAACTGACGCAGTTAAAAAACGTATAAAAATAATTGAATTGCTTTAATGCTAACCTACTAATGAATAAAGATATTATTTTAATTCTACGGTATAAAATACATTAATAGTTTGCAATAAAGTAAAATATTGCTATTTTTATTCTCTGCTGAATCAACCAGTTATAAATAGAATTTATTGAAAGGTTTTGTATACAGTAAATTTGTTGTATTATACGGAGAAATAAATATTATCGAAAGCACAACAAGACAAAATGGAATCAATCATTGGTTTTCCTTTTGTATGGCTTCATATTCTTTATTTTACATTTACGTCATTGATATATTCGTATTTTACAAAATTATTTGATTTTTTAGTAAATCAAAAACAGAACAAGACTGTTTTGATTACATGTGACGTAATATTCATTTTTAGGCACACCGTTTGCCAAGTATCACACAACCTGAGAAAAATGAGAAAGGGTAAGCTTGATTGATATGTTATACAATGGGACTTCACACGATAATTCTGTTTACACACACATTTACGTTTCCCAAAAAAATATGCTTTACTTTTCATATTAATATTCTCTTCAATATTTATTATTATTAGACAGTGCGGTTAAAAATCCCCTAATGCGATACAACAAAAATATACTTACAACTGCGTTGAAATCTCACAATAAACAGTAAAAAAAGATAAAACTAGTTGCACAGATCTTTGATTATTAAAACAGCAGCTGTCTAAACCTACACCGGAAAAAAATATTTGTCGAAATACAAATTGGTTATCCAGGACACACAAAATGCATAGAAAACGTCATCTAGCTGTAGATGTTTCATCACTCATTTCTACGTTTGAATGAACGTTGAAAATTGTTCAAGGCGTTACAAACTCTTCCGAATCTCGGTTTATTGTATAATCAAAACCAGAGTCAGATCGTAAGCCATTTGTATGTGCTGTTCTATCAGATTGACTCACTAATAAATTCATAATGTTTTAAGTATATTTTTTAAACCACACGGTTGTTTTAAAGTATTACTTCATGAGGTTTATTTAGTCAAACGTTTGTAAGTAATACGTTGGGACTTGCCCACAAGCATCACGTACGCGTGTGGAAAACCAAAGATCTTTCCCTTCTTTTTTTTGAACGTTCGAGTTTTTCTCGCGTTTTATGACTCGCCAGAGATTTAAATTCATAAATCTTCCGAGAGCTTTTCATTGCTTACACGATGGCGCTGTTAACTGCACTAAGCCGTTAGGGACACGTCTAAATTTATTATACTACTATAGGTATTTATTTATTACCAAATATACTATAAATTAATCTAAAGTGCTCAAAATACGAAATGAAATACCAAGTTATTGGTGAATTTATTCAATCATAAAGAAATAAAAGAAGAAATGTTTTTATCGTCACTCACATAAATATATATAATGGAAGGATTTGGCATACTTAAATAATTCACTCTTAAATTTACACGATGAGTGTTGATGTGTTTCCAGAAAAATAAATATAAAAAGCGCTTTACGAATGATACATATTTTGTTAAGCCATCAGTTTTTAATTCTCAATAATTTGAACCGCAATTCTTCACTTTTATTGTAATCACAACAATTTTTAATTAACGTGTGAGCGCTTTTTACTGCTATTTAAGTTCTAATTAAATAATTGCATCTATAGAAATCTAGTCCTGCATTATTCTATTTTTATTACAAACAAAAAACATAGTAGTAAGCACCGTTTAAATGATTATTTTCCGTGAAAATGCATTTAATCTCTAGACAAAAGTTTCATCACGATTTGGCTGCTAGAATGAAAAAGTTTCTCGGTTTTGGTCGGCGGAAACAAAAGACCTTCGAACAAAGGAAGAAAAGTTACGTTAATTTTGGCTATCTTCACAGCTAACAAACAGCTGATTGATATACCGAGCAATGCATTCTTTATTTTTTCGCTTTAGGTGTAAGTTTTTGAAAATATGTTTAAATGTAAGAATGTTTTAATTATTAGAAAGAAACGGTTTATATGTACAATGATTATAAGGTGAAAATGGTAATATCTATTCTCTCTATTTATGCCAAGCATCATTTTATGATTTGACAGGCACAGGAAATTGATGTAAAAATATGACATTGTAATTTTGGATACAACACAAACCATGAATAATTTATAAAAATGCCTAGATTTCAGCTCGTGGTAGCGAAACTATTCGAGTGTCAATTATAACAACCATCGAAATATTCAGAATAATTATTTAAATATGACGGTAAATTAACCAAAAAATCATACAGAGAAATATCGTATTGAAAATTATTGTATGTTCATATTTAATTCAAACAATCCACTTCAAAGCGATCGGTAAGCTCGATGGATGGTTTGACAAAAATACATACTCCCGACCTCTACAATAAAATTGTTTGTTTTCACCTCACACTTCACAGTATTCATTGAATGTTATGACTAATACATCAAATATACATTCAGTTTTTTTCACCATGGATGCGATTTATAGAGAATCATTATTATATAAATAAGTATAACATAAACTTTATTTGTATAAAATAATCTGATAAGCATTTTAATGTTATCAAATGGCATTCTTTTAGAATAAATATTACATTATTACGTAGATATAATTTATTCACTTTCAATATAAATATGTATCAAATTTACATTGACAACAAAGTGTTTCATTTTTTTATCACATTCCTTCCGTGTTTATTTTACGAAAAAATTACTTGACGTTACATTGACTATTTTAAGAATTTGGATGGAATTTAAATGTGACAAAAATGCAGTGAAGATTGATTGTACATAATGTTTTAAGCAAAGCATCGCTTTGTGATACAGTTAAATTAGCGAAATGCTGACACACTTTTAGTAATACGTCTAAATTGTACATAGTTTAATAAAACAATTGAAAATAAGCAGATGGTGTATTTTATTTTGAAATGATGATTTGTTAATCTCACAAAGGCAGTTTAATTTTCAAAAACATAAATTAACTCTTTTACTTCAATTAGTCAGTAGTTGAAAGTATTGTTGTGTGATTTGAGATTTTTATCGCAAGAATATTCTTACCACCTTAAAATAGTAAAAAAAAAATCTTTTTATTCTGCTATATTTATTTTAGATAAAATAATGAACATATAAATTGAAAATAAAAAACAGAATTATTTATACAAAATATCTATAAATTATTTTACATAAATAGCTCATTAAAAAATATGTTTTGACTAGATGTTATGCTACCAATAAGCAAAACAGATCTTGATCTTAATAAATAATATGAAATTTGTAAAAAAAGTGTTTTTTTAATATAATAACTTTTTAACAGTTATTGACATAGAACAACTTAAAAGAAATCTAATAGACGGTTCAACTTTTTAATTCATTGTTGATTTTACTTCCAATCTTTGTTTATTTTACTCTTCTACTTAATAATATTTCTATAATATATTTCAACAAAAGAAGCATGTCATATACGATTACTTAACTGCCTTCGTCCTGAAAGAATTAAAGTCACTGCGGTAATGCATTTTTTTAAATGTCTTGCGTCTTGATTCGCCTGAAAGTTTCACACTTAAACGTATTTTTGTTTCTTTATAAAACACTGTATACCATGACACTAAAACTACACATGTTTATCCTTACCCACAGACAATTGGTGAATAATCAAATACGAAGAGTTGATCCAAATAGTTTATCAAATTTGGGACAACTAAGACGACTACGACTCGACGAAAATCATCTGACTGACATACCCACACACGCATTCATGAAACTCCCAAACCTTGAAGTTTTGTAAGTAAGAAAGAAATCGTAGCTAACGTGATTAGATTGGCAGTAAACTGGTAATGAAAGTAATCTTGAGAGAACAAAATACCTTTATAACCAGTCATTATCTATAAACAGACTCTTTGATGAGATACGTTAGAAAGTGTCTTTGATTTTAATCTGCAGTATAGATTTCGGCTGAATACAAATGGATTTTTCTCAATATAACTTAAATTTCAGCTTGCATGGAAATGTGTGGCTTCAAAAAAATATATTACGGGTGTATAAAATATACATTTTTTAAACGAGCTTTACTTGTAAAAAATATCATACTTAACATGTTCGACTTCCGCTAACATATTTCGTATTTCTTACACTAACATTTTATTTTTTGTTTTACATATGTGGCACTATTTACTAATTTACAGACATGTGGTTTAAGAAATATTTTATTTCTGTACGCATTGAATTCAATATTTGTTGTAATTAACGTTTCCAAAATGCAAAAATGAATGTTCATTTTACGGCATATTATTTTTAAAACGTTTAAACATTGTTTGAAGTTAAGATTTTATTTAACCTAATTCATTCACATCCAGATTTTTATTGTAGACCAACTTTTTTTTTGGTAATCGTTTTTGTCTTTTATTTCTAAACAAATACTAATTTTTATTAAGAATTGATATTTTTTATAAAAAATATTTAATAAGAGTTCAAAAATTTATATTTTACTATATTTCTTTGTCGGATGATATTCAAATAAGAAATTTAATTTGCTATAAAATAATGAAACCGGGTCCGTTCCAAGTTCTTTGATATTCATCATCGCACTATATGTCAAAATGCGTAAGAATAACTAATTCCAATAATAATGAAGTTTGATATCTGTTTTGGCAACCTTCCACTGCCATGATACGCCATTATTATATACTCAACAAGAATGTAATATTGTTACTACGTTTCTTAAAATGAAACGCCTTTTGAATTCGGTAACTTTCATTTTTAGCCCTTTGGTTAGTGGGACTATTTAGTATAGAGATTGATGTTTAAAAATATGTCTGTAGAAAAAATGTTAAATAGCTAGACTGTTCTGTTTTTATCATATAAGTTTCTCTAGAAATTAATCTTTGTAAAGTTTGGATCTTTGTGAAGTTGGCAAATTGTCTTAATCGTTTGACATTAACCGAATCGATTGCTCGTTTTTGTCGCTTGATGGAGAGTTTTTTGGGTGTGCTAAAATGTGTTTCACTGTGCTTTCTGACACCGGAAATAAGTTATTCGTAAAGCTTTTAGCTCAAACAGCTTTTTGTAAAATATTTTAAGCTGCTATGAGTGTTTGTTGTATGTTTTTTTTTTATTTTATATATATTTTTTAACCAAAACAACGATGAAGTTGTGCTGGTACCGTATTAGTGTCATATTATATATTCTACGACCGCAATTTTATAAATTCAATATTTTTTATAACGTGATAAATTTTAATATATTAAATGTTATTAAATAAAACAAAATATTTTAATAAGAATTGTTTATGTGGTGGTTTAATTTGTAAACTAATTCTAGAAGTATCTTGAGTAGATTGTATTATTATTAATGTAGTTAACGAGTAGTTAAATTTTATTATTTGGAGAGGTTATTGATTTAATTATTATTAAATTTAAAAAAGATTACTTTAAATATCTCTTACTAAAATGCTCAAATTTATTTTAGAAAACGATGATTCGGTCTAAATTTTCTCGCACTTCAGTAAAAAAATAATTAATTACTTTTTGTTTCACAATGAACTACATTTTCAGAATGTAAAATTCTCATTTATCACAGAAGTCAAATAAACAAAGTAGAAAAACTAATATATTGCAAGAAATTGGGTTTTTTTATTTGAGTTCTAAAAACGTATATCTTCCAATAATGTTATTTGAGCTGACGATTTTGTGATGAAAATTAGTCGGAAACAGTTTATTTTATATGTAATGTTATATATCATTATCACTGATACGATTTAGTTAAACTAACCATTGTTACTATTATTTTTGAATTAAATACAATTTCAGTAAAACAAAAATACACTTCTGTTCCCTGTGATAAGTTTCGTATCAAGCCCTTTCGAGTGAGAATTTATTAAATGTAGAATCAAAATACATTCCGCTCATGCTACCCAATAAATTTTTGCGTGTTTTAATTTATCACGTTTTCGTTTCCTCTGTTTTATCTATGAATAAAATTGTTTATTCACGGCTTAGCAGAGCGAAACAGGTCAGGCGAGAGTATTTGGGTCACTTTATTTAAAAGGGTCGTGAGTGTGGTAAATCCCATAAGGGATATTGTAATGAATGCGACCAATCAAAGAGCTTAATGACGCACAGTCGTACACAATTTAAATTACGTAAATGTAGATAATTAAGGTGGTATCACACGATCAACTCAGTTTCTGTTCAGTTTTCAAATTGAATATACTATTATTTTTTTTTAGATAAAGCAACTGTTCATACATACAATTTTTGTTATCTGAAATCATATTAATAAATTTAAAAACGAATAGCTAATTTTTCAATGCTAAAGATAATTTTTTTAGCCACATTAAATAATTAGGAATTTATGTCAAAGCTTACGATAGCTGGAAACAAGATTCGATAAGTAATCTTTCCAGTATTCGTGAACTTATCAATTATAATAACTTTGTTTAAAAAAAATAGTCATTCGATGACAAAATCAAAAACAAATTCTTTAAAGACTTATCCTTGATCTTAAATGTTAAATTAAAACATTCAACATTTGGAATTAGATTGATTGAAATGGCATTTACTTTTACCTTATTAAACTCCATTTTAATAAGGTAAAAGTATCAAACTATTTATTTCTATTTTTAATATAGTGATTTTATAGCTATTTCGGCGTGCATCATCGTCAGAACTATGTTTATACCTGCAATTACTCATCTATATATACTAGATAGTTCTGATGATGGCGCACGCCAAAATAGCTATAACCTCATTATATACAAAAAAAATAGAAATAAATACTTTGATATTTTTACCTTATTTATATTTAAAATTAGTTTTTAACCTAAAACGAAAATTTGATACAGAGGTTGACTTTGTATTGGTAATCTATATAGAAATACTTTTTTATAGAAAAATAGACTGGTCAGAATTTACAAAGTATAAAATTAAAATTACTTTAATTTCCAAGATTGTTACATTCTCAACTTAATATTTTTTGCTGTGTAGTTAACAAAACTGTTTTTAAAACAAAATATAACAAAAAATTACAGAAAAAGACCATATTGATCGATATAAAAGCACATATATTTTTATTTATTTATCTCATAGGACGAAAAAAATATTTTCCCCAAATTTAATTAATTATATTTAAATGTTAATTTATTTTAAAGTAAAACATATTACGTTTTTAACTTCAGTGTACAGTTAGAGTTTTGTATTGTTAACTGCACAAAACCAATATTTGCGGTTTTTCAAATAAAGGAATAAGGACGAAATAAAGGAGAAG
This sequence comes from Himalopsyche anomala, assembly GCA_031772345.1. Lineage (NCBI taxonomy): Eukaryota > Metazoa > Arthropoda > Insecta > Trichoptera > Rhyacophilidae > Himalopsyche > Himalopsyche anomala. Next base: position 24,647,033 of record CM062829.1, read on the forward strand.
CAATTAAAAATGTATGACTCAAATAAAAGTGGATTGTTTTTTCTTCACATTATCGGCATATATTAAACAAAAAACAAAGCTCAACACCACATGAAACTTCTTGACACTGACATGGGGTTAAAAGGAGAGTGGGTTGTTTTCAACTAACCGTTTTGATGGGGTTAATTATTCCACATTGGAAAATGTGTTTTATCTCGTAATCGAAATTATTTACGAATTAAAATGCACATATATATTTGAGACAAGGTTTTATAATGATTTTATAAAATTTGTGACACTAAATCGAAACATATCTAACATTAAATTTTGATTCAATAAGTTTCATAAGTATAATATTGTCACTATATTTATCTTTAAAAAGAAATCAAGAGTTTTGTTTTGTTTTTAAAAATATAAATTTATACTAAACAAAATGAAAAGAAATATTTGAATACATGGTTTCCCATCCTCAAGACCTGGAATTCATTTTTGGTATTCTCGTGGTGAAAGATGGAAGTGACATTGTTTTGTTTTGACCTCATGTAAATTTCATATGTCGTTTGACTGGCACGTAACCACGGGGCTGTAACTGTCATATTAAAACACAAACAACAATAAAAAATGTGTTGCTTAGCTATTTTAAACTGTTTTCATATAATATTTAAAACAACTTGAAATATGCATTTAAAAAATAAAGTTTATTTTATATACAATGCTGTTATCTTCACATGAAAACAGCTGTGAATTTTTTATATCAATTTTAAAATATAGTATAAACTTTCAATATTCACTTTTATTTCGTTGAAAGAAAATATTATTACAATAATATAATAAAATTTATCACGAAGGTGACCCCAAAATACCAATTTTATCTGCTCTGATGAATATTTGAAATATTTGAGGTATTGAACTGATGTAAATGCACTCAAGAAGTAAATTTTTAGAAAATATATAAGTACAATATTATACACTGTGTAATCAAATCAAAAGATAAAAACAGTATTTTAAAAATATTACTGACCAAGAATATTACGTTGCTTCTTTGTAAACCAAAATGAATAACATTCTACAATTCTTAAAATTACACGTATTATTGAGTTAGTCAACTGTGAGGCAAGTTTTTATTTCATGTGTATGTCTATTAATTATATTTTTATTTCATTACAGAAATATTGCCTACAACCAATTGACTGACATTCCAGTGGGTGCATTTTCTTCCATGCAACACCTTGTGATATTGTAAGTATATATTTACTAGGTTTATAAATCGTTTCTGTGTCAAGAAATTAAATATTAAATTAACCCCGAACGTTCTTTGCTGATATAAAAAATAAAACACAAGTTAAAAAATAACAAATTAGCTTTCTGCAGTATTTCACTTTGGAGGGAAATTTATTTTCTTCGAAAAACACATAAATATATCATTCTTAAGAATACTGCCTTAGGCTAGCTTGTCGTAGCAAAGAACTTCGTAAATTAAATTAAGTTTAAATGGTTCTGTGAGATATTAAATTTATAGTTTTAGCGCAATGCAATTTATATTTAATTAAAAGACTATTTGTTTTATTACTTAGTAATGGAATTATATTCAAAATCGTTTTAGATTGAGTTTAGTAATAAAGTATTGTTAATTCTTAGTGAAAAAAAATGATTAACGATACTGAAACTATGCATGGTAAATATTTTGCACTTCATTTATTTTATATAAATATTAAAACTAATGAGAAAACTACATTCAACAAAACATATAATATGACAGCTAGAAGAAAATACGATTATACAGAATACTAAGACCCTTGCAAAGTCTTGACAAATTTGAATTATTACCACAAATAAATGGAAATTCAAATGAAATAGTGCTATCCAAAACATTGATAACAATAACATATAAGTTATTAGGCTGTAATGGATAAGCAAAGTAGACACTGTGATCAAATCAATACTGTTTCTTTTGCGATCTTGGAATTTGTAAAGTTTCCCTAAGGACTACTTAGAAATATAGGATTTATGACGATGAAATATATTTTTTCTTCTTAACATATCGACTTTGGAAAGGAAAAAGAACGTAACCCACACATATCAAACTTTACAGGAGGCGCAAAAACGTGTTTTGATAATTTTGGGCCACATAAAAATGATGAATTATAAACAACCTTGAAGTGAACGGAGACTTCTAAAATAGTGTTTAATTGACATAATCTAATTTAAATTAATGACATTGTCTTAAAAACATTTATTTCAGTCTTTTTTCTTGGTTTTAATTTTTTACAAGGTCATCTTTTTCAAACTTAAAAGCTAAATTTTTATTCTAATTCGGCATTTGTAGCTTGCATCTTTTTGATAGAACGTGTATCAAGTTTGATACGTTGTTATTATCGAAAAAAAGCTGTTTTGAAAAAAATGTGTGTTACGTCTTTTTTCTTTTCCACAGTCGATATGATAGAATAATGTTAGGATAAGGTGTGAAAGGATGAACTGCATAGATAAATTATTTTCCGTAAACTACTTTACTTCATGTGTTTGAGAGGTTATATGGTAAAAGTATCTTTAAAGATGTTCACTATTAAAGTCTTGGTGGAAAGGCTTTCTAATATATAAAACACTTTTTATACTTATGTTAGATTATTTATCATAAAGAAACATTGGTTTCGCTTATCTGAAAGTTTATCAACTGATCAGTTGATAATACTTGCGATGAGCCAAACTGATAATTAAAAGAAAAGGTGTTTTTTTTAAATGGTATAAATAATTATCAATATCACTTAACGACTCATTTTTGATTAAATATGTATGTATTTTTTCAGTTTCAATATTCAATTGTTTCTACAAATATTATTGTTTTTTTTTAATATTGAAGGAGTAAATCAAATAGTATTAAATGTGTTTATGTTTCGAAAGACGAAGTGATCTTTCGGGTTTGTTAGTAGTTGCTGAAAAGCAATTTGTACATTACATTTATTTCAATTTTGTTACGATCCACAAAAAGCGATTTTTCGTATAACAAAAAGGCTCAAGAATCCTCTATTTTTATGGCTTACATTGCCCAACAAAATGATAGCATTATTATTACTTATGTTCAAGGTACTCACTAAAATAAGTGGAGACTTGGTCTTAAAATGATATCTCATATAAAATAAAATTTCATTATTAAGACTAATATATAAAGTAAATTATTTTTAATGAAAAAAAAATCGGCAGAGTTTATCATTTATAAGACAAATTTCAACTTGGGATAAATAAAGCTCTCAATGATTTTAAGCCACTCACCATATTATGATCATAACATGTCAGCTTTCGTTTGTGACTATTTTTTTCCCGAAACGGTAGAATATTTAAAATTAGTAATTGGCAAAGCAAATTAACGCGAGTTCTTAAAAAAATGTTTGCTTAGGCCGTTCATAAAGCGGACACATGTTAAAATATGCATAATTAAACAAAATAACTGCAGCACCGTTGGAAATTTACACTAGCATATTTCATCGGGGCAGTACTACTGCGAAATTTATACGGTTAGGTAGTGGAGCGTTATTGTGTACGTAATTATAAAAAGGTACCGTAAAATATCAAAATTTCTTAGTGTGGCATCAATGGTGGCGTATATCAATGAACAGTAAACGTGTTAATAGCGCATATAAAAATGTAGAAGATTTTTTTAGAACAGAATTTCAACAACCAATCGAGTTAAAATAATTTTACAGTAAGATTATTTTTTTTAAGTAGATCTTAGTTTTTTTTGCTGTTACATTTTATTTGAAAACAAATGATATTTTTTTGTTTCAATAATGACGTCATGATTTTTTATGCTAATTGACAATATTTTCGCCTTATAATTTTAGCTTGGAAAGATGAATTGGTAATTGATCTTTTCATGAGTTATAACAAATAAAGTTACATAAAAAACAATAGTTTAACTCAATTACGTATTTACTTTACAAAGTACTCTATTCGGAAAACAAAATTAATGGCAGCGATTCTTTGTTATTGACTCAACATCGACTCAGATTGCTTACCATGGAAGCTGTCAAAATCGATGACTATATTTACAATAGCCAGATAAATTGGGGCAAGATTGAGTCTCTTTCGGAACGTGACACGCGATATTCTGAGGCGATATCAGATTACACATTGCGATCTAATTTGGGGAAACAAAAACCTTCATAATAAGAAAACCGCTCGATTTCCAAAAAAATTGAAATAATAATTATGAGGGATAAAGACAAAAAAAATCGTCAGTAATAATAATTGTACCCATACGATCTAACTTTCAATAAATATTGAAAGTAACAACTATTAGCACTGACTCTGTCATAGTTCTTTGAACAATTGGGTTTTTTTGATCAGGTTATGAGTATTTTCAGCTTATACGAGTGTTAATAAAAAATAATATTTTCTCATAAATTGTTGAAAGTAATTGATAAGCTATTTAAAAAACTTTAAAGGAAGAAATATAGATATCACACAATAAGAAAAACATGTAGATACATTTGACATAAAATAAATAAGTTAAAACACTTAAATTTGATTTAAAATAAAAACAAATATTCAAATATAAATGGATTAGCAACTGATACTTACTGTTTGTGATATTTTAAATTATTTTAAAAATATTTTTGGCATTACAGCTAACTCCAATGCGCCAAATATTTTAAAGTTGAAAAATCATACCAGATAAACTTGATGGGAATATTTGTTTTGTTAGTTACTCGAGATCTAGTCGAGGAGAATAATTGACATCACAAACACACTAAAAACAAAATAAATACGACATTGATCTTACCGGGAATCGATTCTAGACCCACCTGATCGGTAGAGCAAGCCATAACCGAATAGACTTGCGGGCAACAATTTTATAATAAATCTTATTATTTCTTTGAAATAAAAAAAAATACGTTATATTACAGTAATTTTTTTAAACCCATTCATTGATCTGCTGGTAACAGAGCAGTAAACCTTCACCGAGCGATCAAATTTCCGGGTTGAATTATTGACTAGGTCAAACACAATATGTTGCTTTATTCAATTATTGATTTGAAATTTACCGTATTGGTATTGGCGATATCTTTCCTTCATACGTTTATTTTGATGAAATCATCCGAGTTTATTCCACGTAATTTTAGTTACAAAATTATCCGGCAGATTGTTATGTTCTTTATTGTTGAAGATTATATTTATTTTCGTCAAATTGCAACTGGAATACATAATATACAAAAAGAACAACAGACGTCTTATTGATTATGTATTCTTCGTAGAGTATTATTAGCAAAACAAAATAAATTATTTTAAAATCTACCTTAAGATATCATATTACGTAAATATGTTCGAAGTATAAACAAGCGAGACCTTTCTTATATATATTGAATATAATATTATATATTCCTACTCAAAAATAAGCAAATAAATCAGAGTTCAAACAATGTACTGAGTTGCCGTGATAGTGCAAAATATATTAACTAATGAAGGAATAACTGTATGCTAAGATTTTTCCTATGGAGTCCTATGGCGCAGCGGTCAGCGTTGTTGACTTCCATGTCGGATCTCGCGAGTTCGGATCCTAGTACAAACGTCATTTTTTTTATCGATTTCTGTTCGAAAGCACTGGTGTTTGTGATGTCTAAAAATTTCTTACCACTCTTCCGGGTAGCCGGTAAATTGCTCGAATGGAAATTGCTCGAATTACAAATTATTCGAATTGCTTGGTTATTTAAAAGATTTTTCACGACTTTTTCTACGAATTTCATTTTTATCTTGTGCGACACTTGTTTAGAGAGTGAAATATAAAAATAATTTTCGTAAGTATTTATTTTAACCGTGTTCGCTCCAAATGCGGAACATATAATCTTTTAATGGAGTTTATCTCAACAGAAGTGTTTCTACGAGAACTGCTTATTAATTAGTTACTCAAACTGTTTATATATATTTCCAAAACACATAGAAGACTAGGGCTAAGACAGAACAAACGGACAGAACAAACGGAAACAAATTGATTATCTTGTTATTCGAGCAATTTCCATTCGAGCAATTTACCGGGAACCACTCTTCCGATCCTTTAATAACTGGGTGTAGTGAGAGCGATTAGTTAACCACTAATCCTGTCCTCACCTTATCTTTCTACTCCTACTACTCTCTTTGAAAAGAGAGAGGTTGAGCGACTGAGTAACAATCAGTTTTCGTAGAAACACTTCTGTTGAGATACCTTCATTAGGATGCCGTATTCTCCACAGTGAGAGCAGACATGGACAAAAAAAGACAAAAAAATAGCTTTCCCAGACAGCTAATAAGCACAATAATATGGTATTGCAAAAGTCTGAAGGTAAAAAAGGCCTGGAAAATGACAAGTCATAATTTCTATATGCTTAATCGCAAGATAAGAAGCGCATTAAAAAGTCTGAAGAATAATATCAGTAAATTATTGCTAAGAGACATAAAAACTATAGGAAATCCGCTTGCACAATAATTAAACTATCTAAAATCTTTCAAAACAATTAAAATACAGAACAGTTATATAATGTTAGACCATATTTTTTAATTCGTAAATAAATTCGTGTGTTTATCGATCGCTTAGCAACTATGCTGTTTTATTCATTACAACCAATCATAATTATTTAATGACTGTCCTTAAATGTGGCGGTCGATTTATATTAGAGTAACCTCTATGTATGTTAATATTGACTATATTGATAGATTTCAAAAATGCATGCATAAATAGCCCAAAAAATATATAAAAAATATGATATTGTATTAAGAAAATATTTTAATAATTTTGTTTTTTACAGATTACTGAAGAGAAACCAAATTTCAACAATAGATGAGAGGGCTTTTTTCAACATGACTTCATTGAAAATACTGTAAGTATTATAAATACAAACTTCAATTCATATAATTAACAAATCAAAAAAAGTACAGCTGCAAAGTGATAATTAAAACATTAATTAGATGACCAAATTTATATAAATATACCTATTGAATTGATAAAATGCTGCGTGGTCAAGTGTTCAATGTCGTTAGTTTCGGTAACGAAGGTCATGTGATCGAATTCTAGTACGGACAGTATCTATGAATTGATTTATGAATTTCTGTTCAAATGCATGGATGTGTATGATGTCTTGAATTCCCTTCTACCCATTCTATCCTAAAAATGAGCGTATCAAAGGCGATATTTTCTTTAACAAAAGAAAACTTGAGCAGCTCAGTAACAAGCGGTTCTCGTAGAAACACTTATTTAGAAATAAACTGCAGTAGGAGTTTATATACTTCACATTAGGAGCGCATATGGTTAAGGAAAAGACAATCGTCACCGTCACAAATTAACGATATAATTTTCATGAACTTAAAGTGTGACTAACACTTTAATTGTTTGCAACATTAACAATTATTCTTAACTTAAATCACTATTTCCAGCCAATAAAAAAAATATTTATTTCCAAGACAAACCGCTACGCCAAATGTCTCCATAAAAAGCCTATCAGATTGATGGGGAACACGATCGCGTAGCGGTGTTTCGATTCCACAAGCCTGTTTGAAGATTTCATTGGAACTTTTTTCCTGTCAGACAACCTGTGAAAGCTGTACCCCTTAACACTTTCGATGCCATGGAATAATTTAAATATATTCTCAGTTTTAACTTAACATAAAAAACGGATTTTCTCTCTTATATCTAATTATGGATTTAATAAATAATATCACAGCCCTTTTCAACACTTGAATGGATCAAGCAGTTTCATTATAATTTTGGTGTTTTATTTTTTTATATTTAAAAATAAGCTTAAATTTAAAGATGATTGATTAGTAGCAAAGTAAATTAACAGTTTTGTTGAGTCAAACAATTGGTTGCTTTTAATTAATTTTGTATGTAGTCTGTTAACTGATACTCCTTATTATGTGTTGTTTAAAATTTTTAATTGGTTTTTGTTGAGTTCACGGTGTTTGGTTTAATTCCAGAGTTTTTTTGTTCGTTGTTTTCTAATGTTTTTTTCTGGTCTTACAATAATGCTTTTAAATCTAAACAATCACATTTAATTACAGATAGTTTTAAAAGTTTTAAGAAGGAAAATTGAAGCGTTGAGCTTCAAAGTACGACTCTCTAAAACTATAATATTTTCAGTGGCCGTAATGTATTATTGTGTGATTTTCAATATTTGCGAAACATATCTAAATCCGTATCAATTGTCCGTCAACGCTTATGTTTTTCGAATTCACAAGAAGGTTTTGCCAGTTTTGGCTACTTAAACTTTAACTTTTACGTATAGGATAAAAATAGTCGTCAATGTATGTTAATCTCAACTTCAAAATGTTTAGAAAGTTTGACAAATAAGTGCTTTAATTCAACGTTTTATCTTTTGCAAACTATCTTCTGATATAATTTAAGATATCGACAGAAAGTGCTTGGTGGAATTTCAATATTAAATTTGAATCGTTCAAATTATATACATTTAGACAAGCTTTGTCGCTAACGACCCGGGTTTCGTCTTTCAGCATTTTCAGGCGAAACCAGGGTAGTTAGTGACAATACTTGTATGAATGTAAATAATTTAAACGATTCAAACTTATCTTCTAATGAATAAAAAAGATATTTAGTTTTTATTTTAATGTGCTACTACAATATATTAAGCTATTCATTTAAAGAAAACAACATAATATGAGTATGATATGTCTTTACTCACATTCAACATAATCAAATAACTGTATTTTATTGGAGAAAGAGGTTATATTAAATTTGTTCGCTGTAAATTTTGCTCCGCGCCTCCAACAAAGTGTCAAATAACATTAGCTGTGCCATTCTATACCGCTTCGCCACTTTGTATTGTCTGTAATAATTTCGTGAAGATCATAAATACCGTTAAACTCTGAACGAAGATGGGTTTGGTGATATCAATAATTATTATGGTGTGTACAATTGTATTGAGAAGTAATCAAAAGTCTTAATTTTGTTTGCGTATTAGATATTGAGCAATATAATACCCCTTATATTAATATGATTAAAAATATGCGTTAACCGTATAATTCTATATTTTTTAATTTATTGAGCATCAGATTTATAAGATGATAGAAAAACATTTACTTCAGATACATTTGAAAATATATGTTTTGTTGGGATACAATTTATAACTAAAAGCTTATTTCATCACACATAATCACAAAATTCAAACTAATTTGCTTGGAAGATTACTAAATTAATCCATATTTTTTGTCGTTCCGGAAAATACATAAAGTCAATTTATTACATTTAATACAGATCAGAAAATGTATTGTGTATCTCTTATATGTCCGGACAAATAGCTAAGTTAATGTAAGCTTAAACATATTCTGATTTAAGCGTGACCCGAAATAGCTTTAAATTATACAATAAAAAATGATATTTGTAGAATAATATCAAAGTATTTTAGTTTTCCAAATATTATTTTAAATATGGTTGATAGTTATTTCGGTTAACGGTTTCATCAAATCTATGTTTAAACTTTAAAAATAATTTCAACAGTAGCCATATTGGTTACTTTCAATTCATTGATTGAATTAATTTAACTTTGTAGAAATCCATTATACTTATATAAAATATTCGCTCACCTCATTACAATGGAGTAATACTAATTAAATGTCAATGTAATCAATAATATTTGTAGATATAAATTACTTTGAATTTTTTAAGCTTAGCTCAATTGACATTCAAAAATATAAAACATGAAATGAAAAGTAATTTAATGATAGAATTCTTTTTTTTGAATCCAACTATCGATAAAAGTGTCCTTGAAAATGCGACATTATACAATATAACGACATCGTCCTCAGGGGGTTTCCTATCTTTCCCGCATACTTTCACTAATCCGCTTAAAAGTTTACGGCATACATCAGCCGAATCAAAACGAATTTTAAAAAAATTGAGAGAGGGAAAGAGTACACTCTCCAAATGTTTTTCCCGCGCGTCGAAACTTTCAACTTTCATTGAAGCGTATACATTATTCAAATTTTCTTTTCAGAGCCCAATTTGCATGCCGCTTGCTGGATTCACGTGGCCTTTATTCTGGCATTAGTGTGAAACGATTCTTGTTTTTTTTCATCTTGATTTTTTTCAGTCAGACAACTATACTATTCTACCATTTAGTTGATAAAGTAATGTTTATTTTTGACCTTGTAACTGAAGTTCATGACTGACGTTAATACTCTTCTGGCACTCTCTCATCGTCATCTGATTATGTTTGTTCTACAGCAAATAATGCATAATGTATCAATCATAGCAATTAAAGACCTCTACCAAAAAAATGGATATGCAATCAAAATCAATGTTGACATGGTATACTAAAACCGTATAGCATTTCGTACAAGAATCAATTTAAGAGCTTATATTGTATTTTTTTAGAATAAAAGTAAACGTATTGATGCCAAATATCTTTCAGTATTCTATAAACATTAAATAATCAAATATTCTTTTTCTCTTCCAACGTATTTTAAAAAAAGTGTGCAGTAAAGTGCAGTAACAAAAGGTGGCTAACTTTCTGTAACAATACTTTTATTTACAAGTCAATATCATTTTGTGAACACATGTGCATAACTCCTAATTAATAAACTTAAATTAATGTCTCAGCATTTTATCTAAAAGAAACTTGACAGAAACGGTGTATATAAAATTTCCCGTGGCCCGTGCATTTTATATACATATTACATACAGGTAAAAGATTATCAATTTGAGATAAAGAAACATATAAGATCATTTAATAATAAAAAGACAGACTCAAAATTTACAAACTATCTCACAAAAGAATCACATAGCATACATTTTAATACAGGTAAAGCTAAATGCTCTAGAACAACTAGAAAACCCTTACAAGACGCAAATTAAACTAATTATAAATAATCACCTAAATTAAAAATAATTTTATTCGAGTAATTCTGTATCTGCTATTTTACTAAGAAACACTAAAGTAATAAGTATACTACTATATTTTCAATTTAAATAAGAATGTTAAGAGTGGATGACAGAATAAATTGTGTGTCCATTTTTAGAAAATATTAAAGGTTAATTTAAAAATAGTTCTGATAAGGTCATACCTTGTAATAGTTATCTACCATAATTATATCGACTGTGGAAAGGAAAAAGGACGTACCTCACCAGTGGCGACCAGTCAATGTGGCATTGGATCAAAGTACCCCTTGTATATGCAATATATATTCAAACATAACATTTATACCATTCACTCATTTTAAATTCTTCATGTATTTATTGTCTATAATAAATATTTTAGAAAATTTTAGTTTATTTTATTGAATTTAAAATGAGGGAATGGTATAAATGTAATGTTACACAAGGTTGAAGTGAATGGAATTTGATAAGCTGGTTTTCATTGACTTGAATATTTAAAAAATAAAACTATTTTTAAGTATTTTTTCATGATCGCAATTTTTGCAGGTCCTTATTTTTTCAAACCTAAATGTTAAATTTAGAAACTTATTCAGCATTTACACACGGCACAACTAACATCATTTTGACAGAACGTGTATCAAGTTGAATAAATTATGATTATCGAAAGAAACTGTTTTAAAAAACTATGTGTTACGTCCTTTTTCCTTTCCACAGTTGATATAAAAAACTAAAATTGGAGTTCTACCGAGTAAATGTCAATTAAATCAATAATATTATCAATCATGCTCGTGGGAAAGCCATATCGAGGATAAGAGTCCGTATGCATTCGCCGTATAGTTTTAGTTCGTAAATTTAGAAAAAAATACAACAAACTTTTCAAGCATTTGATTTGTTGCAAATATATTTATTAAATTTATATCACTTGAAGACACATGAAAAGCGATTTGTAAACGGAAGGGAGATGTTTTCCTTCATTTCTAAAAACATCTTTGCGTCACGCATTTAAATAATGCTTTTATATTTTTATAGCTGTTAAGCAGTGTCGTAAATCAAAGAAAAAACGTAATAAGCTGTTTGAGATGAAGGCATTGACTTTTTTGTACAACTGAAATAATACCCTCTCTTCACCATTCTTCGATTTTTCAACCAAAATGCGGATGCTTATAAAAAAAAAAAAATGCAAAATACAACTAATATACTACGAGTTCACACACATAAAATATATTCCGTGTAATTTTATCGATGTATTATTTGCTAATGTTTTATACTAACAACAACACTACGTTAAGTGTAATATAATAGACATACACAGTGCTTTTTTTTGGAAAAAAAAGATGCCTGTACTCACTTCTTATCAAGCAAAAAATCTTATCCATGTCCGTTACTAATGTGGAGCATATAGATTACGATTAGAGGTGTTTTAAAAGAAGTTTTTTTTACGAGAATTGCTTATTATTTAGTTTCTCACTCTCTTTTTTCGAATATTTCAGCCAAAATTTGTAATTTTCTTTCAGAAGCATTGAAAGATATATATTTATTTGCTAATTTGTATGCAGTTCAATTTATTTTTTGTTGTTATTACTTATTCGCGAGAAGTTGATTTAAAAAATATGTTTTCAATCGTCTCTTTTAGATGAAAAAATCCAAAGTTTTCAATGCAAAATAAAAATAAAAATTTGCGAATTTGAAACATTACAAATCCCATGAGAAAGGGTGCCGGAACGCCGTCCCACCACGTTACATGGGCTAAAAAGCACTTGATATACATATATTAATAATTATTAATTTTCGCAACATTACTTGTAAAATAAATATTCACGAAAGAAATATTGATTGATCTATTATAGTTACAATACGATGGCATCAAATGGTTCTCTCGTGAATGATTGATAATAAAATAGAAGACTGTGAGATAAATTTTCTCGTAGTACATTAGCATCATTTTATGCCTCATATAAATAGGCACTTCTAACAGATTAAAATTAGAAAATCACACTTAAAGAACATTAAAATGAAAGTGGTAAACATAAAAATTTCATCCTGACGAAAACCAGAAAAACTTTTAAAATATACAAAACCAAAGTGATGTAAATGTAAAAACCCATTAAAATATTGACGGAATATTATTCTTTCCACCACATAACCCAAATAGATTATGCGTGCAAAGTGTTTCATAAATATTAATGTGCTAAAACGAACTATCTACTTTTCAATTTGCGTGGGTTCTTTAGGCCTACAATCTCGTTTTAAAAATAACATTTTTAGTTCAGAGGCGACGATAACATTTTTTAAGGAAGTGAAGTCACGAGATTTATTGGAAATAATTTATCATGACTTTTAAGCATTTGAATTGAGCATGCCATACACCCCAAGATCCTTTTTAAATGAAAAGTGAATTGGCATTATAATTTTCACGATTTGTCAAATATGAAATTTATTCGCAGATGTCAATATTTTTCTCGCTATAATGATTTGGACCATCTCATGTTCCTATATATTTTACGAATCCAACAATTATATTTTTTATATATAATAAGCCAGTTCCGTGATTCGGTTGAAGTGCTCAAGGGCTTGAATCCCAGTGCCAACAGTTTCATAAATTGATTTTTCAATCGATTTATGGATTTACATTCGAAGGCATGGATGTTTCCAATTTTTAAAACTCCATCTCACCTTTCCAATTATTAAAACATGGCGTGCCGAGAATGTTTTGTCAGCCATTAGTTTTCATCTATTTTTCTATTCTCTCATTGAAAAAAAGACTTTGAGATACTCTCCATTTGAAGTCTATATAGCTTACACTGGGAGCGGGCATTGACAAGTTATACATATTAATGTATAGTTTTACTCTAGGTTAAGTTGATTCAATATAAAATTAAACGATTTCTTTGATAATCATTGAGACAAACGTTATAAATTCTCCATTTTAAGACTCAAAATTAAACCGGTCATTTTTTCCTATTCAGATTATTATGTTGATCATTTTTGTATCAAAAAAGTTTTATAATATATTTTTTGCAATACATTACTGGATATAAAAAAAAAAGATATCGAAAATATTTGACATTGTTTTAATTTTGACTGAAGGTGTTTGGTGGAATTACAATATAAATTTGATTTAAAAAGCTGGGTTTTATTATTTTGATCGCTAAAAAATTATTACTATTTTACGAAAGTTAATTATATTTACTAATTTATAGATCTAATAAGGAATATAAACTTGTCCGTTCAAATATAAATCAGTAGGCATGGTAACGACCCTTATTAACATCTTTTATAAAACTTGTTAACGATAGTTACATGTTATTTCAAAGACCCACAGAAATTGTAATCATTTTTGTGACTATTTTACCAATCGATTTAACTTTTATAAAATCAAACCATTTGTAAAATTAATCAATATTGTCATAAAATACTTTTTAACTTAATGCTTATCAATGCTTTTCTTTTATATACACGATATTATTACCAATATGAACTATTTACCAAGTGTTAGTTTAAGTTCATCCATACACTTGAATGTCTGAAGATGCCGAAAGGTGAATCCCGGGACGTTTGTGACAAAACGTGCAGAAATGTACAAAACTTAAATGATTCAAATTTTGTATAAGACATTATTATATACAATGTAAAATAAGTCATATTATTTTTTAATCGATCTAGATAAAGTTTTTCGTGTATGTTTTTGTTTTAAAAAGAAGTTTCTAGAAATAAATTATACGTCACTTAATTTTAAAGATAGGTAGTTTAAGAAAACATTAGGTGATTAATTTAAATACAACGACACATTAGTCATTGATTCATTTATTAGATAGATTTGGTATCTCTATCTGATTGTGGCACCACTGTCAAAGTCCAATGATCTTTCAAAATAACCCTTAAATAACTGACTGTTTGACAGGAGATGACATTTGACTGTCGTCTACAACTTTGCAAGTGTCTAAAGTGAGTTAAACCAATCTTGAGTGATGGCTTTCTTTTTTGTTTGGCTTATTCAAAATACACACTGAAGACGTTTTCAGAAATAGAAAATTCGAGTGATTTTTCCGATAGCGTTTTACCGGTGATTGATCAAAGCTTTAAGTTTTCATTATAAAGCTCAAGTTATCGTAGTCATTCAGTTGCCATAGGCAATCATTTTCAATTTAAAATAAAAGTTTTTATAAAAAACAATATAAAGGATACATTTATGTTATAAAATTATTATTTGTCGGATCATATGGCGCTGCGGTCAGCGTTGTGAAATTCCGTGCCACCCCTCACGGGTTCGAGTCCCAATACAAACAGCATTTTTTCGATCTATCTCTCGATCGATATCTGTTCGAAGGCATGAGTGTTTGTGATGCCTCTCCTACCATTTTTTATCCTTCAACAACTGGGCGTAGCGAGATAGATTAGTTTAACACTAGTCCCATTCTATCCCTACTACTCTCTTTGAAAAAGAGAGGTTAAACAACTGAGTTACAATCAGCTCTCGTAGAAAAACTTCATTCTATGCTCCATATTGGAAAGGGACATGGACACAAAAAAAAATTGACTTGGTACAAAAACATACTGGCCTCTTTCAGATCACGATGTTAATGATGCTTTTTTTCAATACTGATGCACTTGTTTTGAATGATTCCCGGTAAATTGCTCGAATGCAATTGCTCGAATACAAATTGCTGGAATGCAATTGCGCGAATGGAAATTGCTCGAATAACAAGATCCTCGAAAAACCAATTGCTCGAACGTCAAATGCTCGAATTACAAATTCCTCGAAAATTTTAATTTTTCCACTTTTACAAATCACACATAATATATTTTCTTTAAGAATATTATTAACTTATTGACGCAGCTATAAATTTAAAAATAATGATAACCGCCATATTGAATATTTACTCGATAATTTATATTATGCCAGTTACCACCGCTATCACAAATACGTTACACCCCTTATCTATATTTCTTTTTTATTATGAGTGATTTTGGGCTCTCCTTATAAAAGTAGACAATACTGAATTTCTATATTACTGAATTAAGATCAATTTACATAGGTAGTATCTCTTAAATGTCTATCTAAAAAGTAATAATTATAGAGGCAATGATAAATAGTTCGGCTTACAAACTAAGAGTACATACTGTGTAATAAAATGCCAAGTGATCAACTACTGTATAATAAACACTAAACTGTATAAAAACCGTTTAAATAACCAAGCAATTCGAGCAATTGTATTCGAGCAATTTACCGGCTCCCGTTTTGAATAATGCAAAAATACCGATATTAAAATTTGACCAGAATCGAATTATGAATGTATAGAAACCATTGCATATTCAAATAAGATTGTTTATAATGAATTATTACACTTATGAATTAGGTATATTTTTAAAGACAAAATTGTTTATAAAATATTGGTATACCTATGATAATTTACTCACCCGGTATCGGCCTTTTTGCCCTTTATTAAATCATTTTTTGTAACACCGGTGTCGATATATTCGTCTAGTATTGGAATCTCTAGCACTTTTACTAGCTGTGACATGTTTTCCTCTTTGAGAAAAATCTTTTAAATAACTGTTTTGTTAGAATATTGATTATAGCATTAACATTGATTTTAATTGTAAGCTCATTGGAATTTTTCTATTAACTGAGCGTCGGGAGAGTTAGATACAAGCAACAAAAAAATCGATTATTTATTCTAAAATTAAAATAAATTAATTCTTGCATATCTTGATATATTATTAACTCATTTGATTAACGAATTTATATTTGAAAGGAATTTCAGTAGTAACGCATAATTTATTTACAGACAAAAATAAAAATCGATCTACATTCATTTTTTCATTATTATTCTTTCCAGAGAGTTGGATGACAATTTGCTAGGCGACATCCCGTCAGCGATCCATGGGTTACCAGCTTTGCAAGAATTGTAAGTAATATTTAAAAAATAACATTTTTGTACTTTATTTGCAATATTAACCCGTAACATGTCATCCTAAAAAATCACGTTCCCTGCCATGATGGCATCTCAGTTTCACTGTTTATTGACAGTATTTAAAATTTTAAAAATTTATATATGCTAGAATACCTAAAATGATAAATACTTATTGACAATAATAAGAGAAATATTGAATGACTCAATGGCTCAACTATTTACGATTGCATCATGGGCTTACCGACTTAATGTTATTTACAACGTTATTCTGCAGGTCCGTTTCCGGCAACCGAATTAAATACATTGGTCCAGGTGTACTGCAGAAATCTCCTGGACTCGCCATGCTGGAATTAAAGGGAAACCCTTTGGTAGGCGTTGATCCTCACGCTTTCAGTTTTTTACCAAAACTGAGAAAACTGTAAGTTTTTTTTGTATAATTATTTAGTCTATTTACTTTTTACGTTTTACGAAAAGCTCAACTTTTAAGCTTAATGTTAATACTGTGCATTCTCATGGCATACGTAAATACACACAGCAACTACAAGTTACCATCATTTTAACCCGTAACATGCCACCCTAAAAAATCACGTTCCCTGCCATGATGGCATCTCAGTTTCACTGTTTATTGACTGTATTTAAATCTATGTTAGAAGCTAAAAAATAATTTTAAAAATGTATATATGCTATAATACCTAAAATGATAAATACTTATTGACAATATTAAGAGAAATATTAAATGATTCAAAATGGCTCAACTATTTATGATTGCATCGTGGGCATGGAGGTGTTAATGAAATGTTGTATTTGCTGGTAATGGCCACGTTGTAAGAATACCGTAGCACCCTCGCAATTTAGGTGGTGGCTTGAGATACATTTTAATGCCTATTCTCTAAATAGAAAGTGTTAAGGACAAAACAAATATATTTTAAAACCCAATATTATTTTAAATTGTAGAGGTGTCACAATTTAAATATGTAAAAAGACAATTTGTTTCGGCAAAGTTTTTTAATTATGAAATAAATATGTCGTTAAAACCTTTCCCTTAAACATTCAAAACAATGCAATTAACAATTAATAATTTGCATTAAAAATATGGTGTAACTTTTTTCCATTTATGTAGGTCGTGTGAAGAGCTATATTTTGTGTAAGAATACCAAATATAAATAATTTTAATTTTAATTTAAAATTGAACTATTTATCCATCTGCTAAATATATTGATTCTTACTTCCTAGGATACTGTCAGACGCCAGAGACCTCACCATCTTCCCCAGCTTAAATGGAACTGGAGCTTTGGAGACGTTGAGATTGGATAGAGCCGCATTAGCTGCAGTGCCAACAACTCTTTGTTGGACTTGTCCAAAATTGAAAACTCTGTGAGTATTTAATGTTTTCTGAGTGTTAAATAATGTATTATAATAATTAATACATCAACTACACAATTAAAGCGAAGTAATTTTTTCATCATAAAAATTCGCATAGTATTCGCAAAATGTAGTCTTTAAAAAATAATTTTGCCTTTATTTTAAAAATATAATAGTGGATAAGCAAACAAAAAAAGTTGCACACCCCTGCTCTATATGAAAAAATAGGCATACGAATTCATGATAAGTTTATCGACAAAAACTAGGACATACGAATTCATCATGTAGGATTTCATTAACTCTATAAACTTTCGTAAGGGAAGAAGTAAAGTCGCAAAGGGTGAGTCAGCGCACGCTCTAACTTCCTGAATTAGTTTTCCATACAAAAGTTAGTTTTTTATATTATTTTTCAAGCAATTTGCTGATATTATACTTTATTATTGTAGTATTTTAAAGTAATATTGAAAAAAGTTTAAATATGTGTACTAAAACCACCATATTAAAATTAAAAATTAATCGACTAAATATCATTTAGTTTTCGTAAAAACAAATTCTCTTGAGACCCTTCGTAAAGAGTTCATATTCTCCATATTGCACAAAGAATTAAAGTGAACTATAAATAGTAATACTATGTAATTTAGTTAGAAATGCGTGTAAGCGGATGACGCAGTTTGATTGATAGATAAAGCAATTAAAAGTGCACTCAGTGACCGGAAATGATTGAATAAAGCTCTATAACGTCATTAAGAGAATAGGCTTTGGATAGAATATCCGTTTTATCACGGAAACAAATAAAACATCTTTTCTGTAGCTAACAATAAAATAAAATACAATTAAGATCTTGAGTTTATTTATGGCAGATAAAACTTATCGTAGTTGATCATATCAAAAATTGAATTCAAATAATCAATCATATCTTTAAGGAGGTAAAAGTATTTCATTCTAAAATATGAAGTAAATGAGCTATTTTAGCTTTAAGTGATCGTCAAGAGTCAAAACCAGGGGTAGGGAAATTTTTCGTTTCTAAAGGCCACATTCATTTATCTGATTCAACATAAGGCCGCAGTAAAGTAAACTTTGACACCCCCCTTCTTTTTCCTTCGACTGTCGAACATATAATGGGTTGATAACACTCTTTTCCAAACGCTTGCATGTCATTTTTTGATCAAAGTTAATATTTTGATTAAGTCAAAAGGTCGCATCAAAGTAGCCAAAAGGCCGCAGGTTCCCCTCCACTGCTATATACAGATAAGAAAGAGTATTTAAACTCAATTTAAAGAAATCTAAAATAAAGAAAAAAACTTACTGTAGAGAGACTTGCTAAGTAGGGTATCCAATCCCGGAGCCTTTTTCCAATCCCGGGATTTCGGGATTGATAAATTTTCAATCCCGGGATCCCGGGATTGAGATAAATTTACCGAGGAATTTGAAATCTCCGATTTTGTTTTTTAGCTCACCGAGGAATTTAACATCCTCGATTTTGTATACTTTTTCCCCGAATTCTCACGAAACCTCGTTTTTTTTTTTTAGCTCACCGGGGAAATTGGAATCGACAATTTGCCAATTTCATCTCACTTTTCGAGATTTACTCAAAATTTCTCAATCCCGAAATCCCGGGATCGCGACCATGTCAATCCCGGGATTTCGGGATCAGAAAATTGAACGGGATCCCGGGATTGGATGCCCTATTGCTAAGCACAATATCTGAACTGAGCACAAATTAAATCTGATAATCACTATTGGTATGAGTATCACTACCTTCTTGGTGACTTAAGTTACCAATATTACCATGCGTGGTAAATTTGTATGAAAAAAAACTATTTCAGAAATACCGGTGTATTCATTTTCATTGCGTCTTTACAACCCGCGATGGCTTTTCAGCATCGGTTAATTAAATATTAAATTTAAGCAGTGGAGGACCAAAAAGGTATTTTACCAATATTAAATCTAATTGTAATTTTTCAAAGGTACTAAATTAATATCACGTCTTCTTAACGGTACCCCGGTAAAGGCTTTGTGTTAGTGTGTTAGTGTGCATTGAAGGAAAATAACGACCGATCACATCCGCCGTTGCAGCCAGTAACGGCAATCCCATAAAATCCCCAAGTTAACGGCTTATTCCGTTATTTCCGTTACTCGTTGATAACGGTTAATTTTCAAAAGGGAATTTGGGACACCACTTTACTACCGCTCCGTGACGCTACGTTCTTATTTTTTTTCTTAAAGTACTTTTAAATACTTCAGTGGATTGTTTTTTAATAGATCGTATTTTTGATTCTACGTATATTTGAAAAAGTTAATATTTTAGATTAAGCACTATTTTTTTACAAATGTTTATAAAACGCCTTGAAATCTTTTTTGGCTTAAGACGTTTATAAACTTATTTGTGTAAGCTAAACCTAAACAAATAGCTGTAGTTTTTAATAAATATTTTTTTATTCGTGTCCGCTCCCAATGTAGATCATATGGCCTCCTTATGGAGGTATCTCAACAGAAGTTTTTCTACGAGTTTTGTCACTCAACCTCTCTTCTTCAAAGAGTGTAGTAGGGATAGAAAGATACTAGTAAAAACACAATAATCTTTTGTACTTCATTCCACTTTATTTAATATGTCAGGACCGGTTTCGCTCATTACGAGCATCGTCAACTGATAAGAAATATAATTTAACAGTGCTATTTATACAAAAATGAACAGTTATAAACAACAATTGGCATTGAAAAGAAAATACCAATTACATTAAAAGTGATTCTAAAATAGCACAAAATTAAAATGTTTAACACATCTAACATATAATTAAAAAGTCATCTCAGATTAATAAATTTAGAATGGGAATTGAAAGTAATTACAAACATAATTAAAATTTGGGAATTCTTTGACAAAGTGATACAATCAAATAAAGTGGAATGAAGTACAAAGGATTATTGTGTTTTTATTAATATAATGCCTTTCCACCAAATATTGACAGTGAACACCCTAAAAGTGATAGAAAGATAAGACTAGAACAGGACAAGTGGTTGACTAATCGCTCTCGCTACGCCCAGTTATTAGAGGATCGAAAAAATGGGAGGGAATTTTTAGACACCACAAACATCCATGCCTTCAAACAGAAATCGATAAATCGATCGAAAAAAATGCTGTTCATACTGGGAATCCGTGAGATCCGGCACGGAAGCTCACACCACTAACTGCTGCGCCATAAGGCCCGCACATAAAAATAATTCAGTTAATAAGATGCCTCAAATATACTTTTTTAACAAGCATATTACATAAATTATATAATCTAGAAATATTATTAATTGTAGCAAGAGTTGTTGGAAGTCAATAACAACTTTCATAACAGTATATTCTTGGTAAAAGAAACGTTTCAAATAGATCTACTCATTTCTGGAATTATTATTTCCAGTTGCTAGTTTGTAAATATGTAAGTAGTGATGCCTTTCCTTCTCTTTATTTTCTAAAGGAATAATAATCAATTACTTTTTCATAGAAGGCAATAAGATTTGTCTGAAGATAATGCTTAAGAAAAGGTTTGTCACTCGTGTAACACAACAAATTTCAATTTTATGTTATAACTAGCTGATCCGGCGAACTTCGTACTGCCTCAGAATCGATAAATATGTTGTTAACTTATTGGCTGAATTAAATCCAGTTTTTTATTAAGTTAAAATGAATACTCAAATGAATTTAGTTCAATAGATGTGCAAAAATCAAAATGAAAAGTATTTTAATTACATTGAAATTAATTTGATTCGAGTGGCACAGTCGAAAGCTTTAAAGGAATGCATTGGACCAACGATTTGTTTTTGAATTGTGAACTTTAAATAATCGAAATCTTTGTTCTTTGCAATAAAGGCAGAAAAATATGAAACAAATGAATGTAGGAAACAACGCCATCTACTGGATTTACCGGAATCAGCATACAACGACATTTTCATCATTTGGAGGGGTTTCAGACAAATTGTATGAGAATATTCATTTTCTTCTCAATTTCTTCCCCGTGATTTTTTTCGATGTTTTAATGTTTATTCTGCTCTTCTGGGCGGAGACAAAGCCAACTAATCAAAGATCATAAAAATCTGCTCAGTCGTTATTGAGTTATAAGTGGTGTAAATAACCCGACTTTGTTTTATATATATAAATAGATAGATATGTAGAATATAATAAAGACTCATTATATTATATTTTTTGTTATTATTTTAATAGG
Organism: Himalopsyche anomala; assembly: GCA_031772345.1. Taxonomy (NCBI): domain Eukaryota; kingdom Metazoa; phylum Arthropoda; class Insecta; order Trichoptera; family Rhyacophilidae; genus Himalopsyche; species Himalopsyche anomala. Next base: position 24,669,346 of record CM062829.1, read on the forward strand.
TAGGCAATTGTGTAGTTATATTGAAATAACGTAATTGGTATTTGATCAGAGTTTCATCAAAGATATTAGAGTTCAATTCAATTCAATCTAAAATTAATTTCAGTTCAGTATACAATAATGATTTTCTCACGTATGTACACAACGCTTTACGTGATTGCTTTGTGATGAAGCCACAATGAACTCATTAACTTTCCATTGATTACAAACATAAAGTACGGTTTACAATATACCAAAGTTCGCAGTATCTTGATCTTGTTTGTACAATGGTGTATAATTTGTTTGACACCGATAATGTGTGATATTGAAGAGAATAGTGTTACCACATTTAATAATACGTTTATGTTTTTGAATCTATAAGATTACTAAAGACCACTGGTAACAGTGTGTATTTCGCAGTGTAACAACTTATTTAAATATGATTAACTTTATGGCTGCCACACACGAGATATCTTATCAAATTTTTTGTGCTCATCACGCCAGTTACGAGTTACCTCGTCAATAACTAATCAAACTAAAAATTGCAAATCATGGCCGGCGTGCTAGGTAATCGAATACTTATTTCTACGGCAGCTGAAAGGTTAAAATTAAATATAAAGTGCCAGTAAAACAAAATTATGTATCATAAATAATGAATAGAAGCTTGACAACTTTATTTTCATGTGACATCTTACATTTTAATTTGCCCTAGATGAAATGTAAGCAGGGCCAGCTTGTGGTGTGTGCGAAGTGTGCGGCGCACAAAGCTTTTAGCACTATCGACTTATTTAGTTCTAGTTTTGAGAGGCGTGAAAGTCGACTCACACATAGGCGCAATAATGTACGAGCCGGCTTGCATATAAGAGTGTCTGATAAGGTCAATTGATCGGAACTGGATATTCCTACATATTCTTTTTGTCTAGGTATGATTTGATTGGTCGAGAAAGTAGGTGTTTAATAGGTAGAAAAATTGGATGTGAATGTGTCAAAACCTAAATTGATATAAAATAAATGTATATTAAATATGATACAATTATTTTATCAGGTACTTTAATTCAATTCCGAATAACACAAACGTGCATAATATTGTTGATTTAAAATTTACTTCATATTTTAACCAAAAATTACACATCCATTTCATTCTACTAAGGAAATATCGAAAAGAAGAAACTCAGAATTTGATTGACGAAAAGATACAATACGGCATTATATACTCGTTGTTGTATTTTCTCAGGTAAAAACAAAAAAATATGAACGATAAAAAATTGAATACGTGAATTACGATACCAAAGTCAACGGCATTCATCATTCGGCTACTGGTCTGGAATTGAGTTACATATTAGAAAATGAAAACCAATTTATGATTAACTGTTGACTAACTGTTTGAAAAGTTGTATTGGTCTTAAACTATGAGAAAACATACAAAAACACAATGGAAAATTGTGTGGTTCTGTTTTATGAAAAATGATTTTTTAGATCATAAATACTTTTTTTTTTGTTCTAATTTTATGCTAATTTTTGTTCTAGTTGCTATAAAAAACTTTTACATTTTTGAAAGCGTTACCCGTTTTATAACGCAGTAAACAAATTTTTCCAAAGAAAAGTGTGTAACATTATGTTCTAACTTTCTTTCAGATTAATAATATCTCACGTTTCAACTTTAAATGAAAAACGTAAAACAATCCTTAAACTGAAAAACTATTCTCATAATGAAAAAAAATCGATGCTGAAAAGTTTAAATTAGGTTTATTCTACTTACATAACATGTGTAGGTTAACAATTTTTAGTTTGTTTTTTTATAAAAGTGAAAGCTTTATAAAACCATACTATTGGCAAACTAATGTCAACTATTTTATCGCAATCGGACTAAAATGGCTTTCTGTATTTTTGGCTAGTTGTTCAAATAGATCACCACGTTTTTTTAAATCGTTTTAAGACTGAAAACAAGAAGAGCTTTTATTTCTGAACCAGTAAAATTGTTCTGTCATTGTTACTTACATATTATACATATATAAGACGTTTTCCCAGTAAGGGGCTTAGTGAGTCTAAATGGATAATTTTTAAAAAAAGTTATTGAATAAGAACTGGTTATAAGTAAGTTACCAAACACCTTTTCCTGGAAATGCAATAGATATAAAGATGAGGTTACCTTATTACTCTATACTGGTGCTACAACTAGAAATTGGCAGTCGTAAGACATGGCTGACCTGAGTGTTGACACATCTAAGCTGAGTTGTAAAGTAGTATTATTTTTCTCATCTTTCTAAAGTCAATCACTTAGTCATTTATCTCAATTTAATTCAAATTTATTTTAACGTTAACACAACCATTCAACTATATTTTGATTTGTGTTTATATGGGACTGAGAGAAAATTGTTTATATTTCTTTATAACGGTTCCCGGTAAATTGCTCGAATAACAAGATAATCAATTTGTTTCCGTTTGTTCTGTCTTAGCCCTAGTCTTCTATGTGTTCTGGAAATATATAGAAACAGTTTGAGTAACTAATTAATAAGCAGTTCTCGTAGAAACACTTCTGTTGAGATAAACTCCATTAAAAGATTATATGTTCCGCATTTGGAGCGAACACAGTTAAAATAAATACTTACGAAAATTATTTTTATATTTCACTCTATAGAATAGAGGTATTTGAATATAACGGGTATTAAAACTCAAAACATGTATTTTTTTACTTATCGTTCTATGGAATAGGTCATCGATATAATAGTTACATCATATTTTCATAATAACATAGACAAAAATAGAAAAAAATATATTCATCGATACATTTAATTACAAATCCATAAATATACTGAAAAATCAATGTATCGTTAGAGAGATTTCAACTTTTAAGCGCCCAGCTCAGGGGCGTAAACCCTTGAAGGCTACCAAGCGCCTAGTAATTTGGCGTTCATTTAACTTCCAATTTCGACACAATGCATCGTCAGTTTATATCGAAATATACCAGAAAGAATTCTTTACTATTTCCTCCTTTCATGTCATTACTTTATAAGAGTTGATATTTCTTATTATATATCAAACTATTAAATATAATTGTTTTATCTTTTGTTTTAGAGATTTGAAATCTAACAGACTGACAAAAGTACCAGATCTTACGAAATGCATCGATCTCCGAGTACTGTGAGTTATTGTAATAATTATATATTTTAATTATTTCTATGTTAATATGTTGCCAAACTGCTAGCTCATTTAGAGAAGTTTGAAAGTCATCAGATTATAATATTACATATTCAGGTATTTTTTTAAATTAAAAAATACCCTACTAAATGAAGGGCTATTTTTTATCAAATGTCAAACTGTTGGTTGATCATTTTTATAATTTTTAAAATTATTCCTTTGATTGATTAATAATTTAGGACATCCAATATTGGAGTTTATTTATACCAGACAGTGTGACTTTTATAGCGTTTGTCTTTTCAGTGATCTGGCTTCCAATCGTATCACTTCGTTAGACGGTAAACTTTTCAAGACTTTGGGCTCTCTCCACGATCTTCTTCTACCTCACAACTTCGTCGAAACCATCCCGAGAGACGCTTTTCAAGGATTGGTGAAACTCCAAGTGTTGTGAGTATATTAGCTTTATTGTTGAAAAAATATTTTTGCCATCTCTTAAAAATGACGTATAAGTAATTAATTGCAGGTCTTTTGGTATTTAAGAAAGTGAGTTTTGACTCAAAGAGTATTGATGTGCCTTACCGATTTGTAATAGTAAAATATAGATGAGGGAAGGTGGCTAAAATGCATTTATAAATTTATTTTCAATACATGTACAAAAAAATATTGATATATCAGTGTACCAAAACAATTATTAAGATTTTAGATAATTAGAGATAGAGTTATAGATTTGTTGAAAAAGGCGTTTTAATATATTGTATACCTTTTAATATATTCGAAGGGTTGTATTAGGTGTTATTATTTCACAAATTTAAACTACACTAATCCGTTATTGTTATGTCGAAGTAACTATGGACGACAGTAGCATAAGATGACAATTTTTAGTGATTTGTCTCAGACGAAAAATAAATATTTCATAACAATAAAATATCTAAGATTTTTTTGCTCGTTTTCGGGGGTTATACAAGCTTAGTTCAAATCCACCCATAAAATATAACGTTATAGTTTGAAAAACTAATTAAAAAAAAAATGAAAACTAAAAAAAAAAGTCACTATCTTTCTTGTGAAGTAAGTAGTAGAATATTAATAAAAATATATTAGGAATACCTTTGAACAGCGGTTTTCAAACTGGGAGGCATGGACTGCAAAGAGAGGCCCAAACAGCTTAACATATGTCTTTATCGTTTTAATCAAGTCTTTATTATTATATGTATAAGATAAAGTATGGGGAAGAGCGAAGTAGACAGGTGAATAACATAAAGTTTAAAAACCACTGTTTCAACAGAGTTTCAAAATTGTAGATATTTTATTTGAAAATTGTTTGTAGAAAAATCTTTTTTTTTCAATAGTTAATGTCGTGGAACAAAAGCTGAAGACATTTGTATTTACGAAAATCTTTTAATAAAAATAAATCGCTGTGTAAGTTATCTTTTTTATTTAAAATTTAAATGAAATTCTGTGAACTAAAACAGTTCGCGATGGTTTTTAGGTAGGTATTTAATATAAATTTTTATTATAGGCCAAGCACTAAGCATTGTCTGATTTCTTTTGCATAAAAAAAATCGTTCGGTCACACACTGTGTTTGCGATATTAAAAGTTTTTCGGCCATAAAACATTGCTAATAGAAGAAGAAAAGTTACATGCTGTGCTCGCATATATCTGTTTTGCCACCCAGGCTTCCGGTCCTAGTCACATTCAAAATAAAACGCACACACATTGTCAAGTGATGTCTCACGCGTATGTATGTATTCATATAACAGGGTTGTCAAAACCGATTTTATTCGTCACCAACTTAAGATTTTTTTTGATCATATATATATTTTTAAAATATTCTTTTTCTAAATATTACCACAAATGTGGGTTAAATTTGAATAATTCACATTATGTACAATCACACAAGTTTTTTTTACTAACGACCCGGGTTTCTCCTTTCGGCATCTTCAGGCGTTCAAGTGCATGAATGAATTTAAACTGACGCGAATGAGTGTATCGTGTTTAAATAAGAAATAAATGTATCATCACTAGGTTTAAAGGCATTGCTGGCGAAAAGGATTATCCCAAGGGAATGCCTACAAATTTGAATGGTGGATAATTTTAAGAATTATATTTATTTTTGTTTGTCGGAGAAATGTTATGATTACTCAGATATAGGGTATAAGAGTGGGGATTCGGCAGATATACCTGCTCAAACAAAATTATTTTTGTGTTGAAATAAACTTTATTTCTTATTTTAGTTTTATAACGTCTTCCTCATTGTGTTCTCAGTGTTCCATATTTGGAACATCTCGAAAAATTCGTATAAAAACAATATGAATGAAAAAAAAAAGAAAAAATGTTTTGTATTATATATCATTATGATTTATTGAAATTAGTATAAATTTTGAGAAAAAAAAATCGGGCAAAAATGGGTTTAAAACGATACACTCATTTACGAAGCGTCAGTTCAAGCTCATCCGTGCACTTGAACGCCTCTAGATGGCGAAAAGCGAAACACGGGTCGTTAGTGACAAAACTCGTGTGAATGTACATAATTTGAACGATTCAAATTTAATATTGAAATTACACCAAGCACCTTCAGTCGAAATCTTAAATGTGGGTAAGATCATTTTTTCGTCACTCAAAGTTAGTTAACTGAACAAGAATAAAATAAAGTCATCCATTATCAACTAGAAGAGATGAAACAAGAAAACTGAATCTCTCCGATCATAAAGTGACTCAACTCAACAATTTCAAAAAAAATATGAGATATCATCATTTGTCTTTCTGAAAAGAAAAGCGTCCATCTAGCACACGGGTTCCCAACCTGGGGGTTGCGAAGGGTTTTCAGGGGGGTCGCCAACTTTTTTCGATTTTGGATTTGAACAAAATAACGAAAAATTATAGCAAATCGAGGATTTTAAATTTCTCGGGGGGTCGCCTAGTCACATGGCTTTATAAAAAGGGGTCGCCACCTGAAAAGGTTGGGAACCTATGATCTAGCATCTTGAAAATATATATGGCGTAGCAACATCAAATCTGGATTTACTTTTAACCCCACTTTCCTTTGTGAATTAAAAGTGATAATAACATTAATGAAAATATTAGTGTTTTATGGCAATAAATAGTGTACACCCCTGCTAAAAAAATGTGCCCGTGTAACACAGTGTATAGTGACCATACATCACCACAGTCTGTCCAATACGCTTCCTGTTAGGAAATCGGATAAACTTGACCGTAAAGCAAATTTATATTTCTTTATATAACTCTTTTTCGGATGTTGTTTGTTTACGCCACTTTCAATAGATTCGCACCCAATTCCGTATTCAGACCTATTTGTTCTATTTTTAAATAATAATAAAACGCTCATCCTAAATTTAGCTGGAATGTAAAATTAGCCATAGTTCTAATTAATACCGCGATGGGAAGCCTAGATATATAACGCTAATGAATTCATTAGATTTATATAATATTATACAATATGTTTTCAAAAATAACTGTTTTTGATTTGGATATGGTTGAGTACTAGAGCAGTTTGGCAGTATGTGTGGCCTGTATTAACCCTCCAAAGACAAGAGCTTTTTTCGATAAAAAGATATTTTTTTAGCCATATTGAAGTCACGGATAACTTTTATTCCTAACAAAATTTAAAAAAAAAACGAAAAATCGTTGTATAGAAACCCCACATGACTATATGACCATGCTCGTCTTTTTATTACCGTGTAATATTGTGTACAGACAGTAGTAAGGACGATCGTGACCGTATGGGCACGCAAACATTCGGGGTTGAAATACAGCTAAAATTTTTTTTTTTTTTACAATTTGACCTCTTTAGATCAACATAATTTCAATTCAAATATATTAGAAAAAGAACTGTTAGTAATTTGATGTTTTGATAAAAAAAAATAACTAACAGTTTCAAAGAGTCCATTAAAAAAAAACGGAAATTCGAAAAATCGCATGTGCTTTTGTTGATGACTAACTGAAGTCAGTACCTTTCTTAATCAAATACGAGTGAAAGCAACGATATTCATGTAGAAAAGGATGAATAGTGCGATCAATAGACAACGGTGTTTACTGTGACCATATGATCACGCTCGTCCTTGAAGGGTTAAAATTAAGCTTAGAATATAAATTTACGATTTTTTTATATATTATAGATATGTAATGCGCCCAATTCAGTATCCATACTTATCTTTCTATGTTTAAATAATAAAAAAGCAATTATACCAAATTTTACCTGGGAATTTCCAGTACAGACAGTTTTTGTAAATTGATGTTTCAATCGATTAATGAATTTCTGTTCAAAGGCATGTATGCGATGTCTTGAATTCCCCCTTTTCTCCATCCAATCTTTAAAGATTAGCTAACAACATGCCCTGTATTAGCCCTATTTTTCTATCCCTACTCTCTTTACGAAAATAGTAGGTTGATAAACTGAGTAACAAGTAGTTCTCGTAGAAAAACTTCATTAGAAGCCCGCATGGTTCTCATTGGGAGCGGACATGGTAAAAAAATCAAATTAGTTAATATTCTACGTAATACCACTATGAAAAGTGGTCAAGGTTTTTTATTCGAATTAAATATGTTGTCAACAATAATAATTGGTCTCGATTTTGAAATTTTTGAATTTCTGAGCAGTTTGGCTTTATATGTATTTGCCACCTGTATTTTGTAACGGCGCTTACAAAACAATATTTGTACTTATAAAAACACATCAAAGTTATATATAACAGCTGGTATATGATACCCAACCGGTAGAAATACAATCTACGACTTGTCAGCTATTAAGCTTGGTGGATGATCTGTAACATCCGAACTAATTATAATATAATAATAATTATTTTACAAAATAATTGCAGTGTAATATTGTTGGACTCCACAATATGAAATTTCGTCTATATCATTTCGTTTATATAAATTGTCTCTTCAAACGGAAAAAATATTGTGATTTTTACAAAATAATATTCATTTGTATGGCGTGATATAATTCATTCATTTTTTTTAAATAACGAAGCTTCAGATAGAGCGTTATACACACCACCAAAAGAAAAGCATCAGCACAACGGGGTTGCTTTGTAAATACGAAAATGTGTTTTGCTACGAAAATAGCTGCTTTATACATATAAGGTTTTATATACAATTTTCTTTTTACAGGAATATGGAAGACAATCAAGTATCTGCAATACATCCAGATGCCTTTCTACCTATTTCTAAAATTGAAGATTTGTAAGTATAAATCTGTTTATTTTAAAAAAATCCAGAACATTGATTTCGTATATATCGACTGTGGAAAGGAAAAAGAACGTAACCCACATAAAGCAAATTTTACAGGAGGCACGAAAAACGTGTTTTGATGATTTTCAGCCATATAAAAATTATGAAATAAACGCAACCTTGAAGTGCACGGAGACTTCTAATCTAGTGTTAAATTGACATAATCTAATATTAATTTAAGAAATTGTATAGGAAAAACCTTTTTTTTTAGTCATGTTTCTTGGTTTCAATTTTCGTAAACCCATCTTTTTCCAAACTTAAAAGCTAAATTTAGATACTAATTCGGCATTTTCAGCTTAAACCCTTTTGATATAACGTGTATCAAGTTGGATTAATTGTGATTATCGAAAAAAAATATGTTTTGAAAAAACTGTAGGTTACGTCCTTTTTCCTTTCCACAATCGATATGTTATTGAGAGATATAAATATACAACCAAAACCATATAATTTTATATCAAATTATTACAATCACTAAAGAGATAAATAAATATTCGTGTTAGTTAAAATGGAAAATATAATGTTTTTCTTACGTGAAATACTACAGTGGAATCATTAAAAATGATTAGCGTAAATGTATTTATTAGTAAATTTTAACGAAGACTATTTCTTGGTGTGTTAAAAAAAGACTTATACTATTTTAGACGCATATTATGTATCTTTTATTTATTTATCGAGCGCAATTAAAAAACAATACAAATGCTTAAATTGTCGGATACAATAACTGTATTAAACATTATTGTAAACCCCTATAGCGGGGGTGTAATATTATTAGAGTAATGTCAAGAGAGGAAAAGCCAAGAAAGTTAATACAGCAAATACATAATCAAAAGATCACTGATAAAATGCCACATGTGCACGTTTCTCTGTGTAATTATTACTTATATATTTTCGCAGAAATCTTGGAAATAATGCTTTTCCACATCTACCAGCAAATGGATTGCAAAAACTACTTCATCTGAAGACCTTCAATAACCCGTTTCTCAGAGAATTTCATCAACCTGAAATTTTTCCGAGAATTCAGGTAGCTCCATAAATAATCCTAATTGAATTTACTTTTGAATGATGGCTTGTAATATTCAACAAGGTTAATATTTATTATAAAAAAATGTACGGTAATCATTATTGAAAAGACGATATAACCAAGCGAAAAAGAATATGTTGATACGATTATACAGAACTGAGAATTTCATAAAATTGACAAGGATCTGCGGGTAGTTTATATAATTATTTGCAATATTTTAAAACAAATAAATGTGTGGAATATAAAATTTAATTAAATACCTTTATTACTCATCTTGCTGTGTTAAAAACTGTAACAAGTTAGAAGCATCATCCACTAGATTCTAGAACATCAGTGTATTCGTTTACCTTCCGATATTATGTGCGATGTTGCTTCTTAATGAAGCGAAACACGCGTCACAGTTTGTAACACAGCAAGTGGAGTAATAAAATTATCAAATTTAATTTTATATAAAAATAAACTTCCACGAAGATACCGGAAACAAACTAGCTAAAATTTTTGGTGAAAATAAACTGTATTACTAGGCAAACATAATACATTATATGACATCACATACTGTGGCGTAGTTGCCTCATAGCAGAGCCATGCAATGCACGAGGGCCCAAAAGAAAATAGGGCCTAAATTTCTACGTATAAGAAATTAACTACGTATAAGAAATTGCGTGGGGGAAGGCTTTGCCCGACGATTGCACGTGGGCCCCAAATTTATAGATCACACCTTCAACGAAGGCAGGGGCTCTAGAGCTATAAGAAAATTTGTTGCGATACCGGCTTCTTTTCAAAATATGTCATTTCACACAACATTATTTTCAAAGTGATATATTTACAAACGTTGGGCACTTTTCAGACTTTGGTACTCTCATACGCTTACCACTGCTGCGCGTTTCTTCCTCTTGTTGAGGCTTCTGAAGCAAACGGAGGATATAATGGATGGGGAAGCTGGTCAGGAGCTGGCAGAACACCTCCGAAAGAAGCTGTCTTATTTCCTGGCGATGCTGACTTTGACATCAGTCTCTGGAGCGCAAACCTAACTGACCTTTGGCCACAATACGGTAAGATTTATTCCGATTAAAATAATGTGCTTTTCTAAACTGCGAATCCGCTATGACTTTCATTATAATTTTCAGCTCTCGTTTACCTTCCATGTACTTTTTGCAATCAATAGCTCGTGCATAGGTTTTTAAGAATCATTATTATTTGCACGTATCGACAACATCGCATGGCAGGTGCACTTACAACGAGTAAAAAGCTTCAAAAAGCTTCACTTCCGTTTCCGCATTAATTTCCTTTGTACAGTTTCTGTCAACTCAACGTTCTAACTTTAACTATAGACTGTACTATGTAAAGGTATTCAACATCATTTTCACAAACACTAATTCAGGAACATTTAATTACAGCACATTGTCCCCTGGGACATAATTCTATACACTGGTTTGTTATGAATAGGGAAACTTGCGACACTCGAAAACCGCCATTTTTTAATTTGGTTACCCGGTTTCAAATATTAAAATGAATATAGTTTTTTTTTCTATAATTTCATTATAAACGTTTATATTTTTACTTAAAATTGCAATGGTTTTCAATAATACGCGATAAAATATTTATTTTAATGATAATAAAATTAATTTAAGTTTTTTGCAATATTTGTTTGCTGTGCATTTTGTTTTTGAAAACATATTTACTAACGACGAATAAAATTGTATGCTTTCGGGTTTACGTATTAAATAAACAATGTTTATAATTTTTAATTTTTCCTTTGTTTGTTCAACTTCGAAAACTGGCTTAAGCCGGGTGTTTGGAAATATTGTAAATAATTCTAAAGTTCGTTTTTGTATATTATGTGTATGTCAAGAACGAGTAGTGCCAACAATTTTGTAAAGCATTATTTCATCTTATATTTCACTTTAATTATGGCCGTTTCCGATTGAATGATCAATATCTTTACCAGAGATGGGGAACCTTTTCATTTCAAAAAGCCACATTCATTTATCTGATTCAACATAAGGCCGCAGTAAAGAAAACGTTGACACCCCTCCTTTTTTCGACTGTCGAACATATAATGGGTTGATAATGTTTTTTTTCCAAACGCTTGCGTATAATTTTTTGATCAAACTGAATATTTTGATCAAGTCAAAAGGCCACATCAGAGTGGCCAAAAAGCCGCAGGTTCCCCTCCACTGATCTGTACCCTAGTAATTATGCTCAAATAATAGCATGTTCATAATTTGTTGAATTAATTACTTAATATCTTGGGCTTGCATGCATGTGGTGTATTTTCTACTCAAGAAAATAGAAGGTTAATTATCGTTGATTTTACCTCAAATGTTTTATTTTAAGAACTTCTTAATTGTCAGTTTGCTTTGAAGCCAAATGTCAATCACTTGGTTTAACTGCATAAGGACAGAATAACAACGTATTTAATTACAGAACTAATATAAAATATAGTTTAACATTTCTTCGACTATTCAATATTTTTTGTTGGCTAATGCAACAAAATTCAATAAAAAGACAGATGTACGTAACGGAAAATGTTCTGAGACGGAAGTGAGTTTCTTGTATGTAATAAAAACAGAAAATACTTAAATGTTTGTAAAGTAGTAATGAAGATAGTTCTTGAAACAAACAAACAAACAACTTATTAAGTTTTCCTAATAATGTAGAGTCTTATGCTATTATATTTATTTTTCTATTCTTTGAAAGTAATCATCAATCTAACTTATTTGTATTAAATTATTTGATCATTTTCCCTTGAAAAAAAAGTACTTTTTGAGATTTTTTCCTTGCCGCGATATAACTTTTAAAGTACCTAGAAAGAAAGTATTTTTTTCTTTCTTTGCAGTTGAAAATTAGGTCATACAAAAATAGCAGATACCTACAAAAAAGTTTATACCGTGTTCTTTGAACGAAAAAATAAATAATAATAACATGAAAACAAAATACAATAATGTACTGAACCGACCAATGAAATATTTTTGTTTTCAACAATATAAGATTCATATAAAGTTATTTTTATTTTTTGAAATGTGAACTTCATAAAAAAAATATATTGATAACGAAATTTTGATTTGTTTAAAGTCAAAGAAAAGAAAAAGTTTAGGATTTTTTTCTTAACTGTCATTCTACGTAAACTTTTCTCTCAACCTTTTGGCCACATACGATGTTGATTCTTAATGGTTGATTATTATTTATATAAAACAATGTTTATTAAGCGTATTCAAACAACTACTACTACAACTTTTCAGACGAGCAAAAAACAGGTTTCCCCAGTAATGTGTTACTTATTTTTTAACAGATGCAAATAGTTCAAATTATTTTTTCATTATCTTAGAGGGTGATGTTTTTCATTTATGTTTTAATGAAATATCTTTGCATCCACTGCTCCTATTGACATGTATCTTTATGTAATTTGCAATTTTATTTGCAGTGCCATGTCATTTAAAAACGAAAACAATGAGTTACGTTTCATTGACCTTTAAGGCCAAATGATGCAACTGAAATGATAATTCATAACCAATAAATATGTTAATTGAAAGCAGAATACAATTATCATATACATATATTTCTACATGACCACAATTTTCTTTTCATTATAGATAACCAATCGAAGAAGTTCGGTCCTCAGATGAAAGAGCTATGGGAGTCATTCGGTTCTGACTTCACATATCCTGGAAATCTTCCTGCTTACGCTGAGGAGTACTTCGAAGAAGATTCAACCGGAAGAATGATGCCCAGCGATATTCCGAGGAGGGCTCAGTGCCTACCTTTACCGGGTACTATTTTTTTTTTTAATTTATAAGGATATATTATATTTAATATTTTACTGTTTCTTTTTTTTATTGAAAATAAACAATTAAAAATTTATGATAAATTTACATATAATAAAAATATATTTCTTTTCATTTATCTTATATTATACCGTACTTCATAATTCTAAATTACAATTACTATACTTCAATGAGTAAGCAGGGGAAATTTCCAATAAAGGTAATTTCTTCCACTTTGTTCTCCAAGATAGCGGTGTTCGTTGGGTAGAAGGGGAATCCTTTGTAATGGAAAATGGCGAATAATCGGTTCAATTTTTTGAGTAAACGAAAAAGAGCTTTAGCTAAACGGATAGAAAATTTACTCATGATTTAAATATTACGATAGGAAAGAATAAAGATGAATTACAGCACTAAATTAAATATCTAATTTCTATAAGGTACTGCTTAAAATATTATGTATCAGTTAATATAACTGTAAGAGCAGTGTTTCTCAAACGGCAGTCCATAAAAAAAACTTCAGTCCGCAAAAAGTTAACGTTTATTTCAAGCAATAATCATTTTAAGCCCGCGCAGATGCAAGTGTTCGCATTGCACTTTTTAATCCTGCGTTAATAATCCGTCAAATATTTCATCTATTTTCAGTGGCCTGTTGGTGCGAAAAGGTTGAGGAACACTGTTAAGAGCAGCGAATCCCAGTAAAATGTTGTCACACTACCTTTCGATATGTTTTAAAACAGATTGGAACGCCTCAAGTGAAGCATTGTCCTCCCCGGACAAGGGTGCAGCGACGTTAGCGCGCGGTACATTAGAGAGCAGACTAGGGCTTCCAAACCGGTTTAAACCGAAACCTGCTAACCGGTTTTTCGGGTGTTTAAAAAAAACAGAAAACCGGTTTATTTTGGGGTTAATTAAAAAATCTTTTTCTGCTTTGAACACCGCGAGCTTTTATTTAAGTATTCATAAGTAGAGTATAAATATTTAAAAATGTTGTATATAATAATAGTATTATACGTAGTACAATACAATAAAGTATTTTACTGTTCTATTGTCTAATTTCTGTGACATATTAATAATTAGTATGTAGTCGGAATCGTGGACAACTATACTGCTTTCAATCAAATATCTGTAATACGAAAGAATTCTCCAAATATCAATGATAATAAAACAAGTGAACCTTATTGAACAAAAAACACGTTAATTATTATATCTTTTAAAATTTTAAATGAAAAAAATATCCGAACAGAAAACTTGTACTGTTACAAAGCAATTTAAATATTAGTAAACAAAAATTTATTATCTACATTTTTTTCACGTATTCATTTAATTTTTATTAGTCGGGTTATTTAATTTTATTAACAATATAATATTGGATATGTAACTTAAATATTGTATGATATATACGATTGCTATTATTCCGAGAAAGTAGTAGGTACCTGAACTTAAAGGCATGGCAATTTGTATCCACTTTTTTTGCAGCATACATACATAAAAAATTGTCTGTGCCGGGATTCGAACCCGTGATCTTCTCAAACGAAAACAGCGATATTTTTATCTACTTTCTAATTGTATGCACTTATTGACTGTTTTTTAAGTAATCAAAATACTTTTTTTTGAAACATTGGTTATTGTGGTACTAAAATTGGTTTTTTGAAAATAAATCCGGTTTAAACCGGTTACCCGGTTTATTTATTAAAAAAAACCGAAAACCGGTTAGTTTAAATGTCCGGTTAATTGGAAGCCCTAGAGCAGACGTCAGCGAGCAATGCTAACATTTTTTAAATTTTAATGAAAAAATGAAATACGATTAAAGAAAAAATGCAATAGTGTCATATTATTACAGACTCTTTTATAAAAGGCCCAATTTGCTAATGTTCTAATTTAAGATTTCGACTGAAGGTGCTTAGTGAAATTTCAATATTAAATTTGAATCATTCAAATTATGTACATTCACAGATATTTTGTAACTAACGACCCGGGTTTCGGCTTTCGGCATCTTCAGGCGTTCAAGTTTACGGATGAAGTTCGGCACGGATGAAGCACGGCAGTTCAAGTTCATCCGTGCACTTGAACGCCTGAAGATGCCAAAACGCGAAACCCGGATCGTTACTGACAAAATCTGTGTGAATGTACATAATTTGAACGATTCAAATTTGCTAATGTTATTATTAGTTGGAATTCTGACTTACAATTTTTGATTCAATTTGACATATGAACATATTTCGATTTTGCAGTCAAATGCTCTACCACTGAGCTAAATGAGCTAAGCTTTGCGGGTCCTATGTTGCAGCGGTTAGCGTTGTGGGATTCCGTGCCGGACTTCATGGGTTCGAATCCCAGTACGAACAGCATTTCTTCGTTCGATTTATCGATTCATGTTCGAAGGCATAGGTGTTTGTTATGTCTAAAAATTCCCTCCTGGCCTTTCCAATCTTTGATAATTGGGTGTAGCGAGAGCCATTAGTTAACCACTAATCCTGTCCTAGCCTTATAGTTATATCTCTACTACTCAATTTAAATAAGAGAGGTTGAGTGACTCAGTAACAAACAGTTCTCGTAGAAAAAAAAACTGTTGAGATACCTCCATTAGGAGGCCATATGCTCCACATTGGGAGTTTGGACGTATGAAGCCAATGAAAGAATATATCATAGTGGATAAATGCCTATATACATGTGTATTTTCAATAAAATTTGAAAATTTCATATTGTGTAATATCCTTATCTTATTACTTTTTTCCAATCGATACAATTTTCTTGAATAGATTTGTAAAAGCTATCGTCGACATGCTGATGTTCAACGTGCTTATATTGGGGTTGTACTTCAAGCTAGCATCCTGCACGCTTATGTCAGTGCGCTAATGTTGTGGTGCCCTGCACTAGTGTATTACAGCAATACCCAGAATCTTATAATTTCATTGTGAAAGACCATATTGCTCGATGACTTGTTTTAGTTGCATTGATTTTTGGATTTAACATTATTGTGTTACAATAATATTGTATCTCTCTAATTTAAAAGTAATATGATTAGTAAAAATATGTTCACATAATTTTATCATCTATCATAGTATTACATAAACTAACTGAATGGAATTGGGATTTCAGGTCCATTCCTGCCATGTCAAGACTTGTTCGACTGGTGGACTCTGCGCTGCGGAGTATGGGTCGTTTTCCTTCTAGCAATGCTTGGTAATGGAACAGTCGTCTTTGTACTCATCTTCAGCCGTAGTAAGATGGACGTGCCAAGATTCCTAGTCTGCAATCTGGCAGCGGCAGACTTTTTCATGGGCGTGTATCTTGGTAAGATATTATGTTTTACAAATCAGTTCTCTTAACCACGTCCTCTATTCTTGTTTTTCTAAAGTTCACCGTTAAAAGACCAGGCAATTGATAACTGGCCATCATCGATTTGCTGCCAAGATCCTCCAGTTTGTTCGATTAGTAAAAAGTCCAATATGTAAATCGTAATACGATACAGAAATGTCCATGCACGGAAAAGGCGAATAACGTTGTTACGCTGCGGAAAATGTCCTGTAGAACGAGTGTGAATCCATAGGGGGTGATGGTAGGTATAACATTGAGCACCCTAGTAAATATTTAATTTACTCAATCTGAGATCATGGACATTTACTTACAATCGTCATTCATCTTCATCAACACAAATAGCTAGAGAGAGTTTTGGTCATTCAATAGGCTAATTTCACAGCTTAGCTAGGTTCTTATTTGATAATGAGATAGCTAGACAGCTTAGAAAAAGCCTTCTCACTACATTGTTTTTATAAAAATCGATATGCCGAACTGGCTCTGATTATTGAAAATAATCAAGAAGTAGAAAAAAATATGTTTTATTTTTATTAATATAATGTCTTTTCATCAAAAAATAACAGTCAACACCATGAAAGTCATTTTTCACTTACTATCAGTCTTTCTTATCGCTTTTACTGTATAACTTTGCCTTACCCTCTCTCAGAAACAAATTGCATATGAATACGTAATTGGGAAACAACCTATGCAAAAATTACATTTTTTGGATCCTTAATATTTTTCAGACTGTTGGAAACATTGTGTGAGATTAAACTATATGTATTGTCTCACCTATTATACATTTTGCATGATAAAAAAAACTTTAATAATTCTTACAGCATTCCAAGACAGATGAGCCACCGGTTCATTTTTATAACGCTATGTCTGGAAAACATTCAATCTTAACCCAAGCTCAGAGTGAGCAGAATTTTTGTATCTAACACACAAATTTAACGGGATTCTTTTAAATTTCTAGGTTTTCTAGCTGTCGTGGATGCGTCTACATTAGGGGAGTTCCGTATGTATGCAATACCCTGGCAAATGTCAGCAGGCTGTCAACTCGCCGGTTTTCTTGGAGTTCTGAGTTCTGAACTTTCCGTCTTTACCCTTGCAGTCATCACCCTGGAAAGAAACTATGCAATCACTCACGCCATGCATTTAAATAAAAGACTGTCACTGAAACATGCAGGATATATTATGTTGATAGGGTGGACATTTTCACTGTCAATGGCTACCCTTCCTTTATTAGGGATTTCTGATTACAGAAAGTTTGCTATTTGCCTTCCGTTTGAGACAACTAATGGTCCTGCAAGTCTCACTTATGTTGTATTCTTGATGTTTATAAATGGCGTGGCTTTTCTAATTTTGATGGGATGCTATTTAAAAATGTACTGTGCTATCCGTGGATCGCAAGCATGGAATTCAAACGACTCAAGAATAGCAAAAAGAATGGCTCTCTTAGTGTTCACTGACTTTCTCTGCTGGTCTCCGATCGCTTTCTTTTCTTTAACCGCTGCTTTTGGACTGCAGTTAATTTCCCTTGAACAAGCTAAAGTTTTTACTGTATTTATTTTGCCGTTAAATTCTTGCTGTAATCCTTTTCTATATGCAATTCTAACAAAGCAGTTTAAAAAAGATTGCGTTCTGATTTGCAAAGCCATCGAAGAATCGAGGGTCACGCGGGGTATCGGAAGATGTCGCCACAGCTCAAACTTCAGTAATAGACAGACTCCTGCGAATACAAATAGTCTTGTCGATAGATCCTCACGAGAACATCAGCAGCAGCATCATCCTCCGGCTTGTAGCTGTAGTGCAAAGCTGTTGAGTGACAGCGGCGGGGCTCCACCTCCCGGAAGAACAAATGTTGTGCCAAAGAACAGAATATTGAACAGGGCTAGAGCTTTCTTCTCGTGTCTACAGCGTGACACGTCACACAGACACAGAAATCGATCTGATCAGTATGCTTACCAGATTGCTGAAATACAGCAAAAGCAGCATAAGAGGGCCAGCTCAGTATCGTCAAGTGAGAACTTCAGCTCTAGCCGCTCGGATTCATGGAGGCACAATCATCATTGTGGGATTCCTCTTCGGTTATTAGATCCGAAGAGACGTACTTCTTCATGGCTGGTTGGTAGAAAAACTTCTCAAGATTCAAATTTATCAAGTTCTCGCAACGATTCATCAGGCTCTGCAACAACAGCCAGCACCAGCACCTGGAGAATGTCGAGATCTAGTGCCTCCAGTGAACCTTCAAGGAGTAGACCTAAGCCTCGATTGACAAGACAGCACGCTATCAGAGATGAGATCTGTGACCCTCCTTCGTCACCAGGGCGTTTAACTGTGAGATTTTTGACAACAATTCCATCTGCAGCGGAAACGTCAGTCCAAGCTGATGAAGAAACTACAGCGGCGGAACCGTTGCATGCAGTATTGCACGCTGGTGGTGCTGTTTCTGTGGTCACAACTCTTCATCAAGACGACGAGCTTCCATTAGATGCTGAGAAGACACAGGGAAGTGCCGGATGATAATGTGCCTCAGCATTTCAATAGTATACTTTATTTGAATCGGTCGTAGATTTCTGTGGTAAAAATATAACCATTGTATACTCTGCCTCCATTTAATAAATGGCGACATGTAATAAAAAATAATGAAGTTATGTTTATTTTTAAAAGCAATGTGGACCCTCGCATTGGATGTATAGGCAACCAAATACCATCCTGTTCTTTCAATTTGATATCATCACAGGATCAATTATTGTCAGATGGTTTTGTTACGGATAAATTAATGAACTCTTACAATACAAGCTAAGGTTGATTCTAGTCATCATTTGGTGTTTTCTGTAAACTATAGCAACACTCAATTTCTTATATAAATATCCTTTGATATCATCAGATAATAAATTTTGCTGTTGAGTGCCTTTTATTCCTTTGGTATTGAATTAACATAAAAATGTAGCTAAGCCAGGCTTGATTTTAATATACAATTCAGTACTTTTGTGGAGATTTGGGAAAAATATTATTTGATGTTTAATCCAATATAGCCGTCGTGTCAGTGCTGCCAACACAAAAACATAAGTCAATCGTCAATTATTATTTTTAATTATTATACATACATAAAAAAATGTAATTCTCTCTGATTACCCTTAGAAATACTCCAAAAAACACTGTCTTTGAAATGAAAAGAAGTCCTAAATACAAATTCGTCTAAATAGGACGCGAATAAGTAGCTACTTTTGCCAAATTGGCGTTTCAGCTTACGTTTCGCTCGCACTCATATATCCTCAACGTTTTGCGTATGTAATTCATTATCATTTGGATAGACAAAGTGGTGAATCACAAACAAATGCGTTTATATTCCATCCTCAATATGTGGAATAAACGAAATAATGTGTGTACCAGACAGTATATGTCAAAGTATTTCTTCTTGAAAAGTACTTGTTATTATAATTGGTCCACTTTTTTCACTCTTCTATTGGCAGCACTGAAACGACAACCGTATTGGATTAAACATCAAATAATATTCAATGTCCAAGTAGTCTTTTACCGAAATTTGAATACAAAAAAAGGATAACATTTTTTTGTTTAAAAACTCACGCTATGTTAAAATATGAAATACTTGCCAGCAGATAATAAAAATATATTTTTATCTGAAGATATCTAAAGGTTTGTATAAATTGTCTCCTATTGACCCTGTAAAAACATTAAAAATTAACATTATTTTTCAAACACCTGCTAGATATTATTTATCATTGGAATACTTTATTTTATTTATTAAAGTTTTACTTTAAAAAAGCTCAAAATTTTAATCAAAAAAAGCAAATATTTTCGTAATACCCGAAAATTTCTAACTATGCTCAATATGATTATTCAATAAATATTGATTAGCGAAATAATAATTTTATTTCTACATATTTTTATATTTATTTGAATTTTAACTCTATGTATTATTTTTAATTATAATTAAGTAATTTCCAACAAAACTGCCACTAAAAATAACTTTAATTATACATTTTTGTTTCACTTTTCGTTTAACATAAATAAATCATTACAATACTGGTAAAAGTAACACTGCAGCAAGTAAAGAAGTTGGTGAATAAAAATATTGATAAAATTGACATAAGTATACAACAATGTTCACTAACATCAATTGTCTGTAATAACTCAGTAGGCACATGTATTGTACCAAAAACTGCAATTTATATTATCACTTATAATCAATAATTCAGATTTCTTTCTCCTTCTTCTTTGAACATATTCGCTCCCTATGTGGAGCATTTGGCCGCTACGCAGCACTTCCATGTTTCGCTGTCTCCTGCCAATTGCTTTGCTTCCTCCCATGACATGCCAGCATCCCTCAGTTCCACCGAGTACATCCTATGGATGGTACCCGACAGACGTCCGGGGCGCCGGAATCCCGGAAGAGGCAGGCAGGATTGAGGTTTTCCGGTGGCATCTGCAGCACGTGATCCAGCCAGTTCCAACGTCTCTCCATAACCGCTGACGTGACGGGGCGCTGTCTTGTGCGCTCCCTTATCTCCAAATACCTCACAAATCAAACCACCTCACCCCCATTATCCGGCGCAGGGATCTGTTTAGATTTATGGGCCGGAAATTGTCCCTTTCTATTATTTTCTAATGTTATTTCTCTGATTCTGTATAAATGCATCAATATTATAATTATCTATGTAACATAAAATATCGAGGCTTTATCCTAAAAACTCAAATTTTCATTTGCTGTTTACTCAGAACTATGAATTTGTTACTTACCGACTTCTACCAGTACAGTGACAATATATTTATATCTCACTTACATTATTCTTACTGACATCTGTGAAAAAAAGCATCAAGCTTGATGATATATGATGAGCAAAAATTCAAAAAGTGATTTGTCACAAATTTTGAAAAATGCTGTTTAATATCAGTTATGATAGTCCATAATAAAATTTATGAATGGAAATCACAATAAGTGTTCAAAAAAGGTTTTTTCCTATAAAAATTAAATTAGAAAGTTGAGACATTCAAGCAAACTGTGATTTCTCCAACATTTAAATCATCATTTCCCAAGCTCTGTATTTGTATGATAAATCACTTTTTGTATGTTTGCTCCTCATATTTCTTTGAAACATTCAAGTATCGATTAAAATCTTCTAAATTTCATGAAATATGATTGAACAATTTGTTTTACAAACATATACATCAAGTTTGAGTCCCTCATTACCGAAATTCCCACAAATACTCACAGAAAAACATGTACTTTATTTAACCTTGTTTTCTTGAATCAAATTGAAAAAAATATCATCTCTTTCAATTTGAACAAGCATCTCAAAACATTTGCATTTTTCAAAGAAATCTTTAAGTGAAATCCTTATTTTTATAAAGAATGGTTGAGATCATTCCTTGATTATTCAATTTTAAACTGTTTTATCAAATTACAGATTCTCCTTTATCCTGTCTTTGAATGAATCATTTTCTCTGCTTAATAAACATATGTTAAAACATAAACAAAAACTGATAGCAATGCAGGAATGTGTTTGAAGTATTTATATAGTTTCCAACATGTAATAGGGACTAATAACAAAGATTAGATTTTTTTCAACTTAACATCAGTTCTTTCAAATAAATATTTTGATATTAATTATTTACAGTGTTTATTGTAACTAATGATTTAAAAAAAAATTATTAACTTCTCCTGACTAAAATGTGTCATGAATTATGATAATTTTAAATCATTCATTATATATATATGAAAATATATTTATCTTCTATTGTATTGTATTATTGTTAAGTTTCCATAAATAATTTTGCCATATTTTCTTATGGTTTTCTTTTTTATTACAAAATAACATTCTTTATCGTTAAAAAAAATGGTATTACAAAAATAAAAGCAGCTGGCCTGCTCGGTGTTAACATAAGTTAAAATTTATTATACTATTAATGTGAATGTACTAAATGGATAGAAAGAATATTAATTATTCTTAGTGCTTAGGTTAAATTATTTATTTTATTTTTAAGCTATCTGAGTTTCCGTCCATTGTATGACAATAAAAGCTTTGAATGAGGCTCTAAATTTGAGTTGCTGCTAAAATATAAATATCACTTACACAGTAGAAGGATTAAATGTCAAAACTTTTCAATCAATATCTCGTATTATATTAGTTTAACAATACCTTTCCTCTTACTGTTATATTATATCTGACCGTAATTATTATGGCATAGCTAACTGTTGAGCTACCGTCTCATTCAAGAGATCGCCATTGATTTTTAAAATAAAGGATTTTGTCATATCTTACCATGCATAATGTTACATACACTCAGCGTAACAACGTCATCTAAGAGTAAATGTCTTCTGATTCAAAATTTAATTAAAAAAAACCCCTCCCTTTGAAGTCTTGGAAAATGAGTCGTAATCGTCTGTGTTTTTAAAACATCGACTCCAACTCCACATCCAAGATCAAACATTGAATCCAATAAAGTTTTAGTCTGCTGGTAATAAAGTTTATGTATAATATTTATAATACTTGCTTTGAATGCTTTGTAAATGAGAAAATACGGCAGTTATAATGCAAAATGCAATACGGTTTTTTTTTAAATTAGCTGAAAATTTCATTAGGAATAAATGTTTATCTCTTCAAGATAGTGAGTGGCTCAGTTGAGCTTGTCAATTATATCATATTATACATCAAAAGCAATTAAGTTTTTATGTTACCAAAAAACAATGGATTGATTTTAGAAAACAGGTAATTAAGTTCAAAGCAATGATAAATTTACTTATTTAAAAAAAAATATTACCTATCATTATCAAACTAGTGAAATACAGAAGTCATCAATTTTAAGTCTTGTATTGAGAATCCACAAAATAGTTGTGTAATCCTTCAATAATGTAATTTTCTGTATTTGTTATGAAGTGTAAAGCATTCTCATAATACCAACCGCACATTTATTTCAAACTGTCAACATATTGGCACTGAATAATAAATTTAATAATTGAAGAGCATTATAATTTGTATTTGTTAATGTTTATATATGAAGCTACTTTGGTGAGTAAATTACATGGCCTATGTATGCTTTTTTGACAAAGTAAATTGAGTTATGTCTGAAATGATTGTTATTGTTGTTTCTACACCAGTAAGTTTCAAGATTCCAAATAGTTTCAGATTTTGATAACCTAGCTTTTCCAACACAACGGTAATATTTTTTAAGAAACTGTTACATTTAAATACCAAAAAAATGTTTAACTAATTTTGAATATATTTTTTTACTGAACTAATAATATGTGTGATTCTATTGATTATATTTAGAAAATGTGTCAAACATGTTAAATATGTGAATGAATGTTCATTGTCCATTTGAATAATCTATATTTAGGCGTACCTAACATTCCGGATGGAAAATTATTTTGTTCATTGGTAGATAATTTTGACTCCATCAACTCCATCAACCGTCATTTTTCAAGCATGACATCAACATAAGCGACATAAACTGCTATATATTCCAATATATAAAATCATGTCACCAAATGTAAAATTGAATATTGTTTCTCGTGACCGTGTATCATAGAGATTTGTAATAATAATTTAATATCCTTTTGAGGAATTATGTTTGTATTGTTAATTATCTATGTAAGAATGTTAAATGAAATAAATTATACTAATTGTAAAGTAAGTATGAGAAAAAAGCGAAATCAAAATGTTATTTTTAAGAATGATATACGTAAATATTAGGACAATAATATATTTAAATTTTTGATTATCCTATTTAATAGCTTTGTTCCTCTGCATTTAAAATAATTAAATAAACATTGTGATGCAATATTTCATTTTGAGAATCTTTCGTAATGATATGATATTGAAAACAAATAATACTTTGCTCTTATTTTTGCAAAAATCATTAAATATTCCCACAACTTTCCTTAAGTGCTACATGTTTATTTGAAGTAATGCTTGTTCAATATCAACTGAAAAAAGAGATATTCTTAATGAAGAATCAAATATGTACCTCAAATTGAATTATTGCTTATTTACGTTGAAAAAATGTATGACTTTGATCGATGAAACTAAAACTGAAAGCAAAAAGGATAATTCAACACCCCCAAAGAACCCAATGAACAAAGCAGTTACTCACTATTGGTCACATATATATATATATATTGTAGGAGAGAGTGAATAAAAGAATAATTATCTTAGTACGCTTTTTGTGTCATGCGGATTCCATCAGTGACCAGTATGCTGGTTGTCTGTAACTCAGGCTTTCATATTGTTGTGATGTGGACATCGGCAGCAAACCAGTATCTGGAGTGGAGAAAATTTCATCCGCATGAGCCCGTAGTGCGGACAGGAGTCGGTATTCAGTGATAATGTCATACAGATAGCATGCACGGATGTACAGCTTGTAAGAGCATAAATGTACAGCTTGTACTTATAAGAATGAATTTGAACACAAAAAGGATTATTTAACAAAGTGCATTTCCGATCTTCATTGTGGAATAAGAAATACAATCTCAATAAAAAAAGAGAATCTTGTATAGCAGGGTGATAGGAAAGAAATTTCCCCAAAATTTCATGCAAATGCACCCGTTATAAGTCTGTTCCTATTGATGGGGTGCATGTGAATTTCTTTTGTTGCTTAAAAAGTATGTAAACGATAACTACTTGTTCACACATCCACACCATGTCCGAATGGTATTGTGTGCTCCCGACTCCCGACTCTAGAAAACACACAAGCTGTTTGCGTATGGTATCTGCATGACACAAGAAGTGCACTAATAATTGACTTCCATTAATGCTTATAAGGGCTGTCCATTTATTTATCCATCATACTCTAGGTAGGAACACTCTTCAAAGAAAGTGTGACAAAGGGGATTGACCAACATAATATTATACAATTGAGTTCTTTTTTACATTTCATAATTTGAATTATATTCATAATTTGGATACAAAATATTGCATTAACAGCTTAACGACCGCACGTTTTTTTTTTTTAATTTCACCTGGTGAAATAAAATTTTGCGAAAAATTCTCAAAAATTGTAATTTTACTAAATTCACTATAATTTATAAGCAAATTGAGATATCTTTACGAAATTAAATTTTCTTAGCTTCCAAATACTTTGCTTATACGCATATATAAGTCCGCCGGCCAGCAACCTTTGTTTTTCAAAGACTCAAATACGCGTCTGCGTTCATTAAGCTGTTAAGCGTCTTGAAAATGTGACCTGACGTAAACAGTATTTCAAAGATTTATGACAAAACAAGAAGTCAAAAATGGCTAAAATCATGTGACATTATTTATGAACAGACCCTTATTACTTTCTATGAATTTTAAATTATTTATTTTTGATGTATTCATTTTTAATTGACTATTTTTAAAAACTTGTTGTCTTCTATACCTGCACGATGAGCAAAAGTTAGTTATTGTTTCTTTTGTTAGAGATGTCAAATTATGAAAAACTGTGTAAAATCGTGAGACGTAAAAATTAAATTTTCCTATATTAATCTGTTACTCCATCTTTATGTAGGTCAAAAGCTAAAATAAAATAAAAATAACAAGAACCAGATTATAAAAACGCAAACTACGTAAAAATCTTGTGTTCAATCGATTATTATCCTACTATGTTTAACTTAATGAATTGCATTTGGAAATAAGTGTATGTATGTGTATTCAAAATGGTGTATGTGGGTGTTAGCTCTCTTGATAGTATTTAAATTATTTACAATTGAATGTGATAATTAAAATATACATGTAATATTGTAGTTATTTTAAATGTATACATGTTATACAACTGCCACATAAAATGTTCTTTATATTTAATAATAATAACTTATTTCATAAGAACGCCCTTTTGTAAATAGTCAAAATTAGGTTAACTCTTAAACGTGTGATAAATAGGTTTTAGCTGATTAGTATCTTTTTAATGAAATAATCTCTCTACTGTAACTACCTGTAACAATTATATACCTAATATAAAGTATAATTTAATAACATAAAGTCATATAAAGGATTTGTAATTTTTATTATGATCAGAATGTAAATGGAATACATGATATGAATAAATGGATAATCTGTTGTGATTTCGCGTTTTCTTTTACACATACCTTTAATCAATTTGCTACATTTTTAAAATAATTGATATAAAGTTAACTCTTATTTAACAGGATGTAAATTAATGTTAACATTTAATGATTACAAAAGAAAATGCTTGTTTAAAATATCTACTAATTTAGAATAGTACGATAAGCGTTTTTTTTCGAACCTTTTGAACGCTGTACCAAAGAAAATGATTTTGAACCATCACCTTCAGGCCTTGATGTTAAGTAAGGTTTATTTTCTGCACCTAACTAAAGTCAGATAAAACAAAGGTTAGAAAATAGTAACTTTTCTATATGGATGAATTTAAAAATCTAAGCACCTGTCACTTAATCACTCAGGAAACTTGCAGGTGCTTGAAAATGAATTGCTTTATCGTTATATAAAAAGGTTTGACAAGTGTTGGTAAATTTTCTTAATATGATCGGTTATATCCAATGATAGTTATATGCCAACACTTGTTGCAACACAGAAGCATAATAGTTTTAACTGCATGATATTTACAACATAAATGAGTCTGGTCTAACCCCTTTTGTGTAAAATATGAGACATCTCATATTATTTTTTTGTGTGCGAAAGACCTGTTACACAATATATTATACAAATTTCAATGTCTTAATGTTATTATAAATTCGATTTCATAAATAAGTGTACACACTGACATCTGTGTTAATCTTTTTTATTCAAAACATTTGATTTATTTTTGAAAAATTGTATGAAGCACGGAGTGCACATTTGAATCAAATATCTGCAGCAAAAAAAGTCTTAAAACATAGAAAACATCTGCTGCTGACTCTCAAAGACCATGTTCACATGAGAAAAGGTTCACGTGAAAAGTTTTTAGCTAAATTTGCAAGAATGATTTATCTACGATCGTGTAATAAGGAACTCTGTATAACTGCGCTTATAGTTTTGTTGATTTTTTTAAAATTGATATGGATTATGATAAAGGTTTATTGAAAATATTTCAAAACCATTTTTCTTATAGAATTTTTTAAAAGTTAGTGGAAGTAAGGAAATTATAATTAGTAAAATAAACACTTTTATTATTTGTTATTATATTTTATTTATAACATTCCATAAGACATTTACAAAGGCTATATATATATTTATTATTATCATGAATAATGTGGTAGTTTTAAAAAAAGGAAAGATAATGAAATTTAAATAATAATTTTCACAATGTAAATCTCTAGAGATTGATCTATTCATCTATGACTTACCATTTTTAAGTCAATATACCATGTTATGTTGGGTAGTTTCTGGGTCGAAATTTTTTAAATTATTGGCAATAAAATATTAATAATACCTCTTTAGATCAGGTGAATACATACATAATTATTACTCCATTTAACATATTGAACCATTCAATAACAGTTATACATCAAAAAACTAGTTCAGCTACTACCACTTAATTCTTAAAACTATCACTTAAATGTATAAATATATATTATTATTAATTTCTTAAGTTTATTCAATCATTCATAAATGCGCTTTTATACCACAGATTCACATAAAATAAACAACTAATTGATTGAATTTCAACCGCCAATATTAAATTTTATAGTAAAACTAAATTATTGTTTAGAAAAATAGTGTCTGCTAAATAGACGGCCGCTGAATAATTTTCCCTGGAGTGGCAACACCGCCTGGAATTTTATTATTCAAATTTCCCGCCAATTCTAATGGATGACATATTCCTGCCGTAGGATCTTTAATGGGGCTTATGACGGGACTATCTTCTGGGCTAGGTGAGTCATTCTCCGATTTGCTGTACCGTTTGTCTCTGAGCTTTCTGAATTCATCAAACTTCCGATTGAGGTCTACTACAGATGTTGTGGACTTTCTTGGAGCTGTTTTTGGAGACTCATTTGATTCTTCCAGGTTTTCTTCGTCAACTTCCTGAAAAAGTATTTCAAATTGCTTAGTAAAAGTTTATAGAAGATTATTTTATTCAAATATCTTTTTTTCCTTTACTTTGGTACATAAGTACTTAATAGAATGAACTTCTTATAAATTAGGTAGATATGGCTGATTTAATTAGCTTATAGTGAGGATTTTACTTTTGTAGATAAAGCAGATTAATTTTTAATCTATTAGGGCTTAACCTAACTTAACCATACTTTAAGTCATGAATGATAATAGATAAATTATCTATTTGGGAATACTGGGCAACCAAAAATAGTTGTGTTTTTCAAATGCATTTTCGATGCCTTGAAATACTATTGATTCAGTAATTGAAATTATATAATGATTTATAAAGGAATCATAAACACTTTTTAAGCCATGTCCACTCCTAATGTAGAGCATATGAAATCCTTATAGAACTTATCTCAATAGAAGTTTTTTACAAGAATTGCTTGTTACTCAGTTGCTCAACCTCATTTTTTCAAATTTTCAAAGAGAATTGGGGATAGGCAGATTGGCATTGGAAAAGATTAGTAGTTAGCTAATTGCTCTTGCTTTGATAGGTGAGAAGGAATTTTAGACATTCAGACATGCTTTCAAACAGAAATCCATAGATATATTGAAAAATCAATTTATAAAAACTGTTTGTACCTAGATACTAGGATTTCAAGTAGTGAACACTGTAAACAATGCCAACGACGTCGACCACTCAATCACGTACTCTAACCATAAATAATTGCAACAACCATAATTTATTTTGATAATAAAAATAATTTTGCATGCATTTGTAAAAAAAAAAGCTATACTCCTGTTCCAATCATAAAGTAATTGATATTTAAATGCATCATACTTGAAAATAAGAATTTTCTGATGAAACTAAAATTTACTTGTATTTCTGCGAATGTGACTGGCTGTGTGCGATATCTGGCGGCATTTCCACGAAGCTTCTTTCTGACTGGTCGTCGGTATAGTAGGGAAGTTCGCTCAGGATAAACGGTATCCATCTGGAAAAAGGAAAATAAATATTTTTGTTACCAAGTTCGATACATTTGATAGAAAACAATTGAATTGCGTTTGTAGCTTTCAAAAATTAGAATACACAGGGAAGATCTCGTGGTACAAGTTAAGCGGTCAACTAAACGTGGTTACATTAAAATTTGTGCATAAGTTTTAATTGTAATTTAAATATACATATAAATTATTTCTTTGTATTTTGCTACACCAAAGTTGCACACGGTAATAATTCTTAATAGTATTTGCAATAGCCAACTGAAATAAGCATATCACCATTATTGTACACCACAATCAAAAGATGTTACATGAATGATGTAACCTTGGCGGTTCAGTGAAAAAAACAGAACTCGAATAAATAGAATAATCGTGAAAAATAAAAGTGACAGTTATTCACAACAGATTTTACAAAATATAAGACATTGGAAATTGACATGGAAGTCACAGCAAACTCAGAGACATCAAGTATTCTTTAACACATCAAAAATAGTACTCGTCTGAAATCACTCTCGTTTACGCAAAATATGTCGGTATTCGTACTTTAATGATATTAAGAAAATATTTATTATTTTATTGCAAAACATAAAAAAGCTTTTTAGCACATAATATAATGTAACATAATATGAAAATACATACAAAACACAATTTTATGTAAATATACATTTTTTCGCAACCTGCTGTTATTAAATAACTGTTAATTAAATATTGATGTTTCTTTAAAATTTTGAAGGCCATACCTATATTGAATTCATAAATAGATAGATACGACAAAAACATATATTTCGTTTTATTTTTACCATTCTCTGAATTATTACTGTTCAGTTGTATCATGTTTTATTTTTTCCTGTAACATAGCTTGTGCTGTAGAGTTGAGTGAAATATTTATTTGAATGTTAATGTAATTCCGGCATCTCTCATATCATAATTTTCGTAAACTTATCATATTCCAACTGAAGACCTTGGCATAAAAACAGCTACTGTCAAAAAACTAATTTTTCAGGAGCGGGTAAAATCTAAATATCTCGCTAGTGAAAGGCATTTTTATTTATTTAAGGAGTAAAATGTGAATTAAATAATATTTATTTAGATTAAATACAAATGTAACATAAAAGCCATTGCATTTGTTGCTTTATACAACTTTTTGACCTTGAAAAAATAGCGATAATTTAAGGAATCAAAAATAATTTGACAGCTCAAACACTAACAAGTACACTAACTTTACCTTGTGATAAAGGGAAAAATAATATACCTACTACCTACCTACTACCTAATACCTAGTACCTACTGTTTTTAGAAAACGACATGTTGAATTTTTTAAAATAATATTATTTGCAAAAATATATTCAGGGGTGGACTGGATGGGGCTCGGTAATTCAGAGAAAAAAAATATTCTCAGATTAAATTAATATATAATTACAATTTTTGACTTATATATTATCTATGATAGCTTCAGTATACACAGTAGTACACTTTTAGCCATTTAAATTGATAAGCTTACGGTAAATTGCATATTGCTACATATCATAAGTGTATTAAGTAACAATTGATTGTTTATTTTAGTATTACATATAATTTCATAGGAGTAATAAAAAAAATCACTTCTTTCCCAGAACACCGAGAATTGCTTTCACATTAAGCGAGCACTTTGTTAACGTATTGGCAGCCCACCACTGATGAAATCATATACAAAGAATCGAGAAACGTAATGGAAAAGGGTGGACATTAATTGTTGTTGTAGTGTTAATGTCAGTGGCGGTTCCTGACCTAAAATCTTGGGTGGGCTAGAGAAAAGCATATTTCCACTTCACCTTATACATTAATCTACAAGCAAATTAACAAATACTACGACACTACTGCAATGCATAAATTATTATATAATAAAATCAATGCTAATGTAACTAAGAAATAATAGAATAATAACACGGAATCCTTAAATTCGTCTCTTTCAAAGTGAAATAACAAGTACCTACTAAAAGCAGTATAGAACTGTCACTTGCTGTCACTGAAAGTCAATACCTGTCACTTTCATACAATACAACGATATTGGTTTTGTGTTTCAATGCATAAGTATGCGTAATGGGCAGATTCTGTTTAGCCCCCAACGATCAACAGAAGCTTGACAGATTGAAACACTATCGTGTGTATTAGGTGACGTTTCCGTACATACAAATACAAAAAAGTCTAATCGTGCTTGATTGCGCCCCAGTGTAAAGAAATATTGTCTGTGGTTACGGGCTTGAACGATTTAGCCCTTGAGTGGTGTTGCCAGAGTGACGTGAGTTCCTGTTCCCTGTGAAGTATTTATAGGGTTATTGTTTTTTTTATGCCGGCTCAGTTTAAAATTGTAATACAAAACACAATCGAGAATATGATTGTAGGTAGACGTAACATTGTCTTATATTGACAGAGGAAAATTAAAACAAAGATAGTATATTCATTTGGGAAAGGTTAGTTACGCTTATAAATGTATTTATTTTGTTCAGCGGCCGAATTGCTGTTCATTTTTATTCAGCCATCTAATGTTTTGGGTGAAAAATGCAGGTCGGGCTTAGCCCACCTAGCCCAGTACCTAGAACCGCCACTGGTTAATGTATTGAATTCTTTTGTAAAGTTAAACAATAACACCGGTTGTTAAACACAATGCCAGCCAATAATTCAATGATATATATGTATGTACTTACAGAACGGTAACAAAATACCTATTGCGATAGTAGTCTTCGCCTCTCGAATAAATGGTTGAAACTTAATTTCTTTGTGGCGTCGGATTAAAAAAGAAAAATCGCGGCTAGCCAGTAAACCATATCAAACAGATGAAAGGCAATATTTAATAAATGAATGCGTATAAATTGGCAGATGAATTTAAATATTTGTTTTGAATGTTCTTTTTTTGTTGAAAAATTGGCATCAATCTCTCGCCACGAAAGATCATATGACCAACCAAACTCGCATGTGTTTTTTTTACTACCGGCAGTATTTTCACAACACACATAATTTGTCAGTGCAAACTGACTGGAATCATGTGGTTCATTAGAAAGCTATACTAGCTTCAGCCAAGTAGTTTATTATGGCAATATATTATGGTTATTTATTCAAATGTAAAAACCAGGTCTTCGAACCGGAACTGAACCGAAAACAAAAAACCGTTATTTTTGCCGGAACGAAAACCGGAACCGAACCGAAAAAATATCGGTTTTCTTTTCGGTTCAGCGCGTGTTCAAAAACACGCTGTTATTTTGGGAAAATCGGTTAATTCCTGGGTTTTTGGATTCGAGCTGAACCGAAAACCGGAAAAATAGTTATTTTTGCCGGAACGAAAAAAATAACGGTCCGAAGCCCTGATAAAAACAATCATTCGTTCAATTTCTGTACATTCATACAAATTTTCTCACAATTGACCCGGGTTTTGCTTTTCGGCATCTTCATGCGTTCAATTGCGCAGGTGGACTTAAAATGTAGTATAATAAATAAGTGTATCACTTAGTTAAAAAGCCATTCATGGCGACATGGGTTAACTTTAGTAATGAATTGATTTTAATAAATTTTAACGATTCAAATTTAATATTGAAATAACACCAATCAACTTCAGTTGAAATTTTAAATTATAAAAATACGTTAGAACTTAAATTCATTGATCCCACAATATGGTCCATACAGGAGACAATAGATCAGTGCTGTTTTTAATCTTATCGAATCCATCAAGTGTATCTTTTTTAATGCAGTCTGATACACTGATCCATAAACCTTGAATTCACTGAGACGAGTGACAGCATGATCACGTTTGCACTGATATAATCGCCCTTTTGAATTTCAGCAGCGCTACCAAATGATAAAAATAAAATAAAAACGACCCTGATTAAAACACTGGATTAGACGATAAATAATATACCATATAATGTTGTTTCACCAGAATTTTCATAATAAAAACTACATCGGTAAATTGAATAGAGCAAGATTTATCAAATAGATAACCATATACGTCAAAAACGTAATGAATACATATCAAATAGGAACGCTGTAGGAATAATTATTACGTTCAGAGTTTGCGTAGCAGAATAGGAAAACCGCGTATATGGTGAAACAACTAACACGAGATTGGCTGGGAATATATCTATATTACACGTAGATATATTATGCACGTAAAGCAATTTATCAAACATCTATTGATATACAAATAAGGTAACATTCATGCAAGGTGTTGCGTAATTTATTAGCGTGAGTTATTTTCTACTGGATTAAGTGGTTACTGACACTGGCTTGACAGCATCGTGTCAGCATCTCCTAACATAGTAAATCTTTTATGCCTCAATAGTCTTGTTGGAAGGAAATTGAATTGTTGCATAAAGATTGATTTTTCTAAGTAGACATACGA
This sequence comes from Himalopsyche anomala, assembly GCA_031772345.1. Taxonomy (NCBI): domain Eukaryota; kingdom Metazoa; phylum Arthropoda; class Insecta; order Trichoptera; family Rhyacophilidae; genus Himalopsyche; species Himalopsyche anomala. Next base: position 24,703,163 of record CM062829.1, read on the forward strand.
TTTTGAAACATTCTAAGTTCCGCATTGTCGCAAAAAGACTTGACGATGGCCCGAAATAGCTATCAACCTTTAACTTTTTAAAAACTGTAGAACTGAAATACCTTGATATTTTACCCTATTATAATTAATTACATCACATTGTTTAACTTCTTATTCAAAACAATTAACGTATAAATGTTATACTGTCGGCTTTATGTACAATACTCTTTTAGAAATATCAAAAATAGGCAATGGACAATGTAAAAAGAAGATAGTTCTGACGATGGCGTAAGCCGAAATAGCTATCAACCTTTAACTTTTTAAAAACTGTAGAACTGAAATACCTTGATATTTTACCCTAGTATAATTAATTACATCACATTGTTTAACTTCTTATTCAAAACAATTAACGTATAAATGTTTTACGGTTTTATGTACAATACTCTTTTAGAAATATCAAAAATACGCAATGGACAATGTAAATTATTTACATTACTGAAGTAGATTACAGCCTGTCATTTTTTTTGAAAGACGTAGCACGTCTATAATAAAATCAATACACATTAGTGCACAACAACCAAGTTGAATAAAGTCTTGATTAACTATTTTTAAGTCACTCTTGGCAATCACTTTAAGGAAATTAAAGCTGCCATGTTGTGGGTTAGACCAGTAAGCGATGTTAACTAGTATTGGATAAAGGTGGAAAAAAATGAGTACCTGTAGTTAATCACCAAAAAAAAAAAAAATTGCGAGGAATGCAGAGATAAGGGAGCGTACAAGACAGAGTCCTGTCACGTCAGTGGTTATGGAGAGACGTTGGAACTGGCTGGGTCACGTGCTGCGGATGCCTCCGGAAAGCCTCAATCTTGCCTGCCTCTTCTTTCGACCTGTGGGATTCCGGCACCCCGGACGTCCGTCGGGAACCATCCATAGGATGTACTCGGCGGAACTGAGGGATGCTGGCATGTCATGGGAGGAAGCAAAGCAATTGGCGGGAGACAGGGAAATATGGAGGTGCCGCGTGGCATGCTCTACATAGGGAGCGAACATGACCAAAGAAGAAGAAGAAGAATATTACCAACGATAAGATATAGCGAAAACCTTGAACCTCAAATGCTTTTATTTTTAATGTGTTAAATAAGTCGTATTAAGGTAAAATGTAACACCTTTTAAATTCGTCTAATTTCATGCTCATTGTTCATGCAAACGATAAACAAAGATTTTTACAACCTTTTAGTAAGAAGGGCCAAAAAGTGTCCAAAGCGGTAAAATTATAACGAAAGAAAATATTGTCATCACGTGCTACAATATTATTCTGCCCACAACGCAAAGCACTTTTCATTTGATTAGATTGTCCCTCATTTAGCGGAGTTAAAAATGTTTGAGATAGAAACGAAATCTTGGCAAAAGTATTTGAAATTTTCATCGGCCTGTTTAACCTTTCAGGCACGCGTTTTCAACGGAAAAGTCGACGTATAAACTATGACGATAATTAATGCGTAGACTATACAATTTGTTTATAAGCCGTTTGATCTGTATAGTAATCAAAAAGTATTTTTTAAAAAATAATTTCTATAATGCTACTGTATGTGCCGTGTGCACAAAATGACGCAACTTAAGAAAGACGAAATTAACAAGAATGTGTTGCTCATATTTATATAAAAAAGTAAATATCGAAGCATTGACTGAAACAGGCTCATATCATTTTTCCATTATATATCATACAATTTAGAGGACGAATCATTTTCTTTATACTTATATCTATTCGTAGTAGACAACATTTCGAATCAAGACTAATAAAAAATCATCTTTTCATTTTAAAATATATCATTCATTTGAGTGATCTATTATCTAATATGATGGCTATATAAGCATTAAAAAAACTTAAATTATATTTAAATTTATATTTTAATTCTAAAATAATGACATTTCATTCAAGTCAACTTTTTTCAAATTCTCGATCAATCTACTACATTGGATAATTTTTTGGTTGCTAATTCTATGTTGTGATTTTTTTGTGTTATACTTCGAACAATGTCAATTAAAGAAAATTCTTATTATACTAACAAATTAATTTTAGTGTAATCATATATTTTTTTGAAGGTAGAATGTTTTCTAGTGAAATGTGAGTATGGAATGAGGAAATGAATAAACTATCTACAGCCGTATGACGTACAGATCTTCAACCTGCTTTTCAATTATATTTTATAATCGAAGGCAAAATTTAACTGTTAAATTAGAAAGAAAACGTATCGTGCTCAAGGATATAATTTACTTAAGCATTATAATAGTATGATTTTCATTGCTTTAGCACATTTTGTATTTGCTTAACTTAAGTATGAGAAATGAAATAAGCCATAGCTCTTTTTTATGTGTCAATATTGTAGTCAAACGGGCATGTGTAGGGTTATTCCCAGTCTTACATAAGAGCCGTCCTCGTTGAAAGGGTCAACCGATGGCAGTCGTTTTTTTTTTTTTGCAAACCACGAAAAAAATATGCCGCGTAAAACAAACTCGCAACAGTTCGGCGCAGTACAATAATAATCATTGTAGATTTTTTTTCGTCAACATGTGACAGCGAAATTCTTCGGTAGTAACAACGCGTTATTTGAGCGTCTTAAAAATACTCGTGACATATTTATGTTTGTTGTTTGTGTCAAACTGTCATGCTTATGTTTGTCAACAATGCAAATTTGCGCAAATTATACCGCATTGGTCAACCACCCCACTCGTGCATTTCAAAAGCAAGCGTCGTCTGTGTGATGACATGGAGTGAATCGCCAACATTTTATCATAATGTAATCTTTATATATGCTTCTTCCCAAGACTGATTTTTATTGGTACCTATACAAATAAATAGCCTCAAACCACGGCTTTACTCGTAAGACATTTTATTTATAAAATATATAAAACAATTCAACCAATTAATTTCACAATTGTATGGCTTGACTGGAACCATTTTTGGTTAACGAAAAAACATTTAATTAAACATATATATTTATACTGATTAGTATTTAAAATAATTAGTGAATGATTATGAATAAATACAGGTAAATGACCTTATGAAATAAAATCGTTTTTAAAGTATGGTCTTGAGTTAACCCGTTAGTTAGATTGTGATGATATAACATATATTGACTGTGGAAAGTAAAAAAGACGTAACCCACCTGTTATGATGATTTTGGGTCATAGGAAAATTACGTAATATACATAAACTTAAAGTGAACGAAGACTGGTAAACTGGTGTTTAATTGACATAATCTAATAATAATTTAATAAATTGTTTAAGAATAAACTTTTTTTAAGTCTATTTTACTGTTTGTAATTTTGAAAGGTCCAACTTAAAAGTTAAATTTTGATACTAATTCTACATTTGAAGCTTACATCCTTTTGATAGAATTTGTATTAAGTTGTATAAATTGTGTTTATCGAAAAAAAGCTGTTTTGAAAATACTATTGGTTACGTCCTTTTTCATATCCACAGTTGACATATGCAGCCGTGGTGGATGGTAAAAGGAATTGCATATGCCGTCATCAATATTTTATTTTATAAACATATTTACAATTAGGTTATCTCGTACAATAAAAAAAAAATATTAAAAATAAGTTGTTCTAAATTCAAAATGTGCTAGCATGACGATCGTGTAGCCGATAGCTGGTTTAAGTTTATAAAGTTTTTTCTACGTCTAACTATTAAATTACTGAATATTAAAACAAATAATATGCGAGGAAAATCATTTTGCTCCTGGCAATTCGAATGTAACCAAAGACATTCCGGGTGACGAAAGAATTTATTATAGATCGCATTTATTAGAAAAAGGTGTTCAGTACTTGGAAGGTTATGCCGCTCCTTGAAGCAGAATGTTTTTTGTTGCTTAGCAGACGTAATTTAAATTGGCAGTCTCAATATAAATTCGATCGAGCCATTTTGTCTTTCCTGTTTCGTAGACTTTGCCAATGGGTAAGTATTTGTCACACCATTACAGCCTCTGGCCGGCCACTGACGAGCGCGAAAAATCTTATTTTCTCATTAAAACTTCAGCTCATGCTATAAATCAAGCTCATTAAAGTCAAAATCGAGTGAATTATGTTTGCTAATTACATCACGCCCGATATTCAAACGTTCAAAACGTCACTTAAAAGAACTATACATCTCCATTCATACTTTATGACCCATTACATACGAGTAAAAATGTTTAAATTTCTAAATAAAACAAAACAATTTGCAAACATTTGCGGAATGAAAGAATATCCAACAGGTTGGAAGTTCAAGTCGAAGTGTAGGTATATCATATACATATGTATATATTTTTTAATTAAAATCCAATAATAAGTAGTTTGAATTGCAAGTACATTATAAAAAAATATTAATTATGCAATTCTAGTACTCTATAATCAAGTTATAGAAAAACTATTCCATCAGAATTGGACGTTATGCAAAAAGATATACAATCCCTCCCACTTAAGTTTATTTATATTGTGTTACAGTATTGATTTATATTTTCATCAGTTTATAATGTCTGTAACGAACGAAGCCGGTTACAATCGTTATTGAAATAATGTGAAATCAGTACATAAGAGTAATATTTTTCATACATAAATATTTACGGTATCTAAAATTCCATCCCCCTATCCGATCTATAAAGCAACGTGCAGTGAGAACGATTAGCTTACCGGTTGTTCTGTCTTAGCAAGATCTCTGTATGATTATATAGACTCGTGATAAAGATTATTTTAAGAAATGTTTTCTACGACACTGTTTGTTAGTTCTCTTAAAAAAATATGCGATTATACATATATTCATAGATTCCGCATGTACAAATTCTTCATAAATATATATAATATTTTCAATAGTACTTATCAAATTAAGAAATTGTTAATATTGCTTCATAATCGGTAGATATTGCTTTATCGTTTTGATTTAAACCCTTTGAGTAGTGAGTTTATTTTTACTAAATTAGGATTAGGAGTACAAATATGTTTTAACCTTTTTACAAAATTGTTTTGTTCATTTGCAACAAATAATAAAAATAACGCGATCGTCAAAAATCACAGATAAAAATGTTTTTTACCCATATGTGAAAAAACAATGACATTTTAATTAAAACCAAGAGAATGGCAATAAGCATTAGAAACCAAAATATTTACCATATTTTGCCATACTCCTCAAAGGGTTAAAAATATATGTACCTACTTATTTTTGTTCTTCGTTCTCAGACAAATGGTAATAAATAAGTCAAAACATATACTCAGCTTAATAAAAATGTATGTTTATGAGTAAGAACAATATATCAGTGGTACCGAACCTTTTTAAGTTTGAGTGCCACTTTTTTAAAAATTTAATAATATGGCATGTGTTCAAATATATAATAATATATATTTTAACACATGCCATGGAAATAAAAAATGTCTAATTTACTTAATGACACATGACTATTAATGGCAAAATAAAAAAGACTAAAATTTAAAAAAAACCTTCAAAACTTTATTATTATTGAGATTTTTGCTGTTGGATGCTAGATGCTAAATGTTTTATATCGAGTTCACAGTTGGTAGCTTTTAATACAATACAAGAAATACAACTTTCGTTTGTTAGTCTACTTCTTATGTCTGATTTATGTATGATTATGTCTGATAATGTCAGTTCATTGAAGAGAATAATGATTCACAGGAATAAGTCTATGAAAAAATTGTTACTGTTGCACTGGATAATAGATCTTTTAGTTCCTATAAGTTGTCGAAACTGAGCAAACCTTCTCGAAAATTGTTATATTGTTCCTTCTAAAGCATTTTCAAATTGTTCTATTATTTTCCCTACATCCGGCTTTTCATTAATTTCCAGATTCATCATGTATTTTTTTAGGTTAGGAAAATACTTGAAATTTATGATCATTATATAACGTTTAAATATTTGTAACTAAGTTTCAAATGCTTTGAATTTTTTGTACACTATTTCTAAAACTTTTTTGATTTTTTTGTATTATCACTTTATTTTTTTGCAAAATCGTCTCGCGTGCCATAGGTTCGCTATCCTGCAATGCGTCTGCGATGAAAAAATGTCAATAAGTGAATACACACAAGTGAATACTCCAGGGGCGGATGAAGTTCTTGGAATGTGAAATTTTCATATTTCGTACTTACATATTTATATGTAAATCGAAAAACGATTAATGATAATACATTGAGTAATTATCAATTTTTAAGTGTTCAATGTCTCTACTTAGAAATGCATTATATTGAAAAATAATAGAACAATTATTTTATTGTCACCAGAACCAGGAATATGGCATATATTTTTTTTAGTTGAAAATGCTCGTGGTGAAATGTTGAAACCGGTTCTGATTGTTATAAAATAAGCGTAGAATAAGAACAAAAGAGATTCATTATTTTTTAGGGTATTTATTATACTCATGCATAATATAAACCAATAATAACGTCTTATGTGCTACTTCGCAAAAACAAATATAGCACATTTACACTACAAGCTAGGTAAATAATCTTAAAATAAATCGATTTTTTGTCTATAAAAAACATTAAAACGAATTTGACTCTACACATATATTTAATATGACCAATTTTATTTAAGTACACCCCTGGAAGTAAAATCGATGGTAGAAACACTTAATAGCCCTATTCATCAAGTCACCAAAGTGTGCTGAACTTGACATATAATCAGATGCTTGCTGCATTTTCGCTACTGTTTAGGTCGACTGCCGTATGTAATAATTTTAATTTTTCAGAAAACAAAAGATTCTTTCGAGCCAAGGTTTTAAGCAAGTATGCTTGTTCACAATGCAAAATAAAACATAAACGAAAATGTAACTAATTATATACTTCATCAATTCATAGTAGTTAAACATAAGACTAAAATTTTTATCAAAATAGAATTATAAAAATAGAAATCTTTAATTTATAATGTTTGATTATATCAATTATTGATATTGTCGATTTTAACTGAAACGGACTCAATTGCGTGCATTTGAAGTGAATTTAGTATGAAGAATATGTATTTTTCCAATGATTTCTGCGAAGCTAAAGCTATAATTCATATTTAATACAATTTTTCATTTTCGTTGTCATTGCTGTCTGTTTGCAATTGGAAATAATAATCATGACAATATGAAACGATCAATGGAACACTTTTGTACTTATTCCGGGTATTGTAGTTAGTGCTATTTTGCAATTTTTAGTCATCGTATTTAAAATTATACTGAAGTTTTGGGTGTCTCGTGAAATGTATTTCAAATAAAACCGCAGTTTTCTCCGACGATGGAAAAGATGAAATTGTTTAAGCTTCATTCATAACTCAAAGTAGCCAAAATTCAAATTACGGCAGTTTACTTATTAGGAGTGTTTTTATTTAGGCGGTTGAAGTGGTGAACTCTGTTCTTCGTCTGTGGCCATTCGAAACACTGCATCGCTAAAAACAATTAACGTCTCATTTTATCGTTTTATTACCCGACGTTTCTGCATTTCGGAATGATCGTGTGT